>JAQIBA010000141.1:77820-176636 GCA_028293925.1 Brueelia nebulosa | reverse complement strand
TTTTTGTTATGTTACTTATTTAATTTATAGTTTTTTATTTAACTTATGTGATGTTATTTATTGAATTTAAGTTACTTAACGTTTGGTTTATTACAGCTATTAAATTTATATTTAACTTATTGACTGTTAAGATTTTATTTAATATTATTATAATATTTATTTAATGTTTTGTTCATTTAAATTATAATTTTATATTTAATTTGTTAATTGTGCACATTTTATTTACTTTAAAAGTTATAACTGTTTATATTTGGATCTGTACATAATTTATAACTTTGTTTTTATTGTTGTTTATAAAAAAATTTGTTGCTTATACTCCCTTAATGATCTTGGGCGAGATAAGGGTAAATTATTATATTAAATTATTATACTGTTATCAATTTCTTATCAATTACTGTTTTATTATTCTGATAAATTTAAGTTATGTTTTTTATTTCTATTATATATTCTGTAATTATTTTATTATTCTCTTTATATTTCTTTCCAATTATTAATATTTCTGTTTATTATTTCTTTCATGAATATATTGTCATAATATTAATTATAATAAAATGATAGCACATAGCTTGCAAATTTAGAGAATATCTGTGAGAAAGGGCCTAAATTTATCATTAAAAAACTTCCATTAATTATTTTCTGTCCTTTAATTGTTTTTTTTTATTTTACTAATGAAGTCCACACTTTGTTTACAACAATGTTTTCATGTAATTAAAGTTTTGCGAATCATTAATAAGTGTTACTTTGAAGTGCGAAAAAATTTGATGATTTCAAAAGGTTGCTCACCCCTGTTTTTTTGTATTTTATTTAAATAATGAGTCAAACAAAAAAAGAAGATTCGTAAAATGATGGAAACTATTAGGTTATTAAACACGGAAAAGAAACGTAACGTGCGTTTCAACTGAGGGGAATTCCGGTTCGCGTTCGATCATTTCCCATTTCCCCAACGATCGGACAGAAATACTGTATACAGACTGTATCCGATGACCGGACGGGAGAACCGATTCAATTCGCATGAAAAAAAAATAATTTCCAGCAAATAAAATAATATTTTGTTTATATTCGGAGAAAAATATTTGGGTTAATGACGCGAAATAGTTGTTTACTTGCTCAGTCATGAATAATGTCAAGACTTTCTCGTAAAAGAAATTCACGTCTTATTCGCGACGAGATGACCCGGGGGGCCCCACCGATTTTTGCTTAATTTATTAGCTGACAGCCCTCGCGTTAAGCAACTCACACTCATCTCTCATCGATCAATTTTATTTTTACTTTATAATTTATCTTACAAAAAAGGTTGCGCACTGGAAATTTGACTTTGATCCCCACAATCAAAAGAATGCAAGAGAAACTTTAAACACTTTCCTAATCTCCCCTCATTTGGACCGAAAGAAAGCTCCAATCAAACGATGAGAAAGCCAAACAATGGACAGACGCCCTCATGCGGAAAATCACATTCACAACACAGATCACACGAATTTCCCGGAAATGTTAACTGCCATCGCATGCGCCCCATCGCATTCGCCCCCCCCCCTCCCCAACCCCCCTTTTGTTCGCTAATTGCACCATTTCAGGATTCCGCCATGTCAGGTTTTTAACACCCACCACTCGAGTGAGTAAATAAACAGAGGAGACGGGTTTTCCAACGGTGAGAAGCCGAAAAGAAGTTTCCAGTGGGTGATGACCTTCGGCTGGAGAATGCTTAATTGGGGTGAGCACTCGCTTAATCAGCGACTCACGGTCGGCAATTAATTGAGGAACTATCCTTCGGAACAAGAGCTGATTGCCATTTGATGAACAAGTTACCACGTTGTCCACTCCCATTGAGGAACATTTCCTGAGAAGTTCGTTGACCATAAAAGGATTTTCTCTGGTATGTTTGCCGACGAGCGGAGAGTGGCGGCAGCAGTTGGAAAGTAATGTTTCGATTTCCGGTTGAGATTGCGACTGTTGAGATACACTCCCAAGATGGCTTTGTCAGTAATCTCTCGTCTTCAAGTTCAACCCGGTTAATTGTTCCAGCCGCGGTCACGCAGGAGAAATTTTTTTTTCTCACATTGTTTGATTTATTTTCGGTTTCGATGAGTGATCGCCGAAAGGCTTTTACGTTTTCGTTTTTATTGAAACTTTCATTTTCCGATCGGGACGACCTTCGAAGTGCACCGATTAACTTTATTACTTCGCCTGCTGTCCTTCCAACGATGCGCTCTTCACACTGGAATCCATTGTGTGACCTTCAACGATAGGTTTCGTTCCGCGATGGTAATTCCGATTATGTAACTACATAATGAATCCACCTTCCCTACAATATTCCCGAATCATTCCCGAATTGCCTTAACCTTGGCCAAATTTCTTCCCCTTCTAAATTAATTACCAGTGAATGGATAGTGTCACTGCTCGACGCTCCTCTTGTTAGGAACAGTCGGGGAGGGCTCGGGCGGATCGAGAAGGAGGTATTTGCCCAGGAAATGGGAGAGGATGACCGAAACGAGGGCGAACTGCTGGATGACGAAGTAGGTGTACTGGACGGAGAAGGAGGCTCTCCTCAGCGAACGGTTTTCGGTCTGGAAATAGAAAAGGAGGAAGCAGCCGATGAGGTCGGTGGCGGACATGCTCGCCACCAGGAGGGGCTTGTAGTTCTTCTCTCTCACGAGGCACAAGGTCATGAATGACGTGGTCACCATGAACAGCGGGAGAAAGAACTTGAAACCGGCCAGGAAATACGACACCAGATACGGGTACTGCAAAACGAAAGTGGGCACCACATAAAAGTCGTACGAATGCAACTTGGGCAAATGGCCGATGGCTAAATACGAGACGTGAGCGTAGACGAGGAAGAAGACGACATAGAGGGCGTCCTCCTGCGAGTATCGCCCCGATGTCAGGGGCTTCTTCGCCTCGATGGAGAAGATGGGAGGACAGAGCTTGTACTGGACGGGATTCGCCTTGTAGCCCATCATGATCCACGTGAACAGATGGAGGACCGCCGAGAGGTAGAAGATGCACTCCAGCCAGACGTTGAACAGGAGGACTGGCACGAAGAGGGACAGCACAATTTTCGACAGCCTTTCCAGCAAGGTTCCCGATCTCAAGTAAGCGGAGACGAGAGAAAACGCCAGAAAAAGGCACGACAGAATGTCCTTCAGCCAGGATACTTTATACTCTCGGATGAAACAGACATGGATGGTCGTCGCCAAAATCACTATGAAATTTACTCTCGTATACCTATCGAATTCTCTGTTGAATGACTGGAGGAACATATAAAAACCAATGAGGAATATTAAGCTGGCGGAGGCAGTGATGATGCTGTCGGGCAGCACCCCGAAGGTCCTGTTCATGGGCAAAGCCCCGAGGACGACGCCCGACAGCACACGGCCCAGCAGCATCCAGCGGCTCATGCTGCGGTGGGAGCCGTCAATGAAGGGCCACAGGACGACGGGGGCGAGCGTCAGGGGGACAGAGATTCTGATCCCGAGCACAGCCACGGCGATGGAGGCGGTGAGCGTGCCGACGTAGGCCTTCGCGATGAGCCCCGCGTGGCTGGCGAAGCCCTCGAGAATCTGCTTGTTGTTCTGCCAAGTGCAGAAGACGACGAGCTGGATGGCGAGGGCGAGCTCAATGAACGGGGGCTGGTGGATGATGGTGGTGAGCATGAAGAAGAGCAGGACGAAGAGGGACTTGAGGTGGCCGAAGAAGTAGGCGAGTCCGCAGACGGCGGAGGCGACGAGGTTCATCCCCGTAAACAGCAAGAGGACGGCCAGCAGGAGGCAGGTCATCGCCACCATCCGGGCCTTTTCTGTCTCCAGTTCCGCAATCATCCTACCCATCCGCCCTTTCAGCTGGAACACATTCAGTTTCGAAGCGTCTTCCAAGTGCTTAATCGGGTAATCAACCTCGAGCACTTTTTCGAAGTGTTTCACGATGAAAAGCGTCATCTCGAACTGGTATAACTTGGAAAGGTTCATCATGCTCAAGGGGATGACCCCGAACAGCCCCGAGGGGAAGGTCGTGCCCAGCAGCGTGCACAGCATCGCCGCCACGTCCGTCTGTGACAACCTGATGACCTCATTCTCTTTCTTGTTCTGGAAGATGGCGTTCCCCCAGGCGAGCACCGGCACCTCCGTCGACAGGCTCTTCTTCAGGGGAGAACCCCTCGCTGACGTCACCACGTACGTCGTCTTGCCGTCCTTGTAGAAACCCTCCACAGAGCTCACCAAACCCCGGATGTCCTCGTCGATCTCCGCCAGACGGGACCGGTACTCCTTCAACAGAATCGGGTCCAGATCATAACTGAATATGTAGAGGTTGTTCAGCCGCTTCGTATTTTGGAAAAGTCCCGACATGTTTTTGTAGTCCTTCAAAGGGTTCTTGCTGGGGATGTGGCACCGCCAGGACAGGTCCGGGGGGGCGCTCCCCATCAAGCAGGAGAAGGATATGTAGTCCAGGATGCTGTCCACGCAATCCCCCTCCAGCCAGGAGAAGGGGAACCAGGGGCTGTACCTTCCCCTGACCACGGCCTGCATGCCGTGGCCGTTGGTGAGGGCGTGGTCGGTGTGGGCCACCCCGAGGGCCCCCCCGGAGCTGAGCACCGTACGGAGGTAGGGGGTGGCGTTCTGGGCGAGGAAGTCACTGCCCAGGCCGTTGAGGAAGATGAGGATGACTCTCTTGCTCACGGGCGAAATCCAGTGGCTGATGATCTTGCCCTTGGGGGGCTTTCCGCTCTCGTCGTCCTTCAGCAGGAATGTCAGTAGGAAAATTCTAAACAGCAAATTGACAAATATAACCTTATCCAAACTGAGTTTCATGTTATGAGTATTCCACCGCCTGGTGATAACGTCAGAGCAGACGATAAGACAGTCGAATTCTAATGGAGGGCACGAAGACCCGATAGAAACCACTTTGCCCGTTAAAAGTGTCCATTGTTTACTTTGAGGGACGGAAATTTTAATCAAAACTGAATTCCTCGGCCTTCCTTTCCTTTTTTTTTATAACAAAATAATTAACTCTTTCTGCGGTCATTGAAAGAAAAAATCCCAATTTAATTGTCCAATTTAGATGAGGTGGTCAAATTAAATTTTGCACAACCCTTAATTTTCGTGTTACCGCAGTTATCTCAACGAGAAATTCTTCATGGCAATAATGGCGTCCACTGATTGGCTGTTGAAAACCGGCATTCCTTTGCGAGAAAGGTTGAGGAAAGGCTGCTAGAGTGCTCAGCAGAGTCTTTTCTTATTTAAGGAAGCGAAACTTAAAAAAATGCGCGTCTCATTGAGTTATAATGAGAATATCTCTTTGACAGATTTATTGTATTTTCACCGGAATGTTCGGAGGCGGTCATTAACTCTTTTCTTTCAGATGTTGAACGGCCATCTTTTCAAAGGGCATTTGCGCTTTCATTTCCGAATCCCCTTCGACTTCGGGTCACCGTTTTATGTAATGTTTTAGGAAATGTTAGTGCTCTGGGTGTGCAGGACGTTGGGTAAACACACCATCAAACACAGAATCGCGGCCAAAAGTTCGTGAGAGTTCGGTTCCTTTGCGACAAAGGAAAGGGAGCCCAATGGAGGAAGTTCTCGTCGGTGTTAAAGACGAAGGTAAGTGGATGCACATTTTGTCAACGGCTGAGAGCAAAAAAATTACGTAATAATATTCAAACAAAAATTTTTTTATTTCTTCGAGAGCGTAATGACGTAACTTGTGCAAAACTTCCTGTGTTGTTCTGAAGCTCGATCGAACCAGAAGTGACCGGCGATCAAATTGATTAAACTTCTCTCTGACCGCGGCCATCTTGAAATTAACGCTCCACGCGCATCTGGCCAAATTCGGCTTTTCCCCTCCCGTCCTCGGCTGTAATTTATGCCCAGGCGAATACTAAAAAGGGGAGAAAATGTCAGGGCGAAATGCATTTGTATGTAAAAGCGGGAGCGGATGGCGAATCGGCGACACCTTGGGGAACCTTGGCCGGGAAACCGAGAGCCGGGGGGCGGTTTTCAGCGTGGGGAGGCCGTCGAGTGGAGGTTGAGGGATAATCAGAGCCGAGATGGAAGCGTGAAATGGTAATTAATTGCGGCCTTGCTGGACGACTCTGAATCGGAGGAACTTTTCAAACCGTCAAAACGTGACGGTTTTTTCAGGTTCGGCCACGGTCGGGTGCCCACAGTGAAAATTTCGGCAGGAAAAATGACCCATCGCTGCCATCCGCGAATGGACGGTCACTTTCTCGTCATTTAACACTCTTTCGGACGTCCCGTAATTGAGACAATAACCGCCATTTTGGAGTCGGTGTGAATATTTATATACATCGAGTTAACGAACTTAAATGAATCCTCATTGATTGTGTTCGTATAAAAGAATCTGTTAACTCCTGTCGGTCTTGACACAGCGACCCTTCAGTCTTGACACAGCGTCACCGCTCATATGCTAAGGCCTCCATTATTAAAAACTGCATTTTATTTCTTTTAATTTTTTGCCCGTCATCCTAATCAAGAGTTCTCAATGGCGGCCGTCACTTTGTGGAAGGAACCCGCCAATTTTCGACCTTCTCGAAAAGGAACCATAGAGAATACACCGTCGAAGGCTCAGGAACGAGAAAACCGTTCACTTATGCGAATGCGGTAAAAACAGCTGATGGAATTTTTTTTATTTTCGCTGATAAAAACAACCATTTGACTCAATCTCAGCCCCGAATAAATAGATTTATAATTAATCATGCAAATAACAATAACGTAATATATAATATATTTCTTCCCTATTACTCCATAGGTTAAAAAGATTGTATAATTAACCCTTTAATGCCCCTTTAATCACCCGTAAGTATTAGGGTTTTTTTACAGACTTTTTTCAATACAATTCGGATTCAATACAAAAAGATTTTCATTAGATTCACATACAACAAATTTACAACAAATTAAAAATAAATAAAAATACCAGTCCCCATTATAATACCATACCTACTATATATATAAAACTAAAATAAATTAACAAACAGTATATAATAAATAAATAAACAAAAAGTATATAATAAATTAATAAGCAATAATTATATAATAAATATAACATTACAATGTAATATAACACAATATAACATAACAGTAAATATAACATTAAGTATAAAATAACTAACATTGCAATAACAATAAATAACAACAAAAACTAAACAAAAACAAACAATAAATAACAATCCATAGACAAATTACATATAAATAAATAAATAATCACACAATAATAAACATAAAAGCGATAATTAAATAAACAATAAATAATGAGATAAGCCAAAGGTAAATATTCGGAATAATTAAATATGAAATTAATCATGTAAATAATTTATTAATGAAAAAGAAATAAAAACAATATACAAAGTCAAAAAAAAGGATATTTTTTACAAAATATACAATCAACCGGATGCGTTTGCTCTTCTTAAAGTCAACGGCGAATCCATTTCGATCAGTCTTTCGTTTCCTATACTTCGTTTTGGCTCTCAGACCGCACACATGTCCAACTTGACAGGTTTTCCGATGATCAGAGTCACATTTCCAGGCTCGCACAGAACCAGACTGCAAAAAACAACACAGACTCGATCCGCATTCGTGCCTATATAAATGCCTAATCGAATACACGAAGGCTCTCGTACCTTTCCTCGGTCTCCAGGCTGTCTATCTGGACGAAGCTCACCGAGATGGAGGTCTGGTGAAGCCTCCACGAGAAAGGGTTGAGGAGAGTCCTCTCGTAGTTCCACTCGAGGACCCCCGACCGCAGATGACCCACGTTTTCCCCGGCCGTGACGATCCTGTGCTCCGAACCCGGATCGAAATACTGAACTCTGAAAGGAAACCATTGTTAGGGACGCCCCCACTATAGGTTCCCTCACTTGCACTCACTTGCTCCCCAAATTGAGGAACTCTGTGGTCCCATCGCTGCCAACGATTTGGAGCCTGAACCTCCCCACCTCATGGCTGGACTCTGAGATCTTCCACGTCACTCTGTACTGGCTTCCTGAAAGGACAAACCATTGTATCACTACGGGAATATGTCCGAATGTCCTCCAACAGGATTTACACTTACTGTAGAACGGACTGGAGGCTCCGGTGATGAGGTAGTAAGAGATGAACCTTCTCTTCGGGGATTCGGTGAGCATCACGTCGCTGTTCTTCTTATGTTTGTGGTGCCTGTGGGAACACGTGGATGAGTTGGAGGTCGGAGGGAAGTGTGGCCGGGGGACGTACCTGTTCGTGAAGGAGTCGATGGAGTGGAATCCGAACCTGACGCACTGCGTACCGTTTTTGAAAGTGGAGTCGTAGTCGCAGTGGAAGCAGCTGCCGTTGAGGTAATGCTCCCAGGAACGGCACTCAATCGCGAGGAACTTCTCCGGGGAGTTCACTGACTCTATGAAATACTGGTAACTCCTCACGTGGTTGCATCCGATCATTTTGGTCATTCCTGAAAGAACAAAGGGGGTGAGTTTCCCCGGGCAGAGGAGGGAGAACCGAAGGGGGTGAGCCACCTTTGAAGAAGGATCCCTTGTCCGACATGTACTTGATGAGGCTTTGGTCGCACCCCGGCTGGTCCCGCCCCCCGTTGGGGTAGAAATCCACGTGGCCCGTCGGGTCCTTCATCCCCAGCCCCCCCATGACGAAGGAGCTCGCGTCCGTGTGGATATTGTCCACGAAGATGGCGTCGGAGGGGTCCAATCGGACGAGAGAATCAGTTTTCGAGAAGTGGGGCTCCGCCGGGTCCAAACCTGCAAAAGAATAACTCTTTCTCAGTGAAGGTCGGCAGTTTTTGACCTTTCATCGGTCACTAAACGAGGGCTGTCATGGTTCTCTCTGAACCTTAACGGCCTAGTTTGACGTCACCGCCGCTATTTATAAAATTTTAATTAATACTCGAGTTGATGGACAATTAAATGACAGTAATCCCGTTTCGGGTCAGACGGAAACCCTTTCGGCTCGAGTTGTCTTCGCTTACCCGTTATGCGGCCCAACCGCTGGTTGAAGTTCCTCCTCAGTGTGGTCCCCACGTACGAGGCCAGGTGGGCCCCCAGAGAGTGCCCTATTATGTGGATCCTTTCGGGCCGCAGCCCCACCACCTGCTCCGCCATCATCTGTATCAGATGAGCCGTCATCACCCCCACCAGCCGTATATTGGCCACCGCCTGCGTGTACGGCGGGTCCGAGCCCCCCGACCAGTCGATCACGATCACGTTCGCGTTGGACCTCTTCAGCAGCTCCTTGGTCAGGTCCTGGAAGAGTGCTCGGTCAGGCTCTGCGTTCACCCACCCTCGGACAACTCACCTTTAGCCAGGGCCTGTTCCCGTTCTCGACGAAGCCATGGGCGAGGAAGTAGACCTGGCCGCTGGGGACGTAGTTGCTCCTGAATAGGGTCTGGGGGTCGTCGAGGTACAGGGGGTCGCAGGTGAGGGGGTTCCTCCGGGTGTAGAGGCAGTACTTGGGGTTTATGTATTCAGGTGACTGCGGGAACACGCCGACGGGTCTCGTGAACGAGTTCCAGGGGTGTTCCAGGGAGTAACAGCCGAACTTCCCGTAGCATTTCTTCGTCGGGGTGTCTGCAAGGGAACATCCCCATTAACAGTCGCCACTGCAAATTCCCTTTTGCTCTTCCCGTTGCTCCAACTCTCCGGTTAGTAACACTCACACTGACTGACAGTTTATATCTGACATAGAAGTTAACACTCCGCGCGAAGGGGAGCAACGGGAAAGGGTGAAAAACCAACCACTCGACGATTACCCTCTTCCGCAGCTATTGTATTATCCACACAATCACTCAGCTTCGGTCCGAGGACGAGAAAAAAATTAATCAACAGCGAATAATTAACAACGTCGGACATTTTGATCGAGCCGATAATTAGAGATCTGCATTCGAGACCTCAATGTTATTCAGTATTTATACGGCTATCAGGATTCGACTGGACTTTTGACTTTAGCTCCGACAAGTTCGTGCATAAATGAGTCAATTGAGTTCTCTCCGCCATTCGACTCTCCGCCTCCTTTTATGCCTTTCCTCATATCTCTTCTTGGCCCCTTTTTCCTTCGCAACCCCGTCACATCTGAAAATAGGGGCTCGTCCGCCTCCTTCAGAACATTGGGACATAGTTTTAGTACACTGTATTAAAATCTTATGTCTCTTTGTATTTTGAAATTTTTACTTTTGTTTATGTCTTTCAATGATGGCCTCCATTTACACGGTTTTACTTTTTCATTTTTGCATTGGATTGTGGCAACCAATAGAAAATGTATTAGGTTGTTCGGAAAGTAATTTCGTTTTTTTCCGACAGAGGACTTAATTACACTTTTGCGAAACCTTCACTTTTAAGCAGCATAACTATTTTATGTTACTGATATTACAAGGTTTGTGTGCGAAAAAGTTCTATTAATTCTACGCAGTTGTTTTTGGTCGGTGCCCTTTTAAATAGGGGGAGATAATTTACTTTTTTACTTCAGGAAAGGTAAAAATGCTGTCCAAGCGAGAAAAAAAATTGAATGGAATGGAGAAGACGTGTTAACATTGCGCAAATGGCTGATATATAATTTAATAAAATATTTATTCATTATTTAACCCCAAAAAACGAAATTACTTTCCGAACAACCCAATATTTTACATTAAGGTTTCTATTATTTTCAGTTTTGTTTGTGAACTGGATGAAGCAAACTGTCTTTTCCCTCATTTTACACGGTTTTTCTTCGTGTATGGCTTCCGTGCTTTCAAAAGAATCCATTTTGAGCGCTCTTAAGTCTCTAATTTTATGGTTTTCAGGATGAAAGGCAGCAAATGGGCCGTCCAAATAATCGCCGAATGATTCCTTCAGAGCCAAAGGAAATCCGCAGTGCAGCCGCACTTCACTCGCTGACGTCAGCGCCATTTTGTCTCTTCTCGGAGTGACACATCCTCGAACATCCGGGTCAGCAGTTATTTCGCAATTATTTACACATACATACATTATGTAAGCTAATTTCATTTCCGAGTGAGGGAAGCTTTCACTTTCCCGGCAGAGGCAGAGCCAACTAAAAAACAATTACGTCAGCAAAAGTGGAAACCCTCAATTGAACTTGAAAGTTTCTCTCACGGTTCATCAAGTTCAATGCTATGTTTCGCTCGAAGAAAACTTTCCGCTCGACCGAACTGCGGTCGCGCGATAAAGAGAAGCCCCATTTTGGGGGGGTGGGGGGGGGGCGGAGGGATGAACACCCCATTCGAGCGCCCCCTGACCCGGAATGGATTAATCCCGGGGAATCAATCCCAAATGAATAACCCAACGCCTAATCAAGAAAGCACAGGACTTGTCGAATCAAAGGTGAAAAGGGCAAGTTTTTTGGGGCATTTTTTGAAAATTTCAGTAAACATCCGTAAACATCCGAAGTTAATTGGCAACACCGCATTCGTCGATGTCTGTGCTTTCATGTCGCCATTTGAGACTCAAAGAAAAGTGAAACGCAGCAATAGGAATTTATTTACTGTATTCTAACTACAACTTTTCCCGTGCATTTTGAATCGAGTAAATATTCAAAAGCGGAGTTGACTGAGTCTAATTCGAATTCCTTTGAGACGTGAGGCGTTATCAATTCCTGTTCCGACATGTCTATTACATCTTCTATGCATTTCCTGAAACCAAGTTTTTTCGTTGGGAAATTATCATAAAAAGGAATTCGATTGCTGACTGTAACTCACTTATAGGTTTCGATATCGTTTTTTCTGTAATGCCAGGGAGAAACCCCAGTGACGCTTATCGCTCTCGGGAGGAGCATCGTCGGGCTGAAGTGCTTTATGTTCCTGGCAGCGTTGCTCGCGAGCACCATTCGTCCTTCATTAGATATGCTGAAAATTGGGAAACCATTTGATAATGAAAGGATTATTGTTCGGCCGATTTCACTCACCAATGCAAAGCATTTTCAAAAACTTCTCCACCAGTCGCATCAAAAACAACTTTAACTCCCTTTCCGTTTGTCACTTTGTTAACTTCTTTGGGAAAATTGTCACTATATTTGAGAGCCATGAAAGCTCCCTTTTCTCTAACCAAAGCAGCTTTGTCTTCTGTTGAGCAAACTGCTATGACCTGAAAGTTTAATGAAATATTCAGCAGTGGAGCAAACTTTCAGACAGACATAATCTAATCTTACTTTGGCCTTATAAACATTTGCAGCCAAATCAACTGCAGCCAATCCCACTCCCCCTCCAGCAGCAGTAACCAGGACAGTTTCACTTTCCTCTAATTTGCCTCTCCTCACTAATCCTAACAAAGCTGTGATGTAACCATCCAGTAAAGCACTGCACTCTTTTAGTGATATTCCTTGAGGAATATGGTAGCAGTCCTGTTGAGAAAGTGAAAAACCTCAGTGGATTTTCCCCCAAGTGAAAGTGATTGCTTTCTTTTTGCTTACATTTGACACAACGACACATTCTTCTGCAAAGCCTCCACAAGACTCCTTATTCAGACCTATAACTTTGTCTCCTACATTGAAACCTGATGCTTTCGCCTCTTTTCCCACCTCACTGACTTCCCCCGCCATTTCATAACCAGGCACGAACGGTAATTTCGGCTGATATTCGTGATATCCTTTCACTATTTCAACATCTGATGGATTCACTGAACAATAATGAACTTTTATTCTAACCTGAAAGTAAAAATCTCGCTTGACCGATTATAAATTTTAACAGGGGGGTGTTCAGGAATAAATCCAAACCTGGTGGGGTTTCAGTTTCGATTCTGATTTGATAACGTCCACAGCAAGGGGGTTTTTGAATTCTTTTAAAACGGCGGCCTTAACACTTTTTCGCCGGACTTGGGTTTCTTGCATTGCCAGGCTCTGAACTCTCTTTTTAAGAGTGCAAAAAGACCGCCCAAAAAGAGACATTTTTAATTTGTGCTTTTCACCAGCTTTAATGCTACGAAATTAATAAATTATTCTCTCTCCAATGTGAATAATACCTATAAAAAGAACCATAACTTAAAAACTAACGGAATCCACATTGGTTAACGTGGAAGCAGTTTGAAGTGTAAGCAGAATGAATGGACAGTGCAGCCACGATCATTTCGTCGTCAACGAATTTTTGTCTTTACTATACTTTTCTTCATTCATGAAGTGATTTCTTCATTTATACAGACCCTCTGTTTCATTACCAATTTAATTAAATTTATAAAGTGTGACGCAATCGATCTGCTTTGCTGACGTCACATATGCTTTTGATAAGAACCCTTTTCAGGAACATTTTTATCACATGGCGACTAACGAAGAGGTGTCAAATTGGCTGAACACTAATTTGTCTGATTTGCTTTCCTTTCCTGTGCCTCCGGACTTAACCGAGTGAGTGTCATGCTGATAAAATTATCTTTCAGCGAAATTAAGGTTTATTTGATTACAGGTACATATTAACGATTGAGAATGACAGAGACATTGAAGATTACTTGGCCACTCTCTTAGATTTAAGAAATCCCAGACATAAGGCTTTTATAGAAAAATATAAAATAATCAGACATGGGAATGATGCAAAAGAAGAAAATAAAACACAGGGCAAAGGTGGTGGCAAAAGGAAACAGAAAAACAATGAAACTCCCAAAGGAAATGTCAAAGGGAATGACGAAGCTGAGTCTGAACTAAAGGTGACTGAGTTTGTATGGAATTCTTACAATGACATCTTTGACTGTGACATTTTGTTTTGATTCCAGGGAGGAGCTAAAAATAAGAAAAAAAATAAATTTGTCAGTTTATATTCCCCTGAGGGTGAAAGCAAAGATGTGATATTTTTGAAAGGCAGACATTTGTGTGAATGCCAGGCCAGCAAACACAGATTAATTAATAATTGCTTGAAATGTGGTAGAATTGTATGTGCTCAAGAAGGGGCAGGACCTTGCTTGTATTGTGGTACTTTGGTGAGTTCATTGTATTTGTGAAGATTTCTTTTTGGCTATTTTTATTTAAAAAATGAAATGTCTGCTAGGTTTGCAGTCCTGAAGAAGAAAGCATCATAAATGCCAATACAAAGCAATCCAAAAGTCTTTATGATGCATTAATGAATACAACAAAAGCAGAAGATTTGGAAAAAGCTTTGAGCCAAAGAAATCGTCTTCTTGAGTATGATAAAACAGTTCAGCAGAGATCCAAAGTGATTGATGATGAGAGTGACTACTACTCATCATCATCCAGCTGGTTGACAAAGGAAGAGAGGGACCAGATTCAGAAAAGGGAAGAGAAGGCTCATGCAAAGAAGCATGCATCCAGACTGGACAGGAAAATCACACTGGATTTTGCAGGTACACTACAATTGAACAACTGATGGTCAGCTTTTGCTTAACTGACTGCTCATGATTTGCTGACAGGGCGTCAGGTCATTGAAGAACTGAGTGATGAGGAAGACCATGAAGACTTCTACTCTCTGAGTAGAATTGAGGAAACTTTGGCAGAAAGTCATGCTCATCCTGATTTCAACATTCAACCTGTTGTGAGTTTCACTGTCTTTCTTCCCTCTTAAGGTGCACAATTTGGAGGAATTATTTATTTCAGTTTATAAGTGAAAATGAATGTGAATATCCACTGCTGGAAAAGAAGAATTTTACATCCAAATCCATTAATTATAAAGTCCAAGACAAAGAACTCCTTCTCATATCAGACAATGGAGCTTGTCTCAGCATGCATCAACCCTGGGCTTCCCTTTTAGTCTGTGGCATCAAAAAGTAATGACTGGTTTGTGTTGCATTTCTTTCATTTCAAAAATCAGATATTAAGGTCACTCTTTCAACAGGCATGAAGGAAGAACATGGTACACCTCTCATAGGGGCAGACTGTGGATTGCCTCTGCCTCCAAAGTGCCCTCAGAGGACACAATCAAAGAATGTGAGGATTTTTACAGGATGTTGACGGGCGGTACGTAAACGAAGTGAAAAAACATACTTTTCCTCTGTCGTAACACAGAAACATTTTGTTACAGACGATGCCCTCAAATTCCCGACTTCATACCCAACCAGTTGCCTCCTTGGCTGCGTTTCAGTCTCAGATTGTCTTCCTCAGGAGGAGTACAGAGCGAAATATCCGAACGGAGAGTCCGAAAGCCCTTTTGTTTTCATCTGCGAAGAGCCTCAGGATTTGGACATTCGAATCCCAATGTCCGGCAGCCACAAAATCTGTACGTTTTCACACTTTTAAAATAAAATAAAACGACCAAACCTTTTTTTAATATTCATTCTTTTATTTTTTTTAGATAAATTGGACAGTAGAATACATCAAGCCGCTAAGAAAATTTTACTCCGAATCGCTAAACAGTCGAAAGACGAAAAGTAAATGAAAGGCTGTTATGTTCCTTTTATTGAGGTAAAGTAAAGTATATTTTGTTGAATTTACGGTTTTGAGTTTTTTGATTATTCCTTTTAAAAAATCATATCCTTTAATGAATTTTTCAGTGTGTGTTTTGGAGAGGAACTCATTAACGGATGGGTTTTAATTTTGAAAAAATTTGGGGAAATTGTTGATGTATTTTAGTTTATTTCTTCTGAACGTTTGAAAAGGGTTCAGATGAAAGTGAATGTGAAAGACGTCGCGGTTGAACTAATCCGAGTTTGAGTTGTTTATTTCGCCTCCCGCATTTCCTCGGGTGAATGAACAGCCCAACAAGGAGAAGAAGCTTCTCTTCGAGTGAGGGCGACATCTTTCTAAAAACTATTCTAAAGCGCTCGTTTTCCCCAGGTGAGGAGCCAAACTGGCTCTCGAGTTGTGCATCCAAATAAGGGAAAACGTGTCCGAAGTGAAAATCAACAAAGGCAAATGGGACAGGTGAGATTGGAAAAAACGCACGCAGTCGAGTGAGCAAATCTGCCAGAAAGTATCGATTACGCCGTCAAAGTAAATATTGACTCTGGTAACGATATTCAAATAATATTTGGGTAAAAGGGGATGGAAGCAAAGGCAGAGTTGAGAGTCTGGAGATCTGTCCCTCATGTCAAACGCCGTTCGAACCACTAATGGAATTTTTCTTTTCTGTTTACTCATCCGTAATAAAACCTTGAAAATTCCTGTAATTTACGTATTGACTACGGTCCGAATCATCTCCGTGCTTGTACAGACTGTTAAAACGAATTCCAACCGCATCAAAGTGACCGCAAACACATTTTCGCTTTCTTTCGCAATCGAGGACTGCTTTTTATGGTCGTCGCTCGCTCACCCGTTACGCTAAATTACGTTTTACTTCCAAAGGAATGAGCCTTCTTTTCTCACTTCGTCAGCCATTTCACGAGAAAACAAAACCAGTGACAAATAAATAAAATAATTTCTTTAATTACAGCATCGCCCGATCACAACAATGCGGACGATTCGCTTTTCCAAACTTAATATTTATTTTTTTATCATAGGTTCGGCACATATCACTTAAATTAACCGGAAACGTCCATTGCTTCATTTCCCTCTCACGAGAGAGAGAGAAGATTCTGCCGCGAAGAGACGGCCGAAGGTATGCACTGTATTTTATTCATTTTTCGTCGGATCGCTGATTTTTTCAGCTTCCTTTTTAAGTTTTTCATTGATTGTGCGTAGTCCATTGCGGTTTTCTTTCCTGTTGTTGATTTATGATAATATTGGATGGTTTTTTATAAGAGTTTATAGACAGGAAAGAATTATTTATCACTATTAACAATTCAGATGTGAAATACAACTATAAAATGTTCCTCTTTCATCGATTGTATCTGTTGTGGTCTTCGGTTGACAGCACCGGTTTAATCAAAGAGAATCGGTCGTGGCAGCAGAAAACTAACTCGGACCTTCTCGCGTTTAAATCTAGACTAGATTTAATGAGAATGATTACGAATAACAGTAGAAGCTAAGAGAGCGAACCGCAACGGAGAGTTCACTCTTCGTCCCTCAGTTTGTCTTTGGGCTCGTTCTTCCCGAAGTAACTCACTTCCACCCCCTCCACCGCCGGCTGCAGGTGGTGGTGAGGGACCTCCAGCATCCGCACCCCGCCCCGCCACTTCTCCTCCTTCGAGCTCCCATTGTATATCATGTCGGGCACCGTGAGCACCTTCTTCTCGTGCACCTCCTTCGCCGTGCTCTCCACCGCGATCTGGTCGAGGTAGTCCTCGTTGTCGTGGATTTTGAACTGGTTCATGAGGAGGGAGGGCGTCTCCTCGTCCTCCTGGCCCCGCTTCTCGGGGGCCCTCGTGGTGGAGGCCCGCTCCTCGTCGTCCGCCGTCACGATGAGGGAGTGGTGGGGCCCGCACTTGTAGTGCTTGTGCTCGGACTTGGGGATCTCGATGAGGTCGGGGGCGGAGGCGTTGGGGTGCTTCTTCAGGTGGAGGATTTCCAGCGTCCTGGACTCCTTGAGGGTCTTGGCGGCGTCGTCCTCGTCGTCCTCTATGAGGTTTTCCTTGTCTTCCTGGGGGTGTGCAAAGGGGTTTGAGTGAGGGGGGTTTTCGGGGTGAGCCGATCCGGGGGTTGTTCCTACCGCGTTTTCGAGGACGACGTCGTTGACGTCCTCGGTGACTTCCTCCTCCTCTTCTGAGTCTTTTCCCTGAGGTTGTTTGCGATGGACTCCCATCATTAAACTCATTAGTTCAGGTACGTCATCACTCGATTTACTACCTGCACAGAACGTCTTTGTAAGCGTTATAAATAGCTCCGGCGGGGATTAAAGGAAGAAGAAAGGTTCTCCCACCTATGTGCCTGTGATGGTCCGATGCCTTTTTCTCCTCGTACTGCTTCTCGCAGGAGGTGCAGCTGCAATTGGTTATCACCTGAACGCGCTTCGTCATTTTCGCCTGCCCTTCCTCCTCCCCCGACTCGTCCGAGCACGTCAGAGTCACCTGGAAAGAAAACCCCGGCGTTAAATGTCAAGGTGAAGGCTGCACGAGGCTCTTCCTCGTGGTGACTTTCACAATTCAAATTCGGCCATTTCCTTTGCGGCGGACTCACCTCCCGCCATTCGAACTCGACGGGCTGGCAGGAGTCGCAGTAGGGGATGATCACCTCCCCCGGGGCGCTCGGCAGCGTCCTCGGGATGGAGTAGCTGAAACAGGCCCCCACGCACACATTGTTGTCTATCTCCATGGAGGAGCACCCTGGATACGCCACTATCTGCTTGATCTCCGTCGTCTTGCACCAGGAATGCTTGTCCGGGTAGAGGACTATGTTGTGGACCTGGAAGAGGGCGAGCGGTGAGGGGGTGCGGGGTGCCGGGGGCGGGGGCGTCCTACCTTGTGCTCGGTCAGCCCCGAGACGCGGTACGAGGCGGCCAGGCTCAGGAGGAACCAGGCACAGCAGGAGACGCTCCTCATGCTGGAAAGTAAACCAATTGTTAATCTACGTGGAATTAGGGCTGATCGGATGGTGCTATTTAAAGCCTTCAAGGCCTTCCGGGTCTATTTATAACCCGGGCTCTAATTGCTCTCCTCAATTTGGGTTTTCATCTCCCCTAACGGCATTAATGAGAGTTGACGTGATGTCGAAGAGCGGCGCGAAAGGGTTGAAAGGGTCGAACGATCGGACGGAAATGGTTGGAAATGTGGCAAAATGGCCGCGCCTCGGTCCGTTCCTGAACACTCGACCGCTCAAGATTTATGCGCATAATTTAATAGGAAGTCTTGATATGTTTGCATTTTTGAATAAATTTGCATATTTTAATTCAACTTTCGCTGTTTTCTTTAGCGATGGCTGCGTTTCCTCCGCAAAGGAAACCGCAAAACCAAAACGAATGAATACGAAAAAGCGAACGAAGATAAAACAGAGTCGAAAGCGAACGAATCATTAATAAATACGCACAAACATTTCCAATTAATTTCACGTCATACCGACGCGTAATGCGAAAAATTATGCGATTAAATATAAACAATGACTTAATTCGGAGTTTTTTTTTTTTAAATATTTTCTCTGCCGAAAACCAGCGAAGGTCACCCGGTGAGGAAAACGCGCGAGTTGTTATTTAGGCGACTGCCATCGGAAAATTTGCACCTTTATTTGGTGGTAACCCAACCTGGAGCGATTTATGGAAGTGCGTTAGAACCTTTGAAAGAATGGAAACTGCCCAGGAAATGCCAAATACTTCCTTTGTGAAACTGTCACGGATGAAATGTGATAGCTGAAAGAGGAAGAGAAGTACAGAAAAGAATAATGGGAAAAGAGGAAGAAGATCAGAATTTTCAGAAAAAGAAGAAAGAGAAAAGTCAATGTTAACATCAGAAAACCAATTACAACGGAAGAAAAGAGGAAAAATACAATATAAAAGATATCAAATCGAACAAGAAATACATAAATGTATAAGGAAGAAATTTAAATTAGATAAAATTTAAACTGTAATAGAGAATGTTCGTGCATGCAGATAATTGGTTTTTACTTAGTTTTTTTTAATTTTTATTAGGGGTTTCTCGAGCTCAAATTAAATATTTTATGCGAAAAAAAGTTTGCATGATTTTCATACTGTCTGTGTTGTATGGTTAGTGTCAGGTTGTAATTTACAGTACCACCTTAATTACATGTGTTGCGCGTGATTGTAAAGCGTTGCCTCTAACTATATTGTCATTTCGAATGATGAACATCCGGTTAAAAGCAGAAAGGCGACAGCAAATTCTTCCCGAGGAAATGTAATGAATATTTGCCTATGGCAGTGATGGCCAAACTATGGCCCGCGGGCCATATCCGGCCCGTGAAAGTGTTGCATGTGGCCCTATATCACGTACGTATTTGGTGATATTAAATTCTTTCTTACCTTTCTTCATATAGACTAATTTTATGTTATGGCCCGCCAAAATACACCAAACTCAACTTTGGCCCTCATATTATCAAGGACTGGGCATCACTGGCCTATGGTAATACTATTGTATTCGCGCTCCTCTCGGGCTGTATTTCAAATAGAGCAGGGGTCGCCCTGCATGGTCTATATAGACCCCTAGGGGTCTATCTGAGCCAAGGGGTCGAATGGGGTCTATTGGGACTCGAAGGAAATACAGTTGTTAACAAATCTAACTGCGTACGTGATATTATTAATTAATTAATTATTCATATATTTTACATATTTTAACAATAAAATTTATCAGTTTTGTTTTTCAACAAATCATTATCTTAACTTACATATTATCATAATGGAAACTTTACATCGTAATCATCTGTGTCACATTAAGAATTTTAATTTTTTTTTTTAAACTTTTAGGTTATACGTATATTTAATTTCTATTTTTCTCCCTTATAGTATTTTTTATGTACTTATTTTTATTTACTTATTTATTTATTTGTATTTATTTACTTATTTATTTGTATTTCTATGTTATTGAATTGAATAATCTCTAATAATAATAATATATATTGTGTATTTTACATATTTTACAAATTTCTTAAAGTCCCATAAAGTGCTTTTCGCAATTATCAACGGGTACTTGTTTATTACAAAAGGAAAATAAAAGAAAAAAATACAAAAAGAAGAAAAAATACAAAATACAAAAAGAAAAAAATACAACTCTGCCTCTTTTACACTATAATTGTAATGTAATTGTAATGTGTTAATTGGCTGATTGCTCGCTATACAGCTTTTGTAATTGTAAAATTATTTTGGCATTTGTATTATAGTATGGTATTATAATTATTAGTGGAATGCCAGTATATATTTGCCAAATATTGTTTATACTAATTATTAGAAAGAAAAACTGAGTACGTAAAAATTTAACTCATTAAGAAGTAAAAAATCTTTTGCTACTTTATTTACTGTTTCTCATTTATTGAATATTTAGACTAATACGGTATGTAGTTATATTTTAATTAGCTTAAAATTACCTTTGTGGGGTCTATGGACATTTTAAAAAAATGATATATAAGTTTGGCGAGCCCTGAAATAGAGGATATCTAATTAAGGCGATTTCCTCTCAGACGAAAGAAGGCGAAAAGTGGAGTCAGAGGAGGAAGGAGGTTACTATGGCCCCCACTCACGGGAGTACACTCTCTTAGACTTCTTTTGCATTTCTAATACCTGTTCCTAATCTTTCAACAACCATCTCCAGTTGAACTCACTTTAATTTGAAGCACGCTTTGTATTTTTTATTTGCTGCTTTTCAGCCTCAAAATGGCCGCCGACCGCCCGAGAATCCCTTCCCCTCTCCTCTCTCCCCCATACACAAACCAACTCCTCTTCCTTCTCCCCACTTCCGGGTCTGCCCTCATTGGCGAATCTCCTCCCTCCTCCCCCTCCCTCCCCTCCCTCGCCCCTCCCCCTCGCCCCGGGGCCCATCACGACTTGCTCCCAACACCATCCTGGCGACCAATCATTTCGCATCCACAAATAACGGATTTCTAATGTTATTCCGAGGAGCGCACACGCAGGTTTTCCTCTCGGAACGAACCCTCGCCCCTTCAACCCTTTCAACCCTTCCCGGTCGTTTTATTTATTCAACTCCGAGTGGAAAAGACAATTTTCTGTGTTTTCAATGGCGGCTCGCATTCTTTGCCCGAACAGGTTTTCCGTTTGTGGTCGTCCGTAACCGCGTTTAGGTGTCTTTCCTTTGTCAGTTCCAGCGATCGCTTCATTATTTGTCTTAGGTCAGTCGCCTCTGAGTGTGACAACCACAGTTTTCTCCAATGAGAAACCGGTCCAAAGGCTTTTCTTTGGGTATTCACGTGCATAACATTTCGCTCGCACACTTTGCATTTTTCCGTTAATTAAAGCGATTAAGCAAACTCGAATATCAGAGGTCAGACGCTCATCTAATCTTGCGCACACACACACACACACAAAAAAAAGAAATAAATATGTTTATTTTCGAAGTAAATAAAATCATAAAATTTATAAAATGTTATTTTAAGTTTGATTTTCGTTTTTATGTGGAAAACAATTGTTGAGTTCTTCCCGTTTTTCCAGGTGGAAAGAGGAGCGTTCCCCCCCAATGTCGAAGACACCCACCAGAAGAAGCGAACTCGAGAGCGGTGATGGTGATATCGAGGCTGGTGATAATGAAAGGTGACGTCATTCACCGACTGAGTTCGGTTACCTTTTCATTCATGAAAGTTTATGCGCAGGCGGAGGGACACGAAAGAAGACGGGCCCGCCGGGAAAGTGGGCCTCGGGCAGGCCGGGGGGCCCCGGGGGCCCCTCTTCTAAGGATGCGCCGCGCGCCCACCACTTCTTTCTAGGTCATTACGTGGACTTTTTCTTTTTATTCTCAAACCCCGTATTTAAATTTTAAATAACGACTTTTTCTCAGGAAAAGGGAAGTCATAAATATGTAATTGCGTTTCGGTGCGTTTTATATTTTTTTTTTTTATACATAAAACACATGGAAAATGCGAGGGATGTCGATGTGAGAGGGCCCCGAAGGGAGCAATTTACTCGAAATTAAATAATTTGGAGATTGTCTTTGGAAGAGCAGACGGTACAAAAGACACCTCGGCCTCGTTTGTAATTCAATCCAATTCGTTACGAAACTGAGTTTAGGTGCGTCGACTCGACTGTCGCATGATTCAGTGCGGTTTCATCACATTCACCAAAGGTCAAAGACGTGTTCCCTCTCCGCTTAAGGTTAAAAATAACGCTCTCCGCCACCGAAGGCTGTCGACGTCTATGGCGGCCACAGACAGCGCCTCGCGTCCGTCTAGTGACACGTCCCGATCGTTCCGGCAATTTCCCGTGGGAGGTGGCAGTCCCGAGAGGGCGTCTTCTGCTCTAGGTACGGTCCGAGTGCGTTCGCATGTTACATTTAATAATAGGTTAAAGGCGGGCCGTGGGCTGGCGGTAATTACGTGTCTGACTTATGGACAACGTGAAGGACAACCGGGTTACGGGTGTTTTGCATGGGGCACTTGGCATTCGCGTTGTTATTGTGTGCGGAGCCGAGCTCTGTCCCGGCGTGGGACCGATGGAAAGGCGCGCACCCGATAACAAATTGAGCAACGGTGAAAGTTACACTTTTTTCCGCTTTAAAAATTCGCCTTACATAATGTGCGCATATTCTGTATTGACAAATATTTGGGAGGCGAATCGGTGCGGCGCCGTCCAACAAAATGAGGATAAATAAATAAATAAATAAATGGGAAAAAATGGAATTATCGGTGACCCCTCGCGACCGCTTACGATATTTTTTCATTCATAAGGCAATCGGCCAGAAAACAGCCTCAGAAAAATTTTAATCTTTTAAACGTGAAGCGAATAATTTTTTTTTATTAAAAGGCCATTATTTATTTATTGATTGCGCAGTTTGGTCTACCTAATGGGACGTATCATTAAACGAACTCGGCTGCGTTATGTTCGCTCACACCATTCCTCAACTGCCCTGCTTCGTTGTGGGCCCTTAATTATTGCATTTCTTCTTTTCTTTCTCCTTTCTTTCGGTTTTGGGCCCTCATTCTTTACCATTTCTTCTTTTCTTTCCCCTTTCTTTCAGTTTTGGGCCCTTATTTGTTTCCATTTCTTCTTTTCTTTGTACTTTCTTTCAGTTTTGGGTCCTTAATTATTGAATTTCTTCTTTTCTTTCTTCTTTCCTTCGGTTTTAGTCCCTTAATTATTGCATTTCTTCTGTTCTTTGTACTTTTTTTCAGTTTTGGGCCCTTAATTATTGCATTTTTTTATCTCTTCTTGTGCTTTCTTTCAGTTTTGAGCCCTTATTTGTTTCTATTTCTTCTTTTCTTTGTCCTTTCTTTCAGTTGTGGGCCCTTATTTGCTTCTATTTCTTCTTTTCTTTGACTTTTTCTAAGTTGTGGGCCATTAATTATTTCATTTCTTCTGTTCTTTGTGCTTTCTTTCAGTTTTTGGGCCCTTAATTGTTTCCTTTTGTCACAAAAAGACTTTCTCTTTCCTCCAATTTTGGAGTCTGTCGATTGTTTCCGGGTGAGCTCGTCAGATTTTCTTTTTGCTATCGTCAAAGCTCCCTTTCGTCTCCCTTTCGAACTAAGTTATCTATTGTCGAATATTTTTTTTGCCGTGCAGTTCGAGTATACAGAAAAATGTATAATGGCAGGTTCGTGTTTATTATTGGGGAGAACTTCAGAATTTTCCAGTGGGTTTAGAGGAGAGAAAAGTACAGTGCAAACGGTAGAATTTCGTAAATATTGATTCTTTTTGAATACTTCGACTGAAACGCCAATGAAATTAAAGAAATGGAACCGTTTGCGCTTATTGAAAGTGTGCAATAAATAATGGGAGGATTGTTTTCCTGAGAGAAATCACATTCACCTGTTGAGAGAGGAAGCCATTCGCGAATCCGAAAAGGGGAAAAGGAGAACAACCTCTGCGTAATCCTTCCTCACCAAAGCCAAAAATGGGTGCTCATCGTCAATGGCCACCAAACTGCACCACCGCCGCGCCACTAAGGATCTATCGCTCGCTAACAGATGCTAAACGCCACAAAACACTTCGCACGAACTGATTTCACTCAGCCCGCGGCCGACGAGTACTCGCGAGTTCCTCTGCGCACAGCTCCTACTCTACTGCCACTCTGCCACTCTGCCACTCACGAGATAACCGTTCCTCCTACCATTCATTCTTCGGGACGCGGTGCGTCGCGAGGGGTGCGGGGAGGGAGGGACCTGGTGTCCCGATAAGGGAGGTCACCACCAACAATTCACACTGAATTATTTTTTATCCCAACTGTAATTAATAACGGACAATTTACCCCTAATTATTATTATTTAACAAATTACAAATTACATTGGATTCCTCGAAGCGAATCAGTGGCGGCATCGCCCTTGTCTCATTCCCTACAGAATTCCCTTTCGGTAACTCCAACAACTCCGCCACTGTAATTAAGTACACTTTTAAATTTTACAAAAAACTAGACTTTTTATTCACCTAATAATAATTTTGTTTTTTTTTTAAAGTTTTAACAAGGTCCAATTATTTCTCTCTCGGCGTCAGTGGCGGCCCCTCATCGGGTGGCGGTCCCCCCGAGGGGGGATTCCGCGGCGGGCCTCGGGGGAGGGGGCGGGACGGGGGCGTGGGGGTGTGGAGGAGGCGGGGGAGGGTTGCGGAGGGGGAGAGGGGGCGGGGAGGCGGCGAAGGGCGGCTCGGCCGCGAAGAGCCGCCACTGACGGCTAATTTGTACGCCACTCGAAGCAAAATTTGTGTAAAGACACAAAACAACTTCTTCCATAATTGTCTCTACTCATGTTCGTCGTTTAAAAGTATTTATAAATGGCAGTTACAGTTAATTTATTTCTCTAATTAAAATAAATAGTTAAACAAGTACGCAGGCGTAATTTTAAGGTGCATTTTTCTCAGTTTGTCGAAACCGGCCGCCGCTTACGTTATTTTTCCAAAATGGAAACCCATCGAGAAAACACCTTAAAAATACCCGAAACAATCAGGTACTCGAATGATAATTCCCTCGAGAGTCTACACCCGGAGCGAGGGAAAGAGAACAACGGCGACGACTATGAGTCTCACAGAACCAGACATGGCGGCACCTCTCCCGGTCAGGCCCTCATCTCGGCAGATCCTGGGCACATCCGCCCGTCTGGAGTACCTCCCCATCTTCCCCGCGTACGCCATCACGTGGGCGACGTAGCTCTGCTCGTGCACCCCGTGGAACAGGTGCGACAGAGGACCTGCGACAGCGCCACAGTTAGCCAGAGAAACCCCGCAGCGCCCGGCTGCACCTACCCTTGGCGAACACGGCCACGTCCACACCCCCGTGGGTCGCCTCGTCGTTGAGGATCCCCGCCTGCTGGTTGTAGTCGAAGCTGGTGGTGTTGTACACCGTGGGGTCCCTCCTCTGCACGCGCCCCGAGGGGGTCACCTCGTACTGGTAGTTGCGGGGACCTCCGGTCGCGTAGGTGAGGGTGGTGTAGGGCACCCCGTCGGCTTTCGAGTTCATGGCGATGCCTGGAATGAAAGGGGATGAGCGTGGCGAGGGTGAGAGGGGCTTGGGGGTGACCCACCTAAGATGTCGTCCCTGCTCATGGTGTTCCCGTTGATGTTGAGGTTATGGGAGTGGTCGCTGGTGACTATGATGAGGGTGTCATCCCCCGTGAGTCGGACCGCCTCGGCGACGGCCTCGCTGAACATGAGGGTCTCCTCCAAAGCCCTGCGGGCGTAGCCCCGGTGGTGGGCATAGTCGATGAGTCCGCCCTCGACCTGAGGGGAGAGGAGAGTTAGGGGAGTTGGGGGGTTGGGGGGCGGTGCGGGGCGGTGCGTACTGACCACTAGAACGAATCCGTTGGTGTTCTTGGCGAGCATTTTAATGGCGGCCGTTGTCATGTCTTTGAGCGATGGCATGCCGTTCAAGGTCTTATCTCTGGTGTCTTCGTACATGAGGTGGCCGTTGGCGAAAATTCCTGGAAGTGGAAGGAGGCTCGTGAGTGCTTATCTCCTCCACATTCGCTGACAGGTCTCGCCGAAAATGGCTTTGTTGACTCGACCTTCAGCTTCGACTTTTATTAATCACGTTAATAAAATTGTTTGCTCATTTCATTTTCTTACTGCTTTGGAGGACGAACGCACCGCTTTGAGAGAATGACTGGCCGTGACCATTCCTCACCTCAACAGCGGCTTCCTCAAACTCACCCAGAACGTAGTCCGTCTGGTTGTAATCCAGCGAGAAGAGATCCCTCGTCGTGGTCAGCACCCGGTGGGACAACTTCCGCTCCATTTTGTCCTTCCTCCACTCCTTGATGAGGTCCCGGCCGTCGTTCCTCCTGCAGGCCCACGAGTCGATGGGGTCCGTCAGTCTGTTGGTGATGTTCCACGTGAGGCACTGCCTTCCGCCCCCCATGATCACCTATGACAAACACATTGGGAGTCGGTTGCGTCACCGGGACAGGGACATGCTTGCCTTTATGTTCCGTCCCGGCTCGTCCTCCACCAACTGGCGCGCGATGTCCTTGCATCGGGACGCTGATTGGGGCATCGCCGCCTCGCACTCCCACTTCCTGCATTGTAAATTAAACTCACGTCAGTTGATATGTCACGGAATTACCGGTGATTACCATCGAACCGAGGAATTCGCTTTTGACTGGACGAGAGAGTTTTTTACCGCAGGAGAATCAGAATTAAAATAAAAGGGGTTACAAAACAAAGAGCAGAAGAAAAGGGAAAGGTCGCCTGGCAACTGTCGATGGACAGCGCATCTGCAGCACAACGGCTCCAGAAAGGCTGCATCAATTTGCGGGAGCCGAGACCCGATTGAGCTGTCGCCATTTTTCTTTTTCAAGGCCACTGGGTCAGCTAACGTCAGCGTTATCTGTGCTCACCTGTCAGCAGAGTGGCTGTACAAAGCGCTCGGGGTGGCGTGGGTCACTCGCGTCGTCGTCACGAAACCTGAAATCGGAACAAAAATGAGAGAAAAAAAAACACGGAAGAGGGTGGAAAAAGAGAGAGAGAGATTTAGGTCAATCGAAAAACGGGAGTGACATTTAAGATACAAAAACGGGGTGGAAAGGTCGACGGCGGATTTCCGGAAAATTACTGACTTTCGTCTGCGCACCCCCGCAACCCTTTTGATTCGCTTTCATCCCTCGGGTTTTCAGGGTGGGAAACATTTTTGTTACTTCAGGTCTTCCCAAGGACTTGAAAACAGGAAGTGTCGCCATGTTTCGTTTGGAATCGCTCAACCGGAAATGGATTTTTCCATCTTTATTATAATTACAAAAGTATTTTGACAATACAACAATTTCCCACCCCAAAGTGTAATTTCGTTAAAATGCTTTACAACAGCCCTCACATTTATAATTAAAATAAGAGAAGAAACAAAGAGTTTATCTTTAGAATTATAATAATAGACAGAAGACTGTTGTGTTTTGACAGGGGTTGGTCTTACCGGTGTCTTTACCGGCTGCCTGCGCCCAGTCGATCACCGTGGTCACCCTCCTCTCGCTGCGGAGGGACGCCTGGCAGTCCTTCAGCACCACCCCGCCGTCCAACCCCGTCACCTCGAAGTTGGTCTTTATCCCGCTGAAGAGAGCAGTCGCTGTGCATGCTGAATCAGGTACTGTCCTGTCGACAGCGTAAGTCTGCAAACAACAGATTTTTGTGATGGAGTCTTCGAGAGGGAAGGGAAAAGCACTGCGATGTCAGCAATGTGAGTATTCTTCAGCATTATTTTTCCCCTCTTTTGTATATTGTTTTCGTTCCACATTTCCCGGAAGTTGGTTTCCCCAAATGGGGGAAGGCCATTCCCTTTTCTGTATTCCGCACCGGTGGCGCTTTCGAAAAAGGAATGATGACCGCACAGGCGCAGTCCCTCACCGGATATTCAATTACCGATGCTGACCTTTAGGAGTCCCACATTGGGAAATTTCTCGAATTCCAGCGAACTGCTCTCCCCGCCCCCGTAAATCCTCGACGCCGTGATGGTGTTCGGCCCCATCCCGTCCCCGACGAACAGAATTATGTTCCTCGCCGTCCTCTCATTGAAGCTCCTGTTCAGCGCCGCCACCAGCTCTTCCTCCCCTTTCCAGTTCCAGTAACGCTGACCTGAAACGCGAAGAGTTGCTCACTATGTGGGGGAGAAAAGCGGGAGAATAACACTTACTCGTTTGCTCTCTCAAGTTTTCCCGGGAAAATGCCGCGGCGGAAAATACGAGAGAAAAGACGAGGAAAAGACAGCGCGCTCTCATCGTGGCAGACCGAACCACAGACTGAAGGATTCTCCTTCGCGTGGCGTAACTCGAGCATAACTATGCTCCCCGCCCTCGCCTCCGCCCCCCGCCTTGTCTCTTTTGTCCTATTCTGGGCCGAATGTCCTTTTTGGACGACGCGTTTCCTTCTCGGGCGAAAGTGGTTCAGGACAGGATCGAGCCTTCCCAGACACGTGGAAAGCATGTCCACATTTCGGCCGCTTTGTGTGGGGGTCGAATGCGCAGGGGCGGTTGCCTAACTGTCCATCTGCAGGGTGAACATCTCCCGCGTATTGAATGAGAAGGCGGTTCGATTTAATGGAGTCGTTGCCCCAATTTGAGTTCTCATTGAGGTTAATCTCCGTTACGCGTGAATTTATTCTCTTATTTTTGTAAATTATCGGGTTTTTTATTGCGCCGTTGCTCAACGCAAATTCAGACAAATATCTGTAAATACAACATTATTTAATTCTTTTATGTAAACATTTCGTATTTTACGGTTAAATACAAAAGTTGTGGGCAACACGCGGTCCCTTAAATGTTTATATATTTTAATTTATTCCCATTATAATAAATTGTTGTATAAAATCAATAAATTCAGTTTCTTTTCTCTTCTTTTTCTTCTTCTCTTTTTATTCTCTTTTTCTTCTTCTCTTCTCCTTTGTTTTTACTTTGCTTTAATATTTTATAATTTTTTGGTCTAATAATTATTATGAATTATTTTATTCCCTCTCTTCTTCTTCTTCTCTTTTTATTCGCTCTCTTCTCCTCTTTGTTTCTCTTATTCTTATTCTCTTCTCTTTTGTTTTTATTTTGCTTTAATATTTTATACTGTTTTGGTTTAATAATTACTATAAATTATTTTATTCCCTTTCTTCTTTTTCTTCTCTTTTTATTCATTCTCTTCTCCTCTTTTTTTCTCTTATTCTTATTCTCTTCTTTGTTCTTATTTTGCTTTAATTTTTTATACTTTTTTAGTTTAATGATTATTATAAATTCTCTTATTCTCTCTTATTCTTCTCCTTCTCTTTTTAGTCCCTTATTCTCTTTCTTCTCTTTTTATTCGCTTTCTTCTCCTCTCTTTTTCTCTCATTCTTATTCTCTTCTCTTTTTTGTTTTTATTTTGCTTTAATATTTTATACTTTTTTGGTCTAATAATTATTATGAATTATTTTATTCCCTCTCTTCTTCTCTTTTTATTCTCTTATTTTAGTTGTCAGCTTTTATCGAAAAAACAGTGCTAAATTTCTCGTTAAAAATTTCCAACTGAATGAACCAATTTGTATTTTCCCTCATTTTACACGGTTTCTCTTGGAACGAATCTACCGTGTAAATCGAGAGCCGAGTGTATTTTCAAGTGCACGTTTATTAAGGAATAAAAAGGCGTTAGAAGCAATGCAGTGCTGATTCACAATCTGATTCAGTTCTCGGAATGAAATATCGCTTATCGAATCGAAGGAAAAATGTTAAAATATTCCGCCATTATTTCTGTTTCTTTTGGTGTTATTTTTCTTCTAACGAAGGTGGATTTCTCTTATCAGAAAGCATTGTTTTACAGAGAAGTAAACAATATAATCAATGTATTAGTCGAAAGGATTTTTTGTGTTTAGTTCCAGTTTTCACCGCTAGGCTCAACGGTTTTGAGTTTTAAAAAACGTTAATAATTTCTTTTTAATGTGTCATTTCACCTCGAAGACTTCCGAAAAACTCCGACTTAAGCCGAAGCCGTTGTCTTGGATTTTTTATTAATAATGGTGGTGTCTGTCCATATCGGAAATGAGTGGAAAAAAAACTGCCAAATACATAAAAAACGTATTATATTTTTCTATATTAAACATAGTTTTTTCATGTCCTTAGTTTCTGATTATTAAAAACTTCATCTGATTTAAATAAAAAAATACTTTTAAAAAATTGCGATCACAAACTCTTCTTTTTACGATTAAGTACATAAATTAATGATAAAATAACATGTTAATGATCTTTTCTCCGCTAAATTATAAATAAAACAGATAAGTGCATTCTCTTCGCGTTTCCTTTGACTCCCCAAAGGAGCCCGCTCCAAGGAAACCCCTTTCTTCTGCATTTCCAATGGCTCTCGGCTCCTCCCGCCGATCAGAACCTCATCTTCCCCTCCTCGCACACACTCAGCTCCGTCTCCTCCCTCCCCCCCATCGACAGGCTGGCCACGCTCGCCTTCAGGAACTCGTTCTCCACGTTGTTGTTCGAGTTGTTCGAGTTCTCGGAGTACCGCCTCGATCGCCCGAACTCCATTATCGGCTGCAGGTTCCCGATCTCGAACACGGGTCTCTGGAAGTTCGTCTCCATCACCTTCGCCTGCGCCCTCTCCCCCGACTCCCCCTTCTCCCGCAGGACTTCCGCCTCCGGCTCCGGCTCCGCCTCGGACGGCTGCTCCTGCGATATCACCGGCCAGGTCAGGTCGCAGCGCAGCCTCCGCTCCACCGCCAGGTACCTCTTCTTCGACTTGTCCACGTCGTGGAACCGGTACCTGAGCTTCCTGAAGGCGACGTAGTCCACGATGAAGTACTCGATGAAGCACGCGAGCACGAAGTTGAGCAGCCCGTACAGGAGGATCACTCCCCGGAAGCCGAACTCGGGGGGCAGAACGAGCTCGAAGCTCCGCCTCAGCCAGGCGGTGGGCTCCAGGATGAGGTACACGGTGAAGGCGGTCACGAGGAGGACGCTCGCGATGAGGCCGTAGTTCTGGTACAGGGACTGCCGGTAGGGCTTCCCCTTGGAGAAGACCACCGCGAGGATGATGTACTGCAGGGAGGAGGTGGCGAAGACGGCGTAGTTCTCGTAGCCCGACAGGTGGCCGAGGCCCTCGAGGTCCAGGGAGTGGTTGGAGAAGGTCCCGTTGTGGAGGTCCCAGAAGCTGACGAACCAGTCCTGGTCCTGGATGTGGTAGAAGGCGGCGAGCTGTATGACGGCGACGAGGAAGATCTGCAGGAGGAGGCTGAGGATGGGGGAGAGGGAGATGAGGCTGGAGAGGGGCGGCTTCTTCGAGAGGGAGCCCTTGTGGCTGTCCGTCTTCCCGAAGAAGAACACGAAGATGGTGATGATGAACAGATCTATGTAGAGGAACTCGATGTCGGTGAGGTCGGACTCGATGGAGTAGAGGGTGAGAACGGAGATGAACTGTATGAGGCTGTACGCGGCGACGTACTTGAAGATGCCGAAGCTGGTCACGAGGGCGGTGCGCCCCTCGCGGATCACCAGAGGGATGCACGAGATGTTCGCCTGCTTCGACGTGAACGGCGACGCGACAGAGCTCTCCGCGTCCGACAGCGACACACCCGCGTTCGCCGCCTTCAGCGCCCCGCAGTCGTTCGCCCCGTCGCCGCACATCGCTGCAACACAAACAGCTACAACCCCCGCCGAACCACCCCCCACCCCCGCTACCTACCCACGTGGTAGCCCAGCGCCTGCAGCTCCTTCACCAGCATTTGCTTCTGCTCGGGGCTCATCCGCGCGAAGACGGCGCCCCTGGTGAGCACTCGGGGAACCAGGCTGGGATAGTACGTCTGAAGCGTCGACCACGTGCCTCCGCTGATGGCGAAGGAGTAGTCAGTCAAGCTGAAAGAGTTCATCATTCAGCAGACGCTCATACCCAATCAGCAATGTCGATACCCACCTCGATTCTGTCGCCAAAGCGTAGCCCAAATCCGAGATGTCGCTCCCACTCGTGAGGCTGTTGATCCTTACAACGCAGGTGTCGCTCACTTGTCCCGCGTTCCCGTTGCAAGGAATCTGCAAGAGGATTGCCTCGATGAGGACAGTGAACACAGGACAGCAGAAGACAGGACTTACACTGGAAGGCGTCGAACAATAACTGTTCGTGTAATATAATACTGGAAGATCGTTCTCCTTCCCCGGTTTGGAATGTGCTAATATGACTCTCTGTCCGGTGGGAACGATGCCGCAGTCTCTCGCCACGCTCAGGGCAGTCAGCATGTTGTCGCCTGCAATGGGCAGACGTCAGCATCTCGTCAGCAGCGATCCCCTCCCAACACTCACCGGTGACCATAATAGTCCGAATGTTCGCTTCCCTCAGCTCCTTTATCACCCCCGTCGTCTCCGGCTTGAGTTTGTTCTCCAGGACGACCAACCCCGCGAGGGTCAGTCCCTGCTCGACGTCCTCCCGCTGAATCCTCTGCACCTTCGGGTAGGAGATCTTCACCAGGTGCCTGTACGCGAGCGCCAGCACTCGGTAGCCCTCCTCCGTGTACTCCCGCAGGACCGAGTTGAAATCCAGGGGAACTGCAAAGGGAGAGGGTGAGTCTCTGGGGGGGAGGGCGGCTTCTTAGGGTGGAGTACCTGACTGCGGTCTGGAGAGGGAGAGGATCATCTCCGGGGATCCTTTGCAGTAGATGACGAAGTCCTTCTCTCCGAGGGTTTTCGTGATGACGCTCATCCTCTGGAGGTTGGATGAGAAGGGGAATTGACGAATGATGCCGATTTCTGTTCCCGCCTAAAAGAGAATGATTTCATGTAATGACGTCACGGGCTCATTGCACGCCATTAAAATGGCGGCCTCGACTATTTCATTGACCTTTTGGCTGCTGATTTATTTTCCCGTTTAAAAACTAAATGAAACCATTCAGGCTATCGCTAATAATTACAAAGTGATGTTTGCAAAATGGAGTGGGCACTCACCGGAAACACTCCATCGGCCTTCGCCTCCATCTTCGGTCTGACGACGGTCGGATGAACCATCTCGAACTTAGTGTTGTCGCTCACTTCCGGTTCCTCCAGCAGCCAATCGGTGCTCTCGAACATCTGCGGACAGACAGCGTCACTGCGGTTTCCAGGCCAATGTGGGCAGTGCAGGACGTACCTTAAGGTCGAGAGGGTCTCCCGAGAGCTTCCCGTCGATGAGGGTGAGGCTGTGGCACGTGGCCATCCCGAAGAGGAGGTGGTCCTTGTCGAGGGCCGTCACGTCCCTCACGGGGGGTGCGCACTTCTTCTCCGTGAGGGGAATGACGCCCCACATGTCGAGTCCGTCCTCCGTGAGGGTGCCAGTCTGTGGAGAAAACCATTCCCGAGTGAGAGGGAAAGGCGACATGTTTGTCTCTCTGTGGTTACCTTATCAAAACAAACGCAGTCTATAGAGCCAGAGACGTTAATGCTCCTCGGACTAATGCAGTAAATGTCGTTCTTCTGCAACCTTCTTTGGGCGTACATGCGGCCGACTGTCATGGCGGCGGGGAGAGCGGGAGGAACGGCGATGGTGATGAGGTCGAGGGCGTCCATCGTGATGTCGTGGGCGGGCACCCCTCGGAGGTACTGCGGAAGACAACCCCAACATGAGCATGCTCCCAACACTCCGATCAACGCGTGTATTACCTTGGAGATGGAGGTGTAGAGGAAACCGGCGCCGGCGGTGATGGCCAAAAGGGTGACGAATTTGTAAGAGTCGACCTCGAACTTGAAATCGACGGGAGGGGGATACATGATGGATCGGACTAGATTCCCTGGAAGACGAGTCGAGGGTTAAGCAGTGTTGACAACGCCACCCCCAAAGGCTGTGCTCACCTTTCGAAGTGCTGAAACCCGTGCGGATGACCACGGCGTACACACTCTCGTCCCCGTAGTACCTCGTCTGGATGACCTGCGTCCCGCAGAACAGAGTGTGCTTCCCATGCTCCTTCTCCTCGTAGTACAGACTGTCCACATTGGGCAGAGGCGTCTTCGTCACGGGAACGGATTCGCCTGTAGAGAGCGTTGGATTAGCGGTTGGATGGCGCACACGGGGACATCTCATCTACCTGTGAGCATGGACTCATTGACGATGCAGTTCCCCGCCAGAAGGACAGCGTCGCAGTGCATGACGCACCCATGAGAGGGAATGAGGATGAGGTCGCCCGGGACGAGCTGCTCCGTCGTTATGGTGCAGGTGACTCTGGTGCTGCCGCGAACGACGGTCACGACGTCCACGCTGTGCACCGTGCTCCTGAGTCTGCTCTGGTTCTGCAAGAGAGGGGGCGTGGGGTGGACGTCACAGTGGAGGGGCGAGGGGGACTCACCCTTCGAGTCTGAATGATGGAGGCGACGATGCCGAAGGCGCTCATGAGGAGAATGGCCATCGCGTAGAAGAAGTAATCGTCGACGAACCAGAGGATGAAGGAGCATATCTGGAAGATGTAGAAGGGGTTGAGGACCTCGAACCAGAGGAGGGTGATCACTCCCTTCGCGGGGATGACGATTTCGTTCTTCCCGTAGACGACTCTCCTGAAATGAGAATCCCGAGTTAGTCCAGGAAATGAAGAGACACGGGAATGACGAACCTCAAAAACTGTTCCTGTGCAGTCAGGCCAGACTGTTTGTGCAGGGCGGCGGTGGTGATGTCCTCATCGAGCCCGTTCAGTTTCCTGAAGGTTTTCCTCCCGTCGTCCCAAAAATACTTAACTTTTTTACAATGGAACATTCGAATGGTGGCGCACTCTGTGGAGAAACAAACCGCGGTGATCACCAGCGAAGGACGGCACCGAAGGGGTGAACTCACCTCTGAACACACCGTTCCCCACGTGCACCGGAAGCTCCGGCTCCTTCTCGAAGCCGACAGCGCTTCTGTGGACTTCATTCTCCTGCTGCTCGGAGACCGTTCCCCTCGACAGGATTTTCACCCTCTCGACGTAATACCTTCTGTGCTTCTGGTACTTCTCCTTCAAGCAGAAACCGGGTTAGTTTTCAGGGAAACAATCCCGAGGGAAGAGAAAAGGATTCTTACGACGACAAGGACGGCCGTGGCTCTGCTGAGTCCGCATCGCACGTGGGTCACCAACAGCATCCAGTGCGGACACCAATGGAATATCAGTCTGAGGACTCCGCATGTGAGGAATATCATCGACCACGTGAGGAAGTAGAACAGATAGTGTCTGCGGTATCCGTACACTTCCTGAAGGAAACACCAACGTTAGTCGTCCGGTGAGCGGTGAGTGCAGAGACAGTCTTACCATGTGCTCGTCCCCCAAATCCAACTGCTCCTTATCGTTCTCGCCATCTCTGTTCCCCGAGCCTGGAAGAAACCACCCCAAATTAAGAACATCCCCCACGTGAATGAAATTGGGTCAGCAGGCGATTACAAGGGGTGGAGGGAGAACCAAATTGGATTTCCTTGTGGTGAGTGGACTCACCGTGCACTCCGCCGATGTGGAGTTCTTCGTCGTCGAACCTTTTGGGGCCGTTGGCAACCCTGCAGTAACTGGGCTTGCTGCGGGTGTACACCATTTTCTGTGTGGGCGTTCCGAGCATTTCGAACGCAACAGTTTACGAACGGGAATTAAATGAAAATTCGCGCGGAATACGAACAACAAAACTGACACAAGAACTGTTCCTTGGCGGGGGGCGATTGTCCTTCCCTCTCCGGCCAGTCTGTCCCTTTGGTCAGTATCAATCGGGTTCTTTGTTCAGCTGCGAGTTCAGCTTATGTCAGTCCCCTTTCCCGGGGTCTGGCTTCTTCCATCCAACTCGCGGCCTCTTCAAGTCGTTTTCGCTTCTCTGCATCTTGAGCGTGTTCCCATTCATACGCGTAATCCTCACTTTTCTTTCCTCCATTTTCCTCACTTCGATCGACAAAATACAAATTTACTAAAACCTAATTTGACAACTTTGACGATGAGTCAACTCTCAGCGACTGTTCGGTCCTCTTTAAAAATACACACTTTTATATTTATTCGAATAATAAATCTTACAGATTTTCCCGACGGAACTTCTAACGTAACGCTGATTTGTAAGAGTTTTCATTTTCAAACTTTTCCTAAACAATTTCTCCTTGAGGAGACTCACACGGCTGTCACTGACCACTCGGAGCTCTCTCATTCGTCGTCTTCTGAAATAACCACGTGACAACACCATTCAAAGTCCCCGTCGCCAGAGGAGGACGGCCGCAGCCGATTACCACCTCTGGAGGTCACCGGTAAAGAGCCAGAAGTGACGGCAGCCGCGATAACAGCTCGCGCTGCTGACACCGAAACGATTTGCCTTTCAAGGACATCTCGCCAATGTAATAATACGTCATTCTGAGCCGTTTCACACCCACATGGGATGAATGTTTGGGTTCACACTGCACACTGGTCAGTGTGGTCAGGTGCAATCTCATGTCTGGGATAAGTGCAAAGTGTCCTTGCCTGTCTCCCAAGCCAAAACAATGCAAGGCAAACTTCATTTCCAATGAAAAAATGTCACTCCATTTTGCCCTTAACTTAAAACAAATGTTTTGGAATGTAAAAATGAATAGAAAAAGCAATTTTCCATCAGACATATAAATGTCCTGCAATGAGGGAGTTTCCAAATATAATAACACAGCATGGTTTCATTTCAGTTGGACAGAGAATCCATTCAGTGAGGCCAGGCAGACACAGACAGGTGAGTAACTTGGTGTCATGTTTCCTCATCATGTCTGGCAACATTTGGATGAAACTCAATTTTATTCCTAATGAGTCACCTCTCATATTGAAAGCAGGTTTTCAAGGAAACCTAACCTAAGCCGGAAGAGAGTGAGCAATGGTACACAATGATTTTGAGTGAGGCCATAAAAAAAAAATCAATTTTCGACCAGGTGAGGTTAGGGTTTGTGGAATAACCGAGAATGAACCCTGACATTTTGAGTTTTTAAAAGCACTGTTACGGCTCATGAGCAATTAGGACTTTCAATTCGTTGTCGCCGTTTCGAGGACGAAACCGATACCATAAAAATGCAATCCGAAAAGCATCGAGGATTCCCTGTACCGAAACAAACACGACACACTCAATCACAGTTTGAGCTCAATAATATATAAAAAAAAAAGTATTTATTCTACGACCCGCACACGATTCTCAGATAAAGGAAATGCAAACGGCTGAATGAAACTCTAAAAAAAATTGGTTAACACTGAAATTGATTTGATACTGAGGCATGCGCCATGCGGTTCTCGACAGAAACCCAACACCCACCATAGGCGCCGTTCGCTTTCAGCCAAACACATTTGCATTGACGCATGTGTTCGGTTGACACACGGTTTTTCTAGAATTCCCCACGAGCACTGACGTAGGCTCCCATTTTGCATTCGTTTGCAACGGCACTCGGCATTGAGTGCTGTGATGACATTTTGCTCCGCAGTGATCCGTACGTACGCTTGTTTGTTATGAGTAAACAGTCTTGGCTTTTCCGTGGCGAAATCGCCTTTTTAAATGGGCCGAACGGCGAACAAATTTATTCAGTTTTCCGGTCGAGTATTTTCTCCGGGAGTTGATTTTATTCAAGACCATAGACGTTGACATCGTTGAGTCAATTCCCGGTGCGAAGTAATTAAAATCTCTATGCACACCGCGCACGAGTCTTTCCTATTTTCTTATCTGTTTTTACGATCTTTTATTTCTCTTCCTCTTCTTCACTAACCTTTCAGTGTTAAATTTACTTTTTTGTTTTATTATGATAAAACGACGTGGTATTTGTCGACCGTTTTAAATGACACTCACTTCTTCGTCCGTTTGCTCGTTAACGGGAATTTCTCAAACGAAAGGGATATAAAACTTCCTTCACATCTCAAATATTAACAAAAGGAAAATAATTTAGTTTGAAAGTGACGGAAAAAACGTGAAAATGCGTTAAATGAAGGAGTATTCTAACGCCACGACGCTGAGGTTAGTGCCACTGCTCGCAACGACCTCAACAAAATGGCGGCTCATATTTTTGAATTTATCGGCGATCAACGAATTAAATGCAATATGGAAACTCTGTCTGCCTCAGTTAAAATAAAAATGCTTTAAAAACCTTTACTCACGCGTGAACTCGACTGATAATGAAAATCATTAACGAAATCACGGTAAATATTAGCATTTTTAAATCGTGAAAATTCTTAAGCAAATAACAATAATCAAGGATGAAAATAAATCATTAAAATGACATTAAATTATTCGTAAGTATGTGATAATGAATGGAAAAACGTGGGGAAATTTTGTACCTTTTCAACCGAATTGAAAAATATAGTCTCCTTTTAAGCTCGAAATAATTCTCCCTTATTTCCACATTGCGAAACAAAAAACGATAAAAAAATTATAACAGAAATATTTGAGATAACGCGGAATCGAAACTTTGTTTTACGCAAAAACAAATATTCGGACCGGAATGTCAGGGTTTTGAAACCAATTAAATGATAAAAAATTATTTATTTGTTATTCGATGACGAAATAGAAACCACGTGGTCGGATTGGGCAAAACAAAAAGAATGCGGGTTCGGACTCCTTCGGGAGTTGTCGCCCTTCGTCGCGTTTCAACCGATTCCCGAGGGAAATTCTGGCGGAAAAACATTTGAATACTCTTTTGTTTTCCACGGCTCAGCGACAACCGCCAAGGTTAATTTTGATTTGATTTTATTAACTGGTGTTTCTTTTATCACTTTGGACGAGATTTTCACCAGAAAAAATTATACAGTATTGAATTATATACAAAAATATAGGAATGCTTTTTTCGTAAAAGTCACCGTTTGTGAGATACAACGATGTTCCTCAACGTTTTCTACTTTGTAATTATCGCCGTAATTAACATCCGACTCATTCTGTCCGCATTTAACGGTTCCCAAACGACCTTCCCCTCCCTTCCCCTCCCTTTCCCAATGTAATCTTTGAAGGTCCACTGTAAAGAAGTTGAGGAACTCACCTGCACTTGCCGAGCGGAGGAACGACAATTGGAAGATTTTCATTAAGCAGACTCCACTTCTGTAAGAGAACCAATTAAAATGGATGAATGATCGAATGTCTTTTGTCCTTTACAGGTGCAACGCGAGAAATGGAATCGGAGACAGTTTTAAACTGTCAAGGACAATACAAACAGGTGTTACACTACAACTTGATTTGTAAAATCGCCGTTGGAAATTTTTCATAATTGCGGAAATGACAATTTACAGTTGCGCTAACGATTATTTTAACTGTAGAAAATTTAATAGTTAATTATTTCATTATGTATTATTTAGTTATAAATGCTGTTAATTGTATATTTGTGGAAAATAAAATAAATTATACAGTATATCATTGTCTTCTGCTTTTTCTTTAATACTCTTACTTAGTTCTATTATTAGTTGGTATAATTATAGTATAATTCTAAAGATAAACTCTTTGTTTCTTCTGTTATTTAATTAATATTATATTTATAATTGTGTTAAGCATTTTAATGAAACTTTGGGTGGAAAAGGAAAAATTGTATACTATTAAAATACTTTTGTATACTCTAATGCAGAGGTTTCTAACCTTTTTGTACCGACGCCCCCTTTTTAAAAAAACAAATTGTTGCGTTCCGTTAATTTATCTAAAAATCAAATCTCATAAATACTAAACTGATATTATAATTTATTTAATGGACTACAAAATAATATACAATACTATGTAAAAATATATTAATAGAACAAAAAAAGAATATATATTTTTGGTTTGTATTCGAAAATATTTTGGAAACAGATACACAACAGTTTGGAAACCACTGCTCAAATGTATATTTTTTTATAATTCACGAGAAAATGAAATACTCACCAGACTGTTGACTATTCCGATGAACCGCAAAGGGGCGGAAAAGCCCACTTTATGTCATTTCGGCCGCACCAAAAGGAACAAAACAAAAAGAAACCATCGATGGCAGCAACGGCTATTGATAACGAAATGAAGCAAAAACAGAGAAAATGTTTTCGCGAGACAATGTCGAATCGAAGTAGAGACGGGGCTTTTGTGTGCCACAATTGGCCGAAGTCTCGCCGACGTTTCGCCTCTTTTTCTCGGGAGTTTCGCCGGGCGAAGTGGTTTTCGCGAAAGGGGACATTCTGAAGAGGTGTATTCATTTGGGGGATTGCAATGGGGGTGTTGTTTGCGTGGAGGGGATTTCGGGATGCGCACGAACTCTCGTCTCTACTAAAAGAGGAGGAAAATGAGCGGAGAGTTAATGAGCAGACTAAAGAGGCCCAAGGTTGAGGGGAGAGTGGCCGTGAAGGGCAGGAAGGAGGGAGGGAAGCAGTCGAACCCCAATTTGCCTCATTATCTAATAGAGGGAAAATTATTTTCGTGTCTCCCCGCAAATCCACAGAAATTACCCAATTTTCGCTTCCTTTTCGGGGTTTTCCTCTTTTAAATCCAACATAATTCCCCATCTTTGAAAGATGGCGACGAATTCACAAAGAATTAACAAAAACAAACGTTTCTCTCCGAACGTTTTATCTTTATTCAACTCAAAGGGAAACCGTTCAACTTTCACTTATAAAAATGACATTAACATTTTATATTATTATATACATCGTCTATTAACAATCGGTAAAAGGAATAAATAAAAAAACACACATTTCCGGTAAAAACAACCAGCCTTTCATTCATTCAAAAAAAAAAACAAATTCTCAATAAATTTATTAATAATCCGTTTCTAAGACTAATTAGGAGTTACTTTTTATCAAACAGTGGTAATTTAGACTTGACGGCCCCTTCGCATATCATCAGCCGCGTCGCCAGCGGACGCCCCAATCCCCGTTCCGGCGTCCCCGCCCCCGTCCCACCCCCAACACCCCCCACTCCCCCACGCAACCCCCCAACCTGCACCGCCCCCCGCTCCAGACTCCGCCTCAGCACCTCAATCTTCGACTTCCGCATGGCGTCGCTCATGGAGCAGCCCAAGTGGTGCTTCCACCGGTCGCCCCCCTTCGCCCTCTGCGTGAGCCCCATCCCCGACCTCTTGAACTTCCCCTCCAGGCCGTCCCACTGGATCTTGTCGGCGTCCTCGGCGGCCTTGGGGGGGTCGAAGCGCTCGATGTTCCTGAGGAAGTCGACGTTGGCGAGGGTCCTCCTGCAGAGGGTGGCGGCGCAGGAGGAGGAGGGGTCGCTCCTGGCGGCGGTCGTCTGCTTGCGCTCGAAGTACTCGACGATCTTGCTGATCTGGTGGGACTGGTAGCGGGTGTGGGTGCGGTCGTCGGGGTCGCCGAGGGAGGAGACGTCCTCGGAGGAGTCGGTGAGGAGGGAGGAGGAGGGGCGTTTGGCGGAGAAGAGGATGGAGTGGTGGGCGAATCTCGAGGGGAGGTCGTCCAGATCGTTGAAGTCTCCAGATCCTGAGGGAAGAACAAATCGATTATGGCTCTCTTCGACAGATAAAACAGCATTTAATAAAGAAAAAAAGGGATGTTTTCAAAGGGAAGACAAAACAAACACTTGGAAAACTTTAAAAAAAATGGTTATTTAAAATATAAAACCGAAATAATTCGGTATAACAAAACAAAAATTGAGGACTTTTATTTATTTACATATGAAAAAGGCACTTATAATCACAAGATTTACTGTCAACGATTGCTGATTTTATTTTTATTTAATTTAATACTTTAAAATCAATTTAATCTCTGCTTTTATGATTTTTTAACTTACGATTTTATATTTAATTTATTGATTGTTTACATTTCTCATATAATTTTTTATATTTTTATACTTTATAAATTTTTAGTAAATTGGATAAATTATATTTTTAGTAAAGTTATAAATTATATTTTTATATTTTAGTTTATATTTAGCATTCTTTACATAATTTAAACATATTATTGTTTGTATATTAGAAATAATATATTAATAATATAAAATAATATATATAATATTAAATAAGCAATATTTTATGTAATATAAACATACATGTTTACATTTAATTTACTTATTATAAATAACTTTATTGACATATAATTTATAACATAAATTATATATTTAACATAACTAAATTTATAACATAAATTTTATAACAACTTTATAACATAAATTTATAACTGATTTGGTGCCGGTCTGTATTTTTGTATTTTTTACTTAATATATAATTCTTCTTTAATTGGTGTTTATAAAATGTATTGTTGTTTCCCTTAATGCCCTCAAGCGAAATAAGGGTAAATTATTATATATTATACTATATTATAAATATAAATAATTGGGTTTAATAAAAAAAAGGAAGAAACAATAGTCCGGTCAAATTAGACATCACCATAATTATACAGTATATAAAAGTATAACAACGAATACTTTTATAATTATACTCTGAACAATTCTTAGAAATTCACCCCTCATTTCTGAACTAATTTGACTGGATTATCAAAAGTCCACAAATAAATAAATAAAAAAACAATAAAACGAATTAACAGCGAAATTAACAGCGGTTTCATAAAACAAACACAAACTCAACAATCAAAGGATACGAACCAATAAAACAAAACAATATTTATCCCGCGATTACAAATTACTAATTATTAGTAGCGATTTCCCCTAAAACAGAAACAATTCCTTCAACGATCCCTCCGACACCGCGACGGGAGCCCAATCCGTACCTGATCTCAAGCTGGAGACCGTCGTCGTCGACAACGAGTCGTCCAGGAGGAACAGCGAACTCGCCGCGGAGGAACTGCTCAGCGTCGCCGAAGAGTTGTCCAACTGCTTCTGCCGCCCCGAGTGCAGCGCGTACTCGCACGACGACAGCATTTCGCTACCTGCAACAGCCACACCTGCAGCGGACGCCTCAGAGGGGCGGTGGCCCGCGGGGCACTCACTCACCTGTCCCCCCGTAGTCCTCCCCCACGCAGGAGAAGAACCCGCTCTCGCAGGAGCCCCTCCTCTTCAGCTGAACACTCGACGCCATGAGGAAGGCCTCCTCTGTGCTCTCTGTGCTCTCCAGGAGGTTGCTGGAGCTGGAGGATATCCGGTTGGTGACGAGGGGGGCGAGCTCCGCTTCCGGCGGCTTCTTCTGGGGCTGGGGCTGGCCTTTGGGGGAGGCGGCCCTCCCTCCCCCTCCGTCCTGGGGCTCAGTCTTAGTGGCGTCCCCGTGGGGCTTCTCGATGAGCGGCACCGTCCGGGATTTCGTCAGCTTCTTTGGTATTCTCCGGTGAAGGGATTGCTTTTCTTCTTGAGCAAAGGGGTTGCATTTCCTGTGGGAAGTGGGGGAGCTGGGCAAGGACGTCGAGGAGTTGGGGGGGACGCACCACTCCGGGGACGCTTTCCCCGGGACCTTCCCGCGGGAACTCTTCTCATGACAAAAACACACGACGGCTCTCGGACTAGAAATACTCGACTCTGAATACTGATTCCCGCTCTCCTGAGAAGGGAAGGACTTCCTCGTGGATTCGCTTCCATAATCACAGCCTTGTCTCGGGCAAGTGCACCAGGAGGGGTTCCTCCTGGACTTCTCCTCGAAACTGGACCCGCTCACGGGACTGGACGGAGGGGTGATTCCGTAGAACGGAGACGGAAGCTCGAAGCAGGAGGAGAACAGGTCGTTGCTCTGGAAGCAGAGGGTGGGACTCTCCCCCGCGGCGGAGTCCTTCGACGTGTTCAGGTTCTGCGAGCCCACGATCTTCTTCGCCCCCCGGAACTGGGAGAGGGCGAGGAAGGGGTTCGACCGACTGCCCTTCTCTCCCGACACCCTGAAAGCAAACCAAACTCACACCCTCTCCCGCTGGCCTCCCCCCCGCCCTCTTACCTCGGCTTGTAATGGGGATCCACCTGGCACATGCTCTCCCCGATGAACTTCGGGTTGGCGAGGACCTCGCGCGAGGAGAGGTAGTGGCACCTGGCCTTGTCGCTGGGGGCGGTGTGCCTGGAGAAGACGATGTTGGCGACGTCCTCCGAGAGGCTGCGTCTGTGGTGCACTGGAAGAGAGAGGAGCCCCCGAGGGGGAGGGTGAATCCATTAGAGGCTCCCGGAGGGAGGGGGGGAGGGAAAGTTAGGTCAGTGACTCACAAAGGATTCCGAGTGTCCGTCAATTGGGGGAACAGAAAAGTTTCCGAGACGAAAATAAAAAAACAAAAAAATGAAAAAAAAAAAGAGAGAGAAACACTGGGGAATTTAACTAAAGCGCTTCTAAAGGGGGCAGGGACGACAACTCGTAACAGTTTGGGAACAGCGCCGTCTCTCCGATCTCTTCGTCAGCGCCGTCGAACATTTGGGAATCACTGACCTAAAAACCGAAAAATACAAAAGAAAGGAGAAATGATTTCGGCTTCGCCACATTTCGCTTACGTTTCCTACTGTGGATTATATCTTTTGGGGAGGAGTTGCAATTGTTAATGACCTCTTCGCTCCTGGCAGCCATCGCTGACTTCTCCGTCGCCTCGATCAGACTGTTCAGCGAACCCGCGTTCAGAATCTTCACGCCTTCGCCCGCCTCCGCCTCCTTCTTCAGCAGCTCCTCGTACTCGGGGATCAGCCTCTCCAGAGTGCTCACCACCTCCGCGAACGAAGGCCGGCTTTTGGGCTCGAACTGAAATGGGAACGCGTCAGCAATCGGCTGATGGGGGGGACTGTGCAACGCAGAAAGCGCCTACCGTCGAACAGGAGAAGGCCAGCTTGAGGAAATGGGGGGGGCAAGGGCCGCAGAGCTCCGAGAAGGCGAGGTAGTCCAGTCCGAAGTTGTCTGTTCGGGGCAAGATGTCCGGGTCGGCTTCTATTCTGGCGATCATCTCGCACAGGACGATCCCGTAGGAGAAAATGTCCGATTTCTCGTTGTACCATTGGCCCTTGAGACACTCCGGAGACATCCAGTAGGCAGAACCCACGGTCGGGAGTCGGTATTTGCACCTGAAATGGTTGTCTCGTGTCAGCGACGAAGAAGAGAGAGAAGAGAGAGAAGAGAGAGAAGAAAGAGAAGAGAGAGAAAAGAGAGAAGAGAGGGAAAAGAGAGAAGAGAGAGAAAAGAGAGAAGAGAGGGAAAAGAGAGAAGAGAGGGAAAAGAGAGAAGAGAGGGAAAAGAGAGAAGAGAGGGAAGAGAGAGAAGAGAGAGAAGAGAGAGAAGAGAGAGAAGAGGGAAGAAAGAGAAGAGAGAGAAAGGAGAAAAGCGAGAGAACAGAAAGAAGAGAGAGAAGAGAGAGAACAGAGAAAAGAGAGAGACAGAGAGAAAAGAGAGAGACAGAGAGAAGAGAGAGAGAAGAGAAAGAACAGAGAACAGATGGAACAGAGAGAAGAGAGAGAAGAGAGAGAACAGACAGAACACAGAGAAGACAGTGAACAGAGAGAACAGACAGAAGAGAGAGAACAGAGAAAAGGGAGATAACAGACAGAACAGAGAAGGGAGAGAAGAGAGAGAACAGAGAAAAGAGAGAGACAGAGAGAAGAGAGAGAGAAGAGAAAGAACAGAGAACAGATGGAACAGAGAGAAGAGATAGAAGAGAGTAAACAAAGAGAACAGAGAGAACAAAGTGAACAGAGAAAACAGAGAAAACCGAGAAAAGAGAGAGAACATACAGAACAGAGATAGAACAGAGAAAAGAGAGAGAAGAGAGACAGAAGAGAGGGAGATATAGGATATCATTTGTTGAAAGCTCACTTCGGGTCGGGGATTTTGGCGGCGAGTCCGAAATCTCCGACCACAGCCATCATGCTGCCGTCGTCTGCTTTCTTGATGAGTACATTCTTAGAGGTGAGGTCTCTGTGAAAGACCCCTTTGCCGTGGAGGTACTCCATCCCCCGGGCGATGTCGAGGGCGAGCTCCTGCCGCGTCAGGTACGGCAATTCGATGTTCCTCGACTGAATCAGCTGCTCCAAACTCCCGCCGTTTATGTACTGCAACCGACGAAGAACAATTACGCAATTGTCTAATTTCACCCGAAGCCGTTTACACCGATTATGTAAAAACACTCGGAGGCATTTTATAAATTTTAATAATTATATATAAAGAGGACGGAGTTGTTGTAGTCGGTCAAACACCTCGTCTGTGATTCACGCGATTGGTGTTCCAATACACGCGCATTTTCAACTTGACAAACACTGTCGTCTGCTGTAATTGTTGTCCTTAATCCGGGCAATCGGACTAATTATCGGGACCACAGATATAATAATTATTATCAAAGCGATGAATTACCTCTGTTAATGCATGCAGCTGCCCTTCGTGGACGCAAACTCCTCGAAAACTGCAATCGAGAAAGAAGACAATAAATGAAAATAAGTCGGAGAAAAAGTGAAAATGTTGAAAACAAAAAAAAGATCGGAATACGTAATGGAAACAATCCTCGAGTGGGTTTTCATAATTAGAATTGGAAATGTATAAAACGCGGAAGACGAAAACCCGAAGATCCGTTCTCAGGCGTCTTCTGCTGTTAAGTTTCGCCTGAAGATGCGGTCATCATGCGAAAAATCATAACCCTTTCCCCCCTTTTGAATTGAATGAGCACTTCACATGCGAACTACTCCGTCTTTGGCAAAAGAGTTGGCCAGGTTTTTCACCCCCGACGAAAGGGCACAAGATTAGGGGTATTCCGGGGTGAGAGCCGAGAGTTCGCTGACCCCCGACTGGAGCATCGTCCGCCATCCCCACCACCGGTTATGTTCCATTTAGCCGCAATGCGAGTTATAATCAATCACTCTGGTTCCTTTGTTTCTTCCGACGAGAGCAGTCTTCGGCTCCTTCCTCACTCGGCCACGAGTCGGCCACTCTCTTGGGGCCATGCCACTCAAAATAGGAAGTTAAAAGCGAAACACCGGCCAATTAACACGTTAAACTGTCCATTACGGGTGTTAATGTGCAACGGCGGCCGATGGAGAGAAGGAAAACCCCGTTAGAGTAAGATTTCGATAGCGACCTGAGTCACTTTCGGAGTCCCTGACCGCGATAGGGGAGGTGCAAGGGGAGAACCATCCCCCTCACTTACTTGAGGATGTTCGGGTGTTTCAACTGATTCATGAGCTGGACTTCTTTGAGCATGTTCGGCCTGTTCGAACGCAGAAGATTCATTTTGAGAACCATCACTGATCCGGTGACTTTGTGAGTTACCTGAAAAACAATACAACCCCAATGAGAGAGAGAGTTAACAGCGTTTGGGGTGGTATAATTCTGACACACCAAACTAAGGGAGGCCTTATCGATTGGGGTCTCTCCCGCCTCCCTTCAAAAGACAATTTCCAACAGCGAACGTCACGTCCCCACTTAAAACAGTTTTAATTAAGCAATGTGAACTCGGTCCTTTATTATCGAAAGAACGACCTTGCGGGCAATCAATCAGAATGGATAAGATAACGCACGGCTTGTCTTTCGCGAAACAATGACGAAAAAGAGAAAAACACTCCAAGGGCGCCGTTATTGCGAGGGGACGTGTTGGAAAACCCTAACCGGACCACGGGACAAATTCGGGTCAGGGGAACTCGAACAACCGTCTGCTCACCGCCGACAAAACATCCAACAACTGGATGAGCCTGCACAATCGCGCACCGCACCTGTGCGCCATTTTCACGGTTTCTTTTGTTCGAACAGATGACAAAATGCTGCCGAATAGCTGAAGACTCACTTCCAGCAGGGGAGGAATACTCGGATTCCCCAAATGTGGGGCGGACAGGAGCTTAGGTCGTTTGCCTCGTCAACGGGATCGAGGTCATCACCGGCATAATGTTTATGTAAGCTGAGGCGAACACTGCCAAGAAAAAATGATGCCGCTGGGAATGATACATCCCCCGGAGTTTGTGTGCTTTCTTGATTCACTAAAGACCGGAGAGAAGAAGCGGAAGAGGAAATTTCCACTGTATCGGGTCATGGTCATTCGATGTACAAGGCATCGGTGCCCCTGGTGATTCAGAAAAACCAGACAAGATGGAAGAGTTTCACTCATTTTTATAGAAATAAACAATCCGAGGGTAATGTTCTCACCGGACAGAGATACGACCTATCGTTTTGTGAACTGTAAAATGTTTTTGTTTTCTTATTCCGATAGCTAAAATAAATGGAACAATGCAGAAAAGAGATACAGTAAATAAGTAAAAGATGCCGAATGTTTTTTTAACCCTTTTACTCCAAGCCCATACATATCGGAGCTTCACAGGTGGCGTGGCATCGCGAGACAATAGAAGGGGAATTGTGATGAAATTCGATTAAATGAAAGTGGAATCATTACAACGGTCTATGTAATTTATACCGAAATGGAGAAAGAGCCGAGGACGAGGAGGAGAAAAGAGCGCCGAAAAATGAAAGTAGTGCATTCATTATTTTGCGCATCCACCCGCAAAAACACCATCGCCTGCTCCATTGACAACTCCCCGTTTGTGGGGCCTCTTCTGGTGCACTTTCTGGTCCCGGGATGGTACAGTCACCCACGCGGGTGGCCCAACCGCAACCGCTGAACTTGGACTTTCATCTGGTCAATTAACACCTTTTTACCCGCTTTCTTTTCTCTTTGACTCCGCCTGGGAACCGAAAAGAAGCCCTCGTAAAAATGGGTGGGGCCCCGGTTTTTGGGCGGGTTATTCATTGCACTTTGAGCGGAATTGTCTGTCGGTGGCAAACAACCGTAAAGCCTGTTTCGATCACAATTTTAATTAACCTTGTGGAATCGGATGAACTTTCGGAGCTCCAAAGTGTATAAAAATAAAAAAAAACTGCTCTCCCACATCGCCCTTTGCGATGGGAAAACCCGAATCCGGGCCGTGAACTGACATTTACATTACAACAAACCCTTTTGCTACCCTTTAAACCCACCCCAACCCCTACTGAATCGAATATTCGAGACGACGTCGTCATCTGACGAAACGATGACTGCAATCACCGGAGTTCGACGCAGAGTTTCGGGTTTCAACGAAATAATTTCGCTTTTTTACATAAAGTATATTTTTCAGGAAATTAAAAAAAAAATGATTGTAAACAAAGGATTAATTTCATTTTTGGAAGTCCCGATTGCAGAATGTTGGCAATCGTCTCTCCTCGTTGGCAATTTTCCTCTCCTAACGAGAAAAGTCAACTTCGATTAACCTTTTAAGCACCGATTCTGCCATTTCTGAGCTTAAATAAAATCATTTCGAATTCGAGTGGGTGAATTTTTTTTTAGTGGACTTACGGTCAAATTAGACATTCAAGATTACGTAAATCCTCAAGAGTAACTTGGTCAAATTGTTCAGAGTTTAATTATAAAAGTATATAACATCGGGGGAAAGAATTGATGAGGGGTCAAAGGCCAAACAAATCAGCCATTTTCAGCAAAACTGAAAAATTAGCTCAGACGAAAACTGTAAAGCATAAAATTATCCAAAAAAAATGAATTAATAGTCTTTCCCCAAATCCTAATTTTACCCTAAAACCGACCGTTTTCCCGAAGACTAATTTTTTTGACCTTTGACCTCCGCCAATTCTTTTCTCAAAGGAATTTTGCAATTTCTTATTGATAATTACACTCCGAAAAGTGTCACAGAGTTTCAGGAATTTATGTAAATCCACCCCTCCGGTTTATGAACTAATTTTACCGGTCCATTATTCCACATAATTTTGTAAACTCCAAATGTAACATAAAAACAAAGTCAAAACATTTTGTATTATTACGTTATTTTATGTAAACACATACATTGGTGATAAAAAACTTTAGGGCAAATACCAGATCAGAAAAACGGGAATGTAAATATAATTGTGAGGACTGGATCTTTGCATAATATATTAATGAATTTTAATTAACCCTAGAAAGACCGTGGGGTCCGTGCGGACCCCAAAGCGGTTTTTCTTCCGCTGTAGCTCTTTTGTTTGTCATTGTAAAATGTTGAAATTCGGTGACTTTTCCTAACTTTTTTCAGGCTTTAACCCGGTGTTTTCAGATTTCCAAAATTCCTTCTAGTTTCCGAGTAAAAAATTACACTCCCGCGAAAGACCGTTGGGGTCCGTCCGGACCCCAGACTATTTCCTATGATTTTCAAGTTCCCACGCTTCTTGGGCGCTCAAATCTCATAGATAATGAATAATGGGTGCCGAATAAATGCAAAAACAGCTCTTCTAGCTTGTTTATCTAAAAAGATTTTAAATTATATAGCTAAAGATACAATGTCGAGCATTGTTTTTCGCAAAATGTGTGCCTTACTGTTCTTAAGAGTCATATTCTTTTTTCATTTTTGTTTTGACTTCTTTGTTCTGAGCTCTTTATGCCCCCATATTCGCTGTTTCATCAAAACTCGAAAACGCTGTTAAATTCGGACTTTGTCAACAGTCAGAAGCAAATCACCCAACAGCTTGGTTCTGAATAATTGAGGGTTTTGTAACATAGCGGTCATTTAGTTTTTTTTGTGATTTTTGGAAACAAAAAGAAAAAAATCAAACATCCAGTCACCATGTGCAGGTGAGTAATCTTTTACCTTAAATTTCAAATATACCCTTTGGTGAACATATTTACAATTAGACTGGATACACAAATGTCACATTTTGTTTAGGCAACTGAAACCTCAGGAAATACGAAAGATTCTCGAGGACAGTTTGGAGGAATCTGATGAAGAGAGTAGTGAAAGTTGCAGTGACAATGAAATAGATAGGATTATTTCATGTGACTCAGAAGAAGGAGAATGCAGTGATGATGAAGATTCCGAAGCTCAACCCCTTCCTGATGAAGAAACGGAAATGTTTTTCTCCAAGAACGAAGAAGAAATTTGGCTGAAAAACCCCATGGGTAGTACGGAAGGTAGAAAAAGTAAAAAAGATATTCTAGTTGAACAGTGTGGGATAACTCGCTTCGCAAAAACTAGAATTGTTGATTTACAATCTGCGTTCCTCTTTTTCTTCCGAAAAAATTGTTAAATGGACAAACAAAGAGGGGCAATTGCATTACAAACAAAATTGGGTAAATACAACCCTGCAGGAAATAAAGAGACTTTTAGGTGTGTTAATTCTGATTGGGGTCTACAAATCGAAAAATGAAGAGATTAGTCAGCTGTGGAGCCAAATAGATGGCAGACCCATTTTTAGTAAAATAATGGGTCGAAACCGGTTTAAAGAATTATTACGGATTCTTAGATTTGATAATGCCGAAGCTCGCCGAAAACACAGATCTGATAATAAAACTGAGCCTATCGATGACATTTTTCAAGAATGGAATAAATACTTGGGTGAGGGTTATAAACCGGGGTGGTGTCTTACCATTGACGAGCAACTTGTCACTTTTCGTGGACGTTGCCCTTTTAAGCAGTATTTACCTGCCAAACCCGGTAAATATGGTCTAAAATTTTGGGCCCTCTGTGACTCTGAAACAAGCTACTGCTTGAAACTAATGATTTACAAGGGCAGAGAGACGGGGGAAAAACGGGCAGTAAATGTGGGTGAAACGGTGGTGAAAAATCTTGTTTCGGACTATTTAAATACAGGGAGAAATATAACCTGCGATAATTTTTTTACAAGTATCAGACTAGCTCGGTTCTTGCTCACCAAAAATACAACAATTGTGGGCACAATTAGAAAAAACAAGGGCGAACTTCCACCAGAATTCATTAGGGGTAAAAGATCAGTTGGGTCCAGTTTGTTTGGTTTTCAACCTGACGTAACAATTGTTTCTTACTGCTCCAGAAAAAACAAGGCGGTCACTCTTTTGTCTACACATCATCATGATGACAAAGTGGATGAGCAGAAAAAACCAGAAATTGTTTTATCGTATAACGCAACCAAAGGTGGGGTGGATCGCATGGACCAAATGACTAGATGTTATTCGGTAAAAAGAATGACCCGAAGGTGGCCATTGGTTGTGTTTTATAACATGATAGACATAACAGCCCTAAACGCCTATATATTGTGGCTCTCAGTAAATGATGAAAAGAAACTTCCAAGAAGAAAATTTTTAATAGACTTAGGGAAACAGTTAGCCGATGTCAATTTAGAATTCCAAGAACTTGAGGTTGCTACCACTGCAGATTCTACCACAAAGAAAAGATGCCACATTTGTCCCAGAATTAAAGACAAAAAATGTAAAACTCATTGCTCTCGTTGCAAACTGAATGTCTGTCCTGAACACTCTCAAGTATTTTGTAAAATATGTAGCGAAAAGTTATAAAACAAAAAAATTTTACATGAGTGATTTATCTTACTAATGTTTGTTGCGTTTTTCAATTATTTTATATTCAATAAAAATGCTTATTTTTACATTTTCGACTTTTTATTAATCCTTTAATTCGCCTTCAATAAAAAAATGAAAAAAAACCATCGAGAAAAACAAAGGAACTAGCGCAAAGTCTCTGGGGTCCGCGCGGACCCCAGCGGTCGTTCGCGGGAGTCTGAAATGCCGGTCTTTCCAGGGTTAAAAAAACAAAAAGGAATTCCTCATTTGATAAACCCTTCATTTGGTAAGGGATTCTAAAGATAACAGAGTTGAGCGACCCAATTTCAAACTATGGGGGAGTGGTCGTTTGTGATTTAGGGGCGGCGCCCCGAATTGTATCACCGTTTCGTCTTTTCCCTCGCGAACCTTGTCACGTTAACATCTGTGAGAAAGCACTCGTAGAGTCAAGGCAACAAAACAAATAAACCTTCGCGGGGTTCCCTTGAAACCTGAGAAGGCTCGCGACCATCCACCGAACACGTATGCGTGTGTGCTTTTCGTCCCGAGAGGTGTCACTAACCCCTCTCCACCCCTTCCTCCCTCCCTCAGCCTCCGACTGTCCTCACGCACGTATATCGCGACATTCCAACATCTTGACCCCGATTTGCATACGTTTGTTATGTAAATCGCTTTTCGTGATTGCTAATACAATTTTGACCGGCCTATATTTAGACTTTTATGACTTCTGGGTAATTTTTCAAAGTCTCCGGTGAATGGGGTAAGTAAAAGTTCGTTGGCCGTATCGCCCGCCCTGAATAATTAATCCTTTCGAGGGTCTTTCTCCTCACCTTCGCCATCTTGTCAAGCACTGGCGACCAAACATCGGGAGAACAAATCGTCCGAACTGATTTAAGCACAAGTGCGAAGGCAAATCTCGAACAGATGTTACTTAAGCCTGAGGCAAAGCGAAAACCTTGACATCGTTAGGCACCCAAAGGACTGCCATAAGAGTTTGTTCCTGTACGGGAACTCTCGTGCGGCCTAGAAACTCCCGTTTCCGTCATTATACTGGAATTGTCAGCAATGTCACCCCGTAGTGTTTCACACTGATTATTTTTTTTTCGTCGGTGTGGAAACCGCGTTTCTTTATATGGAAACACTGAGCGTAATCGCATTGCTTAACGACGTGCAATTTTTTTTTCTATGGCTTCGGGTGGTTTCTCATTTTCGGCCGGGAAGCAATAAATTACTTCCCCATTATCAGAGCTCATTTTGGAAGGCCGACATAGACGCCAAAGTCAAAAGTCAGATGTCAGCTCAATATTCGCGGCGAACAGATAACAAAACTCGCGTTTCCTTACATAACTTTCCCAAACGACGTTATAATTTATGGTTTAATGGGGTGTTTACCCCCGGAGCACGGGGTGAGAACACGCACATATTGTTTCTCCCCTCCCTCCCCCCACGTCCACCCCCCGGGGGCCACGTAAAATACGAACGCGGTGCCCCTCCCCAAAAAAATAAAAGAGATTTATTTATAGACGTGAGTCCCGGGTTCCCTAACCCTGCCCAACGGGAGCGAAAATAATTTCTTCTCGGTATTCTTTTCTAAATATTTTGTGTTATTTTCGGACGCGGGTTCCCCCACAACACTAAGCGCGGGGCCAAAGCTTAATGGAAACGCTTTCGAAAATGAATTTATGTTAATCGGGGCCCAATCGATAACGGAATGAGGTCTCTCTGATAATTGGATTAACAGGGGAAAGAAACTTTTCCATCGGTTTTTTTTTTTAATCTTGGCTGCGATGCGTTTATTAAAATATTCTCATTTCTTTGTATAATCCCCCCATTTTGATATCTGTTAAGCCGTTGAAAAGCCCGCTTTAATAAGGATGAAATTTTGGCTTAAGGAAAACCTTCCAAAGTTAATTTCTCATCGGTATAATTTTCTTATACTGGGTTTTAGTATAGTATAGATCCAATATAAACTAACACTTATTAATTATTCACAAAGCATCATTTACATACAGACATTAGAATAAAAGTAAACATTTCGTATAAAAATTTTAATGCGAAATAAGAACAAATAATAAAAGAAGAGGAAAACGTAAAAAACGTAGAAAAAACAGAATGAAAGAATGAGAAATAGAATAGAACAAGAATAAAAGAAATAGGAGAGAATAATAAAAATAAGACACGAAAAAGAAAAGAAAAGAATGAGAAGAAGAGAGGAATAAAAGAAAAAGCGGAAGAGAATGACAGGGGAAAAAAGAGAAGTAAAAAAAGGAGAAGAGAATGTGAATAAGAATAAAGGAGAAATTAGAAAAAGAGAATGATAAGGGAAAAAAAGAGAATAAAAGGACGAAAATTAAAAGAGAATGAGAATAAGGAAAGAAGAAGGAGAGTAAAGGAAAAATAATAAGAAGAGAATCAGGAAAAAAGCAGAAGGTAAGGGAAAAAAGAGAAGGAAAAGAAGGAAAGGAGAAGAGAATGTGAATAGGAATAAAAGAGAAATTAGAAAAAAAGAATGATGAGTGGGAAAAAAGAAGAAAAAGGAGGAAAATAAGGAGGAGAGAAGAATAAGAAAAAGAAAAGTATAAAAAGTAGGAGAAGAGAATAAGAAAAAAGAGAAGAATAAAAGAAAAACAAGAGGAGAATGATAAGGGAAAAAAGAGAAGGAAAATAAGGAGAAGAAGAATAAAAGAGAATGATAAGGGGAAAAAAGACAAAGGAGGAAAATTAGAAGAGAATGAGAATAAGAGAAGAAAAAGAGAAGAAGAGGAGAATGAGAATAAGAATAAGAGAAGGGTAAAAGAAAAATAGTAAGAAGAGAATAATAAGGGAAAAAAGAGAAGGAAAAGGAGAGGATCCTTTTAATTCAAAAATTTCTTCCAGGTTTATTTAATTCTCTTTTAAACTGGACTTAAACCCAAAGATGAAAACTTACCTTAAACACTTCAGAAAAGAATCCGGAGCCGATTTTCTCCATATTGAAGTCATCGAGGCGATGAAGGGTTGAAACGGCGCATTTGAGTGCCTGACACGAGGAGCCGGTCATCCTGGCCGCCTGGGGAGACTCCCTGCAGCACTCCTGCTCAGCACAGGCGCTCCTCTCCTTCTGCTTAATGCTGAGAAACACATCCCCGTCCAGGCTGCCGCCCCCGTCAGGTATCATCTTCAAACAGGTTTTTCCAAGTTTTAAACTGAGTCCTGGCAAATTTCCTCCATTTCTTGGACACATATTTTCCCTTTGACATGGCGCCTCTTCCTCCTCCCTTCCTGCGCAATTGCTTCTTATCTTTTTATGGTTTTGCTTCTTCCCAGGCCAATTCTGCTGCTGAGCTGGTTGTGTTGTTTTTACTGGTTTACCTTTCTCATCCTTCCCATTATCTAAACTGTCCAGCATAGTAATTATAAGTGGCAAATTAAATTTTTTTAAAATGTCATTTTTATGAGTCCATCATTACGATGAGCAATGCTCGAAACTTTTTTCTTTTGCATTTTGCATAATTTTTCTCATTTTTTTTAACATTTTTTTTAGCTGCCCCCTGTAAAAGCATTTTTCAAAAATATTAATGAGAACAATGTGAGTGACTGCATAAAAGCCATCCAACAACAGTCTTTCTAACCTCCAAAATCATGAGTTTTGTCTCCATTTCACACTTTTTGTTTAAAAAAAAAACATAAAAACAAATATTTAGCACAGAAAACTTTAATGACAACACATTTTAATTTTCAGTAAATGGTCTCAATTATTAATTAATCTGTAACAGATTATCTCTTCACATAAAAGAATCTCCAGAAGTAAACACTTGTGAAAGAAATATATTTCAAAGATAACAAAAGGAGAGCAAAATAAGAGAACTGAGATTAAGAATTCACTAAATCACCTAATTTAAACTTCAAAAGCATTTTTTAACTGATATAATAATTCAATTTTCTGTATATGTTTGATTTCCTCTAGAGTTTTTAAAATGCATTGAATTTTTTTCAGCAAAGAGAAAGTTAAAATAAATAAAACACATTAAGGCTATAAAATATTTACTTTTGATTCATGTGTTTTGGGCCCAAATTAAGAAAGCTACATCACAAAAATCACCCAAACTGCTTTCAATTCCTTCAGAAAGTAAACCAATTTGAGATATTTCCTCAACACAAATTTTTTTCAAAATGAATTATTTCATCCACAAGATTTTCTCCAACTGAATAAACCCACAGTCACTTATAAATGCTTAAAACAATTTTTATAATGATTTTAGCAAAATTTCCAGCGATTTTGAAATTATATTTCCACAGCACTGTAACGGTAATTTCATACAATGTCAACCGATATAAACAAAAATCAGCAAAATATTATTTTTATTATTTTGAGGTGATGGCTGAGTCATTAAAATTAATCTCAATTGTCGGTGCACTGTTCTATTATTAGGAAAATTAAAATTCACTGGGGAAATTACCAACGATAAACTTCTTATTTAAAAAACATAAAACTAGAAAATATACAAAAAACATATGCTACCTAAAATCGGTGGTAATTTACGGCCAAGAGCTAATAATAAAATAAAAATAATTCACGAAGCACACATTTTATACGAGAGTTAGAAAAGTTTGAGGGCAAACGCTGCAAAATAAGCAGATTGAAACAGGTACAATTTTTAGAACAGAGAATAAAAAAAAATAAAATTAAAAACAACCCAAAATATTATAAATTTGGAAAAAACCCGCGATTATTTCAACTTTAAATTTAAACAATTACATTTTTATGATAAAAACGAATGAACAAAAGCGAATGAATCCGTAAAACTAAATGGTAAAACTTTCACCTTTTTACAATGCACGAAAAATGAAATCAACACGGCGCCATTTTAAATTTTTCTGGCGTACTCTGTTAAACTTGTAGCATCTCAGATTGAAAACCGTTTAACCGCCGTTCTCCCGGCGGAAATTCTTTTGCTCCAAAAGATGATGAAGATCCTTCAAACCACCAAAAAATGACGGCCTCTGCATAAAATTAAATTAACTTTCGATCTAGACTCAAAAAATCTCGCATGTTTTCAGATAAAATATCCCTTTTTCCGTTCGTTAAACAAAAACTTTTGAAAACTTATACTGTTTTGATTTTTAACACCAATTTCTTCAAAGGAAAAATCTCTCAAAGGATCCATTTAAGTGGAAAAGGCACGATGGAATGAGTGCATGAAATAATATAATTTAGCGTTTTAACTATTTTCTAATATGTCTTATTAATAAAGAGTTTAAAAAATGTCGGTTTCAAGGTATGGAAAGTTTTATTTAAAGAGAAAAGGGGTGTGGTTATGTCAGTATTGCTTAAATTTTTTAATTATAGGTTCACAGAAATACTCTTAAAACCTAAAAATGGTTTCCTGGGAATGCGTTCTATAAGTAATAAATCAGCTTTAATTACTAAAGTTCATAGAAAGATGTATTTGAAGCTTTATCCAACACGTCTGGTTCAACCCAACGGAGCCACATATACCATTAGACATTTCGAGCCAAGGAAAATAATAAAGGTAAATTGGCGTTATCAGAATTTATCTTTGGTCAAAAATTAGAACTCAGGTTTGTGTACAATTTAAAATTCCTACGATGGGATGAAATCTCCTTCGAAATTTTCATTTAAAATTCAGAATTCACTTTCAAGAAAAACTGCATTTGTCTTACAAATGATTTTTCCATAAGTTTTGTATAAATTTTATAATTGTATTCATTTTGGTTTCAGTTACCATTGGTTTTTTCATTGCTAAGTGAGGAAGAAAGACAAATTGTATTAGAAAAGAGGAAACCCAAGAAAAAGGTTGTAATAGAAGAAGAAATAGAAGACAACTTCAGCTCCCAAAAATATGTGACTTTAATGAAAAAGAAATCTGCGCAATGAGAACCAATCTCAATAATGTTAGTGTAAAATAAACTGAATTTGCTTAATTTTATTTTTTTTGTAAAAATATATAGTGATAAGTAAAATCCTTGACTTGTAGAGAATGTATTACTTAATCATCCTCCTCTAAAATTTTCAGATGCTTTTTACTTACTTGATTTCATAAAATTTTCCTTAATGGAGTAGAGCTTTAAGACATTTTAGCTTTCTGAACAAGAATAATCATAAAAGTAAAATAAATTCTCAATTAATTTGGCTTTTAAGGGTATCAGTAATTAAGAATTGTCCATTTTTAATTATTAAAATTATTGATAATTTAAATTTTTTATTTATGATTTAAATTTTAAATATTAAAAAAAAAATTTATTATTTATAATTGAGATATTAAATATAAAAAAACTATGGGTTTATATCATAAAAATGAACATAAAACAAAACTTAAAATAATGAGTTATGTCTGCAACATAAACAGTTTATGACTCAAAATTAAAATATATATTTATTTCATAAAGTTACTCACTAATACAAAGGCTTACTAAAGTAAGAATTGTAAAATAAAACCAAACAACCCCTTTTGACAGCAGTGACCCTTCATTGCATCCCTTGTGTCACTCAAATAGAAGAAAAACTGTTGAATTATGAAAAGGTACAATTTTGTCAAAATGAATTAGAAAGTCACTCTACTTGTGAATATATTAAATAAACTATACAGACGATGATTGAAAATTTATTTGGGAGATTATTAATGAGCTGCAGCCATTTGCTTCTTTTTGAGTTCTCTCTCATGCAATCTCCTGTTTCTTTCAATTTCCTTTAAACCCAGGACGTAACTGAAAACAAATAATTACCCATTAACTTAAGAATAAATAAACAAATGCCAAATTAATGGAGTGAAAAGTTGGCTCTCACTGTTTTGTTAAATTTACACAAAAAATTATAAAATTTGTAAAAAAACCTTTAACCTAAAAATAATTTTATATCTAATTCTATAATTTTCAAATGAAAATATTTTCATGACTTTACTTTTTCACCATTAATCTCATAAAAATTTGAGAATATAAATTTGCCTCTAATTAAACTTCCTCCATTATTTATGACTAAATATTTAGTTATAATCAATGCTAATTAATTATAATATATTCTATTTAAATTTTTATTACTTACTCATCTACTTGACATTGAAAATATGTATGGACTTGATGCTTGCATTTTGAGAGAAACGGTGCATTTTCTTTTTTACACATATATACATCCCTAAGTAAATGGGCACAGTAATCTCTTTTCTCAGTGGGAATTTGAAGAGCTTTCATTTCCTGTTCAGATATTTGCATAACTGTAAAAACCACAGCATTGAAATAATATTAATGACATGATCAATATTATGTATATAAACATCTATTTGAAAAATAAAAGCACAGTGGAAGTCCTCCTGTTTACGATTATTTTATAAAACTAACCTCTTTCTTTGCGAGGGGCTTTGAAACCAAAATCAGGAGGAAAGTCATCATGACTTCCCTTGAAATATCTCGCATAAATAGGATTGGATGGTGAAATACCCATTTGCTCCTTTCTAAAAATCAGAAACACTTCACAATGCAAAAGGATCCATTAAGCAGACGATGATAAGCAGACGACTCTAGGCAGACGTAAAATCCTTTACAGCAAAAAATCAATTTTTCCCTCGAAATTTATTACATTTAATTTTAGAAATAAATATTTGAAAGAATTTATAGATTCACGTACTTAAATTTAATTAACTGTAGATGAGCGTAGGAGTTAAATGAAAAAATGTATTAATTAATATTTGAACGGTTGCATTTTATTTTCAACAGTTGGCCAACCTGCGTCGAAATTTAAGCGGGCTTTTTTCTCTTTAATGCTTAAGAATTAAAAAGTTTTTCGTGGCAACGGCATTGTAGATGGAATAGAAATCTTGAGGTTGAAAACTTTACTTGTTTTCTATATAAATACGAAATAAAAGTCTGGGTATAAATAAGGCTTCTTCGGGGAAAAATATAATATCGATTCCTTCTGCCGTTCGAAAAGTGTTCGTACTGTAACGGTCGTTTGATACCGTTTTTTTTTATTTGACCGGAGTTAAAAAATTTATATTTAGCTATTAAAATTAGTTTCTGCTGTTTTAACCAATCAAACATATATTCTTTTCACAAGGAGTGATAAAAAAACTAAAACACAAAATTTAAAAATTCGTTTCTTTAATGTCAGTGGTTTTTATTATCAACATTCTTACAAATTATAAATACTTTTATTTACATAAAAGCATAAGCTAAAACTCAGATAAAGCCACAGGCCTTCATCTTTTTCTAAGAAAAGTAACATATTGTAAAGCTACACAAAAATAAGTTGGTTTTAAGTCAGTTTTCAGTCTAAACAGAACAGAGGAGGTTTTTTTTATTCATTTTAGTTTTAATGATAAAACTAAAAAATGCTTTATACCTCCATGCCCTTAAAATGCCGACTTTTTATCAGATATTTAACAATTTTTTCCTTTTAGAGCACTTATCCGCTCTAATTGTCAACTTCAAAATATTTACAAGCTTGCACTGGTTTCGTAACATTTCCGCCATTTTCTCTCTCTTACCGAACCAAATGAGACTGAAAATTAACGGAAATGGTTACGGGGTGCAAAACGGCTTTCTCCTCGATCCCTTCGTCCGTTTTGCTGATGCCCAATATCGTGAGGAACGGCGAGAGGGCAGAATGGTCCAGCGTGAGTGGTATATAAAAGGAGCCTTTCGCGTGGAGGGCGAATATGGGAATTCCGGGACCGGAGTCCGAAGACGCTCCCGAAATGTTATTCAGGGAATTGCTGAGCGAAGGGATTCCCGAGGGTCTGCACCCGTTGGCGATCTGCGCCCCGAAATAAGGCACTGTTATGTTCGAGGCGCCCCACAGCTTGTTCTGGCAAGGGAACCCCGCCATCGCCTCCTCCCACTTCTTCCCCTTCTCCAGGGACTTGTGACCGAAGCTCAGCCTGTTGGAGATGTCCACGTCCTGGAGCTCCGACTCCGACAGGTACCGCGTCCTCTTCCTGTTCTCCAAATCCGGGTTGAACTTGAACACCTTCTCGTCGTCTGCTTCGACCCTCATGAGCGGGTCCGAATGTTTCGTCTGCTCCTCGTTGGATTTCTGCCTCTTCATTGAGTCCCCGTTCACGTCGCACTCGGAATGTTCTCGCTTCTCCTTGGAAAACCTCTGCTTGATGTTGTTCTTGAACTTGTACATCATGTGATGGTTGTCGGAAGCTGCCTCGGCGAAGTCAGGGGGGTGGCCGTCTCCCTTCGGGGCGGACTTGACGTTGCCCGGATGAGAGGGTGAGAATTCGCAGCAGGAAATGTTGGAGAGGGGTGACGAGCTGCCCTTGGCTTCGCTGATGGTCCTGCTGACATGACCGTTGGCTTGAGCCGTTGGAGGGGACGTCAGCATCTCTCTCAGCTGAGACGGACCTGCGAGGGGATGATGGGGGTGAGTTATCCCGTCAATTAACACTCGGACTCGCATTACTTACCGTTTCCGTTTTCCTCTTTCAGGGAAATGTTCTCGAAATTGGACGACTCTTCCACGTAAATTCCGTTCGAGATGGGGTAATTTCGGGGGCCGAAACCACCCCCAGTCTCGTAATTGGTTAAGTAATTTTTTGACTCCTCCTTCCTCATCTCGTTGTTTTTAAACTTTAACGGGTGCATTTCCGAGTCTGAGCGGTTGTCGTTTTCAACCCCTTCCCGCTCCGGAAACCTCTGGTAGGGAGTCTCACCACCCTTCGGGTAGGGCGCCAACCGATGCCCCATCGGAAGGCTCTTCGGGCAGCTGTCGAAGGGCTTCCCCGCCTCCGAATTCAGAAGGGGTTGATTGTCGTCGGAGGCCGACCCCGTCGAATTGGACAACCCCAATGGGGGAGAGTTATTGAAGGTTCCGTTGGCGGGACTCGCTGACGAATCGCTGCCGGACACTTCGACATGTTTTTTTGGAAAATTGAAGGAGTTACCTGAAAAGATTCTTCTCTCATTAGGAGACCTGCCCTTATCTCTCATGTTTTCGCCTTCTGACTTTGCGTACCTTTTAGGATTTTATCACAGTGTTTGTGAAGGTGATTAATCATTTGAACGCAGAGCGAATCTCCTGCGATGTAGCCTTGAACCTCGACCAGAAAATGCATGGCCTCCGATAGGCACTCCAAATAGCCCAACCTGTAGTGCTCGATGATGATTGGTTGGTCACCGGGGAAGGTGATTGGTTCTCGGGAGACAGTGGTCGTCGCCGGAGGTGAAGGCACCGAATTGTCCGAATTTTCTGCCGTCAAAGAAAGAGTTTAAATTTCCCAATACAAAAATTTTAAGAAAACCCCTAATAATTGTCAGTTATTTTTCTTAAAAATTTTCTCTCCTTTTTCATAATTTTTTGCATAACGTTCAGTGACAGCAAAGAATTATGTGGAACAGGGATGAGCAACACGTGTCCCGCCAACCCTTTCTAAAATTTAATTTATTTTACCGAATTTCTCCTATAAATAAATTGCTATAAAACCGGTTATAATTCTCTTATTTTTAGTCCCTCCTCTCTTTTTCTTAATATCGTTCTCTTCTCTTCCTCTATTTTTCCTTTCTTATTTTTGTTGTCAGCTTTTTTCCAAAAAACAGAGCCAAATTTCTCATTAAAAATTTCAACTGAATCTGTTTTTCTGTTTCTTTTTTTGCTTTAATTCTTATTTTCTTTATTTTTAATGCTCTTCTTCTCTTTTATTTATTTATTTATATTATTCTCTTTCTCTTATTTTCTTCTTGTTTTAATTTTAATGTTTTTCTGTTCTTTTTCTGTTTGCTTTTAATTCACAAATGAAATCCTCAGTTTTTATGTATTTTGATGTTTATTATAAATAAAGTTTGGTGAATTATTAATAAGCGTTATTTTATGTGCGGTCCGTTGATTAAAATCTGTGAAAAGAGAAAACACAAAGTATATACTCACCATTAAATCTTGAGGAAGCGATTATGTTCTGCAGATGCCTCATGTGCTTAATTGCCATTTCTATAATTTCAGTCTTTTCGATTCGCCCCCGTCCCTTCTTGAGGTACTCCGGAGGGATGAGCCTCGACAGGTCGGCGAGGCAATTGTTCATCCGGTCTCTCCGCCTTTTCTCGATTATCCTATGGGACATGGGATCCTGCAAGCAGAAGACACCCCCGTCAAAAACCCTGCCTCCCTCCGCGCACCCGCTTCCTCGCGGACTTACCTCCGGCTTGATAGAACGCTTTTTCACTCTATTAGTGGAAAAGTTCCTCGGAGCCGTTTCTCCGGTGAAAACCAAATGTTTTTCCAGCATTGTGACACTATGCGTGACCATTTCTTTCCCCCCAGAAAAACCTCCGAGCCTGGCAACCACCGCACTGCTCGATCTGCAACACGGGACACACTGACAGAGCCAACACGGGAGGACCACTTTCCATCCAATGATGGGCCGCGCATCATCGTCTCGGAAAACTCATTGAAATCCAGGTCCGCGACTGGAGGAGAGCCAAGGTCGCCCGTGATGGCATTGACAAGGTCCCGACCCAGATTTTCCGGAGGGAAAGAGGCGACGCCATCGCTGATCTTTGTCGGCGCTGATAACCGCAATCAGCGGTTGATAACCGGGGGTGTCCCTCTACCTGATTTGCTTCACGTAGGCAGATAAGCGTCGCTGTCGGGGCTTAGGGGGTTTTAAACGATCTTTGGGTGACGCACTTCCAAAAATTAACCCGTCCTCACTGTTAATAAATGAAGCTGACATCGGACTGCTAATTAACAATCATTATCTCCTTAAAACTGTCCATTTTCAACAGCCTTCTTGAAACGGACGGGCTAAAAATTTAATGGATCATAAAATGAGTGATCTAATTCTAAATTCCCCTCGCGCCAGAAAGGCTGAACAGGGATTGGGACGAAATGTCCGAAGAAGGGAAAACTGGCAAGTGGCTTGTTTCGGGACAGGGGACCTCGCCCGGACACGGGGCAGTACACCTTGACACGCCAGCCCGACCCGTTTCGCTTAATTCTTCAATAAAAGCGAAAAACCTCAGCACTGACCATGTGTCACGCATTGAACTTGACTCGGGGAACTTGACGGCAATGTGGGAGCTCACGTTTGCTTCTGTCCGAATCTGTTTCAAGGCGAGCGGATCGGGAGAAGGGAAAGGGTTCTGGAGGGAGGAAACCGCTGCTGGCTCAGCTGGTGACGGCTTTTGGCACGGCCGTCTCTCTGCCCTTTGGCCGGCTTCGGTTGTCAAGGCCTGGCGTTCCCCGGAATGGGAAAAGCGGCGAGGCGAAGTCAAAGGAAAACATTATCTATGCCCTGCGAGGGATAATTTATGCAACGGGACACTCGTGACATTTCGTTCCTCCTTCACCTTCGATGATTAATAAATGCCAAAACGGAAATTCCTTTCGAGAAAAGGCTTACATGTTAAGAGAAGATGTTGAATTCGAGGGAGGGACTCAATTAATCGAATAAGAACGATTTAAGGTGTGGGTGAATGTTGGAGTCGGAGGAGCGGATGTCCTCGAAAAGTCTCGGGACGGGGAAGTCCCGGATCCCGTCGGATGTTCTAATTCGATCCGCACAAAATCTGCATATAATTAAAATGCACATGTCGTGTCCGCCGTGCGAATTATTTCAATCGGAAACATATTAAAACTTGGCCAAAATGAATGAATGCAAAAGGAGGACAAAATGGCGGGGCGATAATACATATTTTTAAAAACTCCAGGAAAAATTCATCAACTCCCTCCGAACCGTGGGTTCCCTATTTGGGAAAATTAACATTTTCCAACCCGAAGTTTCCACCGAAAGCGACTTTTCAACAAAAGCACACCGCGGAATCAAAAGCTCATTGAAAATCCCATTACTTTAGTTAAAATACAGCGATCGCTCTTCGTTTTAATTACCTTTTACGGTTTCTTTTAAAAAACAGTCAGTGCATTATGACATTTAAACTCGTAAAAAGGAATCGTAAAAAATGAATTAAATGCGAGGATTCCGTTTCTCTGAGTTCCACTTAAATTAATTTTTGAATTTAACTACTTTTGAATAAACGAACCATTTTCGAGATTTATCCGTTTTCCGTAAAACTCATTTCCACTTCGACTGGACGACGAACACCAACCGAATCTTTTGTCAACTGAAGAGAACACAATGCAAAGCCAAAGGGCGACAGCACTCACACGTTTCCTTCCATGTTTCTCTCCAACACAAAGGGGCGGAAGGGGAGGAACCCGAGGCAAAACCGCATAACAACCCGATTCGCCTTTAGAAACCAGCAGAGCTTTTACGCTTTTCCTCACGTGATTCCCGTCGGCTTTTTCCGCCGGGAGGGAAGTAAACGAAGGGGGAGGCCTTTCTTCCCCCTCTTTTTTCGACAGATGTTTCCTCGTGGTGCATTTTCGGGGAAACCTCCTGGGAAAGTGTCAATGTTGGGGGGACTACTCCGGGGAGATGAGTCGGAGAACGAAACACAATACACATAGAGTGTGCGGGAAATATTATATTATACCATATCATATTATTCTATATTACTGTCCGCTGTATGGGAAGGACATATTGGAGCAGTGGAGAGAGGAAATGGGGATCACAGGGGAGAGGGTGGATTGGGAGGATGAGGGGGAGGGAGAAAAGGGGGCAAGTTTCCACTAGGCCAGTGCATCATCTGTCAACATCAAAAAGTTAAGGGTGTAAAGGGTTGCTGGAGTGAATTTTATGAAAGCAAACTTCAATAAAAGCCAATGGACTTCCACAAAAATGTCTGCATTTTTTTGCACATGTTTATTTTACATATTTATTTTTCATATATTTATTTTACTTACTTATTTTTTACATGTCTATTTTACATATTTATTTTTTTACATAATTTTTTTAGGTATTTATTTTATATATTTATTTTTACTTATTTATTTTACATATTTATTTTTTTATGTATTTATTTTACATATTTATTTTTCATATATTTATTTTACCTACTTATTTTTTACATGTCTATTTTACATATTTACTATTTTACATAATTTTTTTAGGTATTTATTTTACATATTTATTTTTACACATTTTAAAAAAAAATTTGTTAAAACATATTTATTGTATTTATTCTTGTACATATTTATTTTATACTCCGTATATACATTACTATTTGTTTTTGTCTAATATATACCCTATGTATTGTTATGTGTATTATAATATAAGTTTAAGTATTGCTATGATGTAGCTTTCCACGCGGAATAGCTGCTAACCCGACGACACTTTATTTTATTTTAGTATATGTATTTAGTATTTAATAGGAAGAATAGTAAACTCCTATAAGGTGACACGATTTAATATAATATAAAAATAAATGTAAGGGAAATAAATTGGGCAAACAACGACAAACACAATCCGGATGGAGTTATCCTCTTCTGGCAGGGGTCCGCTCGAAAAAAACAAATTCCCATAGAATTTTTCGGAATTAATTTGAGGAGCATCCAAGAGACGATCCATGAGGAATCCGTGTCAATTAAAAGAGCACGTATCGGTGGTTTTGCGTCACGCGTAGGGATTCGTGATTCGTTGGAGGTGATTTTCGGGGGGAGCATCCCCGGGGAGTCGGGGGACCGCTTTCCTGGATCGCTTTCCTCGAGTGCGGAGACCAAGGTCGTCGAAAGAGAAAAAAATCGCAACCGCGCCTGAACATGCAAGGACGACTGGACTGAATGTTTGCTAAGACTTGTCAGAAGCCCGAAAAATTAATAAGAAAAAATTAAAAAATAATAACTCTGCTATTTTTAGCCAACGTTGAATAATTCAGTGCTGTTTTTCGCACATTTCCACGAGTTTTTTCCTCAGTTATAATTTTTCATGTAAATAACCAGCCACCGGTTTTTTTTATCGTGAGTTCCTCTTCATTTCTATTAGAGGCCATCATTAAACACTTCTCTGTAATTACCGAAATCTGTCCAAAAATCAGGCATTTCAAGGTTTGCTTTCGATCTTTGATGAAAAATGCTCACGCTGCCATTTCTCAAGCGACACGTGCAACCCCTCGTGGTGCACTTTCACCCCTTCTTCGGGGCTGCAAATGTCGACTTCCTTACATCCCATTATTTGGCTCTTCTTTGGGGGAGGCAAAACGACAGCCTTTCTCTTTCTGTGCTTCTCCTGTATTTGCACTAATTATCCTTTCGGTCTGGAATCCGCACTCGCAGCAGCCTCAAACGTGGCGTTTATCAGCAGCTGATTAAGCACTTTCCTCTAAGCCTTACGACACGTACACAAGTTGGGGACACGCGCACAAATAGCCCTACACACGAAGGTGATACGCATGTCTGTGTTTATTATGTCTCCAATTACCAAAGAAGTCACGATAATGTGCTTATGTCCGCCGTCCACGTGACCAGTCACCGGCTTTTCTGCAATTCAAAACTCATTCATTTGCGTCGTTTTGTTATTGACTGCTCTTTGTAATCTTCGACGGGGGCGTTCGGGGAATTTCCCCGGGAGGGGGCGACCACTTCTCCTTTCCGGTGTTGGCCGCCCTCTCGCACCCCTTCGCGCTCCCGAGGCCGCGCCCCGAGTTGTTCCTCGGCGAAAACCCATTAGAAAGGGAAACAAATTGATGAATGCATACAACGTGAGATGTCCTTGCCTGGGGAGATGCTAATGCATCTGGTCACCCGTCCTCGCCTCCATGTGATGACTTAATGTTTTTGTTTTGACGAAGGGTGGCTTTCTCACCGCTGGAAATTTCCAAACCTCACCGGAAATGACTTCCTCCCACCTTTGGTGGTAAATTTCCTCTGAAAGGGTGACGCAAAACAAGAACCGAGTGCGACTCCAGTTTTAAAAACTAAGCAATCAAAAAGCACCGGTCAAAGTGACCGGTGACGGCGGTTATGGTGTTAACGTTGAGTTATTAAATTTTAAGTATAAAGAATCCTTTCTTCCTTTTTTCTCCTTTTCCCTTTCATTTTATCTTTTTTTATCTTTTTTCCTATTTTACTTTCTTTTTTATTTTGTAATTAAGAGAGAATTAAATTATTAAATAAAAAAATTAATCTTTACTCCGTTTTTCTTTCTTTTTCTCTTTTCTCTCTATTTCTTTCTTTTTCTCCTTTTTTTCTTTGTTTCTTCTTTTTCATTCTTTCATCCTTTCTTTTTTCATTTTTATTCAAAACAGTCATAATGAGTGCCTTTAACCCAAAACATAATTTATCTGAGATAATTCACTTTATTACTAATTTGACTGTAAAATAATTACCCCTTTTTCGAGGGGAAAAATCCGAACATAAAACATCCGAAAAGCCAATTTTTTTGTCCGTTGCACTTTAATATATAAAACTTTCAATGGCTGATTTTCATTGAGTTAATATTTTTTAATAAACAAAAGTTACTGTAATAACACAAAATCCTCCGGGCGAGCCTGCTCCAAATATTTGTTCAGAGTTTGTTTACATTATCATATAAATATCACTGAGATTTTATTTATTTATTATATAACGTCCATTTTATTTTCAAGAGTCAAGGATGATTCCCATATCAATCTCTAAATAAATAATAATCCGCGACGGTTTGTCGCAATCGAGTCATTTCTAACTCAAATAAAAACATGTCGGTTTTTCATTTCCCTCAGAGCCAAAGCCAAAGATGCGCAGCAGCGCAAACCCTTCTGCTGGGAAAATCACGTGACCGGGCAAAACCTGAAGGGGCGCCAACGGTCCGTCGTGGAAGCAGAAGGCCGTTTCGACCGTTAGATCACCGGGGGGAATTTCTCGCGAGGAATGCAGATCAGAAGGGGAAACAACGTGATTTTACTCACGTTGTTTTCTTTTCTTTCTCTCCTTTGTACTTGGGAACGTTTAGAGGACGTCTCTTTCGCCCTGTTAAATGTTTTATGGATCCGCCGACAATCGAAATTTATCATTTCTTGCGTATGATAATTTTCCTTCACGTGCCCCAAATCCTGTTTCGTTTCGCTTCTCGGAAAAGCCACGTCGTCAAAGGAAATCAAACAAAGGTAAATACGCGCACTCACCCTCGAGATTTTCTTCTTATTGTAGCTGAAGTCGTCTTCCTGTGACGTCGCCGTGAAGCTCAAATTTCCGTTGCAATACGGGAACAGACTTTGCTCCTTTTTGAAGACGAATTCGTCGTGGACGTCGGCAGACATCTTCCCCGTGTTTCCCTGCGGGAGGCACCTGAAACCAGACGAAAGCAGAATGAGCAACGGAACAGCGGGAGCCAAAGGTCATGAAAATGACAAGGTTGTTCCTCAGACAAACGATGATGCGCAGTTAAAGCAGAAGAAAGCAAAAGAAATACGTTAACCGATTCAAAGGAAATAATGGAAACCTTTTCTTAACGAGTTTTTATTTATATTTGAGTTGTGGAAAAATGTCCGAAGGTCTTTGCAACGGGGAAATCATGTAATAAATAACGATTTAGGAGAGTCTGATGGATGTGTGAGTGAAAAATATTTGCCTGCACGTGTCACGCAACGTTAGAAGTACAAATTGAGTCGTACGACCGACATCATTTGACTCACAAAATCAAATTCTTCGTACTTTCGGCATCCGACCGAAACCCATCAAATGAAAACGGTTAAAATAAGCTGTAATTTTCGCCTGAGAATTAAATTCGTCATTCCGACTGGGAAAGAGCGTTAATTTTCTCACGTGGACCGTTACACTTCTCCTAACCGCTTTTCCCTGCATTCTTTCTCCGATTTCGCATAATTTACGTATTAGTGGGAAGACTTCTGACACCGAATGAGGGCTTCAGCTCTTCGGGGACCGTCACGTGAGTCTTCCCACAAAAGAGAGACAATATGAGTCTCCCAACACGAGAGCCATTGTTAATTTCCACGAAAGCGAACGACCTTGCGTGACCTTGAATTGACGAGTTTGCACGTGATCCCGCGGCGCGCTGTAAGAAGACGGTCGCGCGGGTGCGGGAGTCATGCGCCTCCCAGTCTTCTTCCGTGTCCGCTCCCCGGCGCGGGGACGGGGGCAATCAAAAAATAATAAATCAACCGTTTTTCAATCCCACCGTCAAAAGCAAATTAATTAACTACATTTTTATTTTTGATAGTGATTCAGCGATTGACTAATTATCAAGGACTAATAAGGCTGCAGATAAGGCCTCGATCCGAAAGTTGCAAGAAAATGACGCCGCACGCGTGACATGCGCGGCGAATCCGGCCGAGGGGGGAGGAAATGGCGGTTATGGTGGCGAGCGACTTCCGGTTGGCTTTCGGGGGCTTCCGGTGGACGTCGGCCACGTCGCCGTTCGTTTGGCCAAGGGATTGGCGTCTGCTGTGGGGTGTGCGCCGATTGTCATGGGCGTTGGCCGTTTTGGCACGGATTTAAGGCCTCAGGAATGACCTGAAGACAAATGGCGCCATTCGTCTTTTCCCCCGAACAGCAGAAATGCGATCGAACTGCTCCTCTTCGATGAGGTTTTCCGCAGCCTCGTTTTATTTTAGGTTTCCTCCCAAGGCCACCGCCTTGTCTTCTGCTTCTCACTCTCCGCGCGCGTGTTTACTTTGACACGTGAACATGTGACCTGTGACTTGTTTGATTTCTTTTTCAAATTGACAATGGAAATTGGCAGCCGAATAATCGAGGAGGCACCGCGCCTGGGAGGAATACAGGACGTCTTCTGCTGTTTATTTTTGGTCTTTCCTCATTCTGGCGAGGAATTTTCAGGAATCGTCTCCTTCGCACTCTCCGACCAGTTCCGTTTTTTATTTGACTTTTGAAGGATGACAGGATTATTTTTTAATTTTCGCAGAGCCGTATAGGTTATCCTTCTCCGAAACAGGTTCTTCGGGTGCTTGTCAAGTGTCCATCCCGCGGTCATCCTTCCCCTTTTGCTTCCTATCCCGCCTTATCTCAAAGGCGACGCCGGCCATCTTCCTCATCCCGTTTTCCTTCGGCTTCGCCTTCAATGCCAAACCGACAAACCGACACCTTTTCGCATTAATCATTCGTCCTTACGACTTTCACTTTAATGCAAACAATCCGAGGGTGGACCTGCGAGTTCGCCATTAATTGGAATATTTGCAAGGTCTCCATCACATCACTCCGGTCAAGGAAACCGTCAGCTGAGCCTCCACTTGTCGCCGAAAACCCACCTACTTTTCCTTCCCTGGGAAACAGAGCCTGACACCCATCAGACCGGCAAAATCCGTCATAGTCGACAATTCGTCTGCTGATAAATGCAGAAGAATACTTGTCTGCGATTAGAAATTGGGTCATGGCTGAAATAGCCCGTTTGAACCTGAACTGTTTGGAAAATTGCAGAAAACCTGTGGAAACGGGAATACAATAACACACCACATTATTTACCAACATTGTATTCCCTAATGGATAAATTCCCTCATCTTCAGTTCTGTATCAAAAAGTAGGCGTGAAAAATCAGGGAGAGAGGAAATTCGGGACCGATATTTGGGGCGCCAAATATTTGTTTCCTTTATGATTGCCCTCACCTAATCTATTCACGGAAAATTAGGAATCGACTGCAGACGTGACTGACAAAATGCTGCTGATAAGACAAATAATATCAGTGCGCGGCTATTGGCTTCACCGTTTTCTTTGACAGATATTTGTATTTTCGAGCGGAGGCCACAAATTGCTCCAATTTCGTCATTTTGATTTGGTCTCCCGAACGGGAGACATTTTCAAAATGGTGTCCTTTTCTGCTGTCGTTCGGATGTCGACATCTGAATTCGTTGGATGACAGCTCGACCGAATGTTTTTATTAGGAAATTTGAAAGTCTGGAAGGATTAAATTTCACGTGTAAATGTCACGTGATTCATGTTGGAGGGGGCGGCGGAAACGAATGGAAAATTTGCATTTTCTTGCGCATTTATGCGTCCCGGGTAATCTCCCGTGAAAATGGGTCTTTCACCGGTTTTTTCCTTCCCTTTTTTATTCCACGGAAATCAAACGGGCTTGGCTTTCCTCGAGACCAAAAATACATGAAATATGGATTGGTTTTTTTTTTTTTAAGGAAAGAAAACAAGTTGACATACCTTTTTGAAAGCGGTTTATCAAATGTCGTTCATGGAACGATGTTTAAAATAATTGTACGCGAACGACACTCTCACCCAGCTCCGGACAAGAGAAAAACATTTAAAATTTCCACGATTAAAAAACACAAAATGCAAAAATATAATGAGAAAACGAAAAAACAAACGGAAAAGACGCAGAGTGTAACAAATTCCGATGTAGACTAAAGAATGGCGGATAAACACGCCTAACGACACGTGCAAGCCGATGTGACGTCACTGTTCACACCACAGACATGTGCGTTTCACTTGGAATCACGTTTGCCGGCACGAGGTCCGCCGCCGGCCGAGCTGACCGCGCCGCCCGCAAGCTAAGCATCGGCGCCGCGGCCACTCCGGCCGCTCCCTTTCGCGAACAGCCAAAAACCCAACGGTTGTCCTTCACCTTGGCACAAAATGGAAGCACGCGTCGTCGCTTTGCTTTTCGCTTTTAAGGTATGTGACCCTTGCTAAACGGCGAACACGTTGATTTTCCCTTCGTTTTGTTCGGCAACCCGTTGCAAGCCAACGGTGGTTTCATCGCATGGAAATGTCTTGAGCTTTCCTTTCCAACCGAGCAGGAATTAACGTGTAACACGTGCAGGCAACCGGATAAGGATCGTTTTTTGTCGCGACGTAACGTAAAACGTTTCGAGTGGTTTCTGATATGAATGAAGAGCTCAAGCACCTTTTCATGCGATCGCAAAACATCATTGTTCACATTTCCCTGATGGTATATTCGGCCCTCGATTTACACGGTGGATTCTTACAGGAGAAACCGTGTAAAACGAGACCCAACATCCTGAAAACCTGAAAAAATGGGTGAAATAATATGTAAAAACACACGAGAAAGTTCAATTTACAAAAGTACTTTGACAAAATAAAATTGTTTTCACCCTTTTAAGAGTTACATACAAATTGAAATTACATTGGCTTTCATTAAAAGTCATTTTACATACAATATTTATAAATATAATATTAATATTAAAAATAAATAAAATCTTATTATATTATTAACTAAGTTAATTACTTAATATATTATTAATACTTAATATACTATTATATACTACCTAATATACTATTGTTAATACTTAATATATTATTAACTAAGAAACTATTAAATTTATTTTTATTGAATTTTATTATTAACTTATTATTTATTAAATTTTATTTTATATTAATTATTAATTTTTGTATTGTCAAAATACTTTTGACTGTGTCTTCTCTTATCAATACATTGTTATAAAATTATGGTACATAATGGTATATAAATTCAAAAAAAAACATATGGAAAAATGAAAATATAAATAACCTTCTGAACAATCAAAGAAAAGGTAAATCACTGAATACACTTATTCTGAGCTTTCTGAACTTTTCACGAGGTGTAAAATGACCACACAAATCGCTGACAACTAATTGAGATGATGGCTACATTTTCCATTGGTTGCTGACTCAGCGATGTACCACAATCGTCAAACACTGCGAACAGAATAAGAGGAAAACCGTGTAAATTGAGGCCCAATTTGAGTGAACAAAATCATGAAAGGCGGTTCGTGTGATGGCGCACGAACGTCATGACGTGTCTCATTCGCTTATCATCCCTTATCTCGTCTTTAATAAATGTTTCCCCGATTTAAAAAAAAAAAACACCGACTCTCCCATTAGAAAACATCCGAAATTCATCGGTATAATTAAACTCACGTATAAAAAAAATCAATGAGAAGAAGGCCACGAGCACAAGAACCGTTTGGCCTCGGCTGGTTTGTTGATGGGCATCACCTTCATGGCAGAAAGAGTGTCATCACGTAGAAAACGAGTCTTCCGTAAAGCAATCGTCCATCCGATTTGGCTTCCTTCCCTCTGAGGGCCACATAAAATCTGTTCCAAATTACTTCATGACTGACGCCGTCTTGCATTCCAGGTAAAAAAGGAATCATTCAATGGAAAAAAGGAACATGAATGGAGTGTAGGCTTTTCGTCCTGTCGACATTCGGCCGAATGAGGTATGTCTTTGTGTTTTCATGTGGGTGCACCACAATGGGACAATTATTGAATCGGTGACGTCACGTTGGGGCCCACGTGGCCCCACGTCAATTTGCCGACATGACGCCGCAGATAAAGCGGAAATTAACTGTAACTCATTGGAATTAGCATAATTCATGACGCATTTCCCGGAGGATAAGGAAATATGGCAAAAAGCCCCGTGCGAAAATGTTGCAACTTTTTATTTATTAACTTTCATTCGCCTAAAGTCTACGTAATGACTAAAATTTATCCATTTCTCAATTAAATAATTTTGCTTTTTTGTTAACAAGAGGAAGATTGGTTTTCGAAGCTTCTTTATTTCACGCTCGTATGAGTTTCGTCTGCTGTTTCGTCTGCTACGAAACCAAATTCACCAATCGAAAGCCAAATACAGCGTTTCTAAAATTTTCCTACAAAAATACAATTCTAACATTTACAACTTTTCCGATTCTCATTAAAAAAAAAATCGGTAAAACTTTGACTTCCGACTGACATATGCGTCACATACCGAAAAAAAAAACAAAACTCTTAATTAAATACAACGTAAAATCAATTAACAATCAAACACATTGTAAAACATATACAAAATTCGACCGTTTTCGAATTAGGTTTGGTTTTTCCGACAGCCCATTTCTGCCGTTGGTCCCTAAAAACAAATTCTAAATCGGCTGCAGCAGACGAAACTCGACATGACACTTCGTCCCCTACGAAAAAACTTCCTAAACTGCTGAAATCATTAACTAATATCTACATCGTTAGAACCTAAATAAGCGTAAAATCGAATAGAAAAAATAATAGAAATCACCAATAAAATTATTTACACGTTGTGATAACGTTAAATAGTTTGACAAAAGCGCTGCAGAGTCCATTTATTTATATATTTATACTATATACAAAGGGATTTATACTTTTTTTTTAAACATATGCCCTCGTCGGAATTATTCGTTGATTTGTTTATACTTTTCAATACCATTTCATTATAATTTGGTGTGCCCGGTCGAAGCGGTTCCCGGTCACCTGACGGTCAGGTTGGTCACCTTTCGTCAGCGTTATGGGTTTATCTCGGGAAAGATTGGCTGTCAGCAGTGGTAAACTCGTTGTATTTTTACGTATACCCGTAATTGTTTCATATTTCGCGTCGGTTTTCACTCTCGACGACATTCAAACAGTCGTCGACACCCGAAACAGTCGGGAAGAATTTCCGAGTCTTTTTTTTTTCTTTTTTTTTTTTTTTGAAAAATCTGTCGCCGTCGTAAATTTTACAAATTGTTATTATGCGTCGTCGCAGACAGAGTTACGGGATCCCGTCTATTTTTGTGTTTCTCTCTCATCCTCGGAGTGGGCGTTCTCGGATTTTTATTTGGGGGGACGAAATGCTGACTGCGCTGAATCAGCAATCGGCTCTTTTCGAGACGTCTGCAAAGACCAAAGCGCAGTGACTAACGTTCCCGAATGATTCCAACAGCGAAAATGAATTTTTAAACTATTTTAAAACATTCGAATATCATTTTCCGAATACAATAATACACTCTCCCCTCGATTTACACGGTTGATTGGGTACAGATGAAACAGTGTGAACTTAGTTTAACACTACAACGTCATTCTTGACGTAAAACACGAGAATTTCATTGCCATTCCGTTACTCCCCGACTAATTTTCTTCAAATTTGGTGAGTTTTGGCGTAGAATACAATGGTGAAGGAATTTTTCCGAAATTCCAAAAGGGGTCGAGAAAAATTTGAGTATACCTAGAAAGGCCGGAGGGGTCACTTTTGACATTTATTTCTCAATTAAATTTATCCATATCCTCATTTATTGTTCCTAACACATAAAAACATAAGCAATTAACATATACTTGGAATTTCGACGGTTTTAAGCCTTTTTTGGTGGCCATATTGGCTGCAATAAGTTTTACTCGCTCTTTCAAGGCTATAAGTTATCATTTTGAGCTGTAAATACACTGCCACACCAATTGCATATAATTTTTTTCATGTTGAAGGGACAGAATATTGTCAGAGATTAGGTCCCAAATTGGAAAACTCAAATTCGAAATAAGGTGGCAAAGATGAGATCAAAATTAGTTAAAATAAGTTAGCATTCAGCATAATAATGTAAAACTCAGTAAAAGAATAGTCCAGAAGCTCTGAATATAACCTAAAATGTGTTCCACTGTACAGTACACTGTCTGAGGGAGCACTACAAGTATTTTTATAACATCTCTTAACACTTATAACGTTTGAACAGTATAAATAAATACAAAATAGCCCAATATAAAGAATTAAAAGATGACTCCTCAGGTGTCAATGGCAGTAAAAGGACAAGGTACCCATAGGTATGTGTTAGAAACCATTCTTACAGGCTGAAGAAAATGTCTGAAAATAGTTTGTGATCCTTCCGAAAAAAATATTGCGAAAAAAGATGCGATTTGTATAAATGTGTTGCAGTATAGTATAACCTCACAATTGAAAGCCATAATGTTTGAGTTTATGATCAGAAAAGCATTAAAACCATCAAAGAAGCAATAAATAACAGTAAATACGAAGAAAAGCCTAAAAATTGCAACAAATTGAGCCAAAAGGGAGTCAAAAGTGACACCTCCGGTCGTTATAATGTTAAAAAAACAGAGATATACAAATGAGGGAAAATGTGAACAGTAAAAGTCAAATTTTTGAAAGTCAACAATATTTTTCTGAAAACAAACACAAAAAATTTGAGATATAAGACCGTGTAAATCGAGGGAAAAGTATTTCCTCATCAAAGGCCTTTTACATCACTTTTGAGTGGGATTTCGTGTCAAACTTTCCCGCGCTTCGAACGGGCGATTTGGCCAATCATTTCGCCAGGCACTGGGCATTTCTATTCGAAGCATCTATCTCATAGATAAACAGACAAAACGGCAGATAAATAAAGTGCATCCGATCGGAAATTCAGTCTGCCCGAAACGCGGCATTCTGCTAAGATATGCACCCAAATGGGGGAACTCGAGTTGTGCGTAAGTTTTTTTTATCTAAATAAAATAGCAAAAAAAATGAATTTCACAACTTTAAATACGTGAGTTAATTATTGTCCTTTCAATCGTCCCTCACCGGACGAGTGTCAGCACTCGAGAAAAGAATTGAGCATGAAAAGATTTTGGTGAACGCGGGGAGGAAAGCAAAATGGCGGAGAGGTTCGGCCCTCGGACCGAAGCTCTTAAATCTTTTAAAAAAATATACACCTTTGGGGAATTAAGGGACATTCGTTGCTTTTCTTTCCAACATTCGACGGGAGCAGACGAAACCTTTTCGGCGCTGCTGAACAGCGGAAGCGCAAACCGGAAATGGCGCCATCTGACCTTTTCCCGCGACTCTCTTTAACGAATTCCTTTTGGAGGGAAAAAGTTGAAAGTTCCTCGAGAAAAAAAAGAGCGTTTCTGCACCCGTCAAAATGTCTAAATCAGGGGTGAGCAAACTCTTAAAATCAAAAGGTCCAATTTCAATTTGAAAATATTTTGACGGACCGCATTTTAAACTGACAATTATTAATAATTCACAAAACTTTGTATATAATAAACACTAAAAAAATATTAATATAATATAAATTCATTTATAAAATAAAAATAAACAAATAAAGAACTGAAAAAAGGAAGAACAGGGGAAAACAAGAAGAAAAAGAGAATTACAATCGGTTTTATAACGATAAAATTATGTGTAAAATTGGGTAAAACAAATGTTTGTCGGTCCGCATAATTATGTCGAACGGGCCGCGTGTTGCTCATCCCTGGTCTAAGGCATAAACTGAAGCCATTTTGCATTTCACCCCGTTTCTGTCTACAAGCTCTCTTCTTCCCTACTCTACACTACAGCGACAGCCTTAAAATCCCGAAATCTTAACCTAAAGGAAAGGATACAAAGCAAAATTTAAAAAGGGAGAGATGATTATTCGAACGAAGCGTTGACCTGCAGCGATTTGTCAGCTATTTACAGGGAAAATCCCGTTTCCGTAGGCCCCTACATGAGAGTGCACCTCTCCTTGATTTTGGCGGTGCTCTTCTCCGATCTTATCTTCTTCCCGTCGAACTGCAGAGAAATGTTCCTGTTTTTCTCCATGTTGAGCAGTTGCTGGAAGAGTTCCTTCACGTTGTGATTGGTCTTCGCTGACGTCTCCATGAAGGAGCAACCCCAGCTCTGGGCTTGAGTTTCCCCCGCGGACATGTCCACCTCTCGGTTTTCCGTCTCGTCGCACTTGTTCCCTGAACGAGAGAGAGAGACAGAATGATGGAACAGTTGTTTTCTTGTGTTCCCTCCGGTGAAAAAAAGGGAAAACTCCGGGGGAATATAAAAATGAAAACAGAGTCGGAAACTTTTAATGGACAAAAAGTTTTGATGCTAACAGGAAGTCGAGAGGAAAATTCATGTGGAATTCGGGAAACGCGAAAGAATTCGAATTAAAACGGGGAAGGCAAAGGTCAGGGGTGACGAACCGCCCCTGTTATCCCGCAGGGGGAGGTCCTTAAAACTGTTTGTTTAAAGCCGGTCTCCACCTCGACCCGAACCCATAAATATTTGCAAATAATTCTCTTCGGATATATTTCATTTTTATCTGTGGCCGGTTCGGGAGCGGGCCATTTTTTATTTGGACCCGGCCCGGGGATGGAAATAACGGGAAACTCACCCACGAGCATGACGGGGATGTTGGCCAGCTCCGATCCCTTTATCTCCTTTATTACTTCCCAAATGGGTTTGAGTTCCTCCAAACTCTGCCTCGAAGTCACGCTGTACACCAAAATGAACGCGTGACCTTTGCTTATGGAAAGTCTCTGCATCGCCGGAAACTGGTGGGAGCCCGTCGTGTCAGTGATTTGGAGGGTGCACACGTTCTTATTGCATGAAATCACCTTCGGACAGGAAAACATTTCACTAACAAAACCGCAGATGGCGCTTAAGTGAAAACCGCCATTAATGGAATGTTCGTTATCGATGATTTTGTCAAACAGCACAAACACCGCCGCTCTCATATATAAAACGTGTGGTTGGAGTGAAGACACGTGTGCACGTGCATCTACCGACCTGCCTGTAGGTGTCCTCAATGGTGGGGATGTACGACTCCTTGAAGGTCCCCTTGACGAACCTCAGCACGAGGGAGCTCTTGCCAACCCCTCCTGCGCCGAACACCACCACCCGGTAGTCATTGCTCTGCTCGGGCATCCTGAAGCTTGGGGCTCCAGCCTCACCCTCCAGCATTCTGCAACCAGACGAAGCCGTTCTTGACCCCGTTCCCGGAAAATGGATTAACTATTAAAGGCCGACCGCCCCCTGCTCGCATTCCTGGCCGCGCTGCTCCGCCCCCGCCCCCGGATGAATCTCCGTCCGGGGGTTGAAAAATTGGGTCAGCCAACAGTCGACTCATTAAGGCAGTGAGCGGCTCTTCCGACTTTTCTTATTTTTTCTTATTAATCTCACTTCCTTCTCTCCTCTCCCCCCCCCCCCTCCCCTTTCCACCCCCGCAACTTTTATTTGCTTTCCATTCGCGTCTTTCAAACTTTATTATTTTCCCCCAATTGTTTTCCATTCGTCCTTAAAGTTATTTCTATGTTCGCAACGACTGAATTGGACTTTTGTTGCAGACGGACGTATCGACATCTTTATTCCTTCGGGATATTTTCCTCTTGCAGACGTAAATATTAGGAGGCCCTTTTATTTCACATTGTATTTCCATTTGTGTAATTTATTGTATTTGCTTTTGTATTACTTCCATTGAAACACGATTGTAGTCCGGTAAAATTAGACATTTTAGATTTATTCGTGAGAAGCTCAAAATTGGTCAAATTGTTCGGAGTATAATTATAAAAGTATAAAATCGATGTGTCATACGATTTTTTGAATCGTTATATCTCATAAACGATGACTTTTAGGAAGAAAAATGCTGATATGTTTTTTGTAGATAATTTTATCCTCTACAATTTTTATCTGAGCTAATTTTATGATAGAACTTAGTTTCGCTGAAAATGTCGAAAAACTAATTTTTTAGATTTTTGACACCGCGTCAATTCTTTTTCTAGCATCGGATCAATGTTATACTTTTATACTCTGATCTTATACTTTTATTATAATTATACTCTGAACAATTTCGCTAAGTTTCAGCTCCTTACAAATTAATAAATGTCTAATTTGACCGGATTATAGTACCACTGAGTAAAATGTTAGACATATTCTCCATCTTAAAGTAACTCCGTGAGTATATTTTTATAACTTCTAACTGCAAACTATCCACAAGTATGCTTTTCAATTCAAATTATTTTGATAAAAATTTCTCCGGTGTTATTTATTACCTCTAGGGGCGTAGCCCACTCAGGAACGACCCTGAATCACTACAAATACCAAAATACAAAATACAATACTTACTAAAATTTGAATATGGTTCCTCGTATCCATAGTAACAAGTGAAATAGTCATGAAAGGCGATTTCCAAAGAGAGAACTCCTTTCCGGATCCTGTGGCTACTACCTCGACCGTCCGTGGCGCGACATTCCCCAACAGGGCCGTTGCTGATGCGGGGGGCGTCGGGGGCGCGGGGGCGCGGGGTGGGGGCGGTCACGGGGTGCGATGCGAGGTTTTCCGGCTGGTGGTTTCCTCCCTTGCGTTCTCCTCCGGCTTTCAGATGCGAAACCGTCGCTTTCTCACAACCGAATCGAACGGCCGTTTCCGCATCTTTTCTGTTATCACTCGGCGAAGCGAAAGTTAGCGGGAATGAATGAGATAAGTGTGACGTCAGAGTGTGGGAGGTTGATTACGACCCTGAAAAAGAACTTGATATTGGCCTTTGCGTCAAGAAAAGAAATTGGTCCGGGGGGGATTTTAATTCGGGCAAAAATTGCTCGGGAGAGGGAGGTTCAAGTATCGCATTCGCGTTTCGGTGTCGGAAATTTGATATTTCTGCGAGATTTTTCCCCGACCGAAAGGGGAGGAATTACCCCTTTGGTTAATTATTTCTCTCGCGTTTGGACCGCTTTCGAGCTTTCCCTGAAATTACCATTAAATGGATTTACGATTCCACCCATATTTCATTAATTCCCGATTGCGGAATGGTTTTTTCGGGAAAATAGAGAAACTGGAGATTTCGTTTTTAATAAGAGGAAAAGCACATTCTAATTAGTCCAGTCATATTCGTTCAAAAATTACAACTGAAGTTACATTAATTCCTTCTGAAACTGAAACTGTTCAGAGTTTAATTATAAAAGTATAACACCGATCCACAGTAGAATTATTTTTTCGCCATTTTCAGTAAAACTGTAAGTTTTATCGTAAAATCAGCTCAGACATAAATTGTAGAGCATTAAATTATCTACAGAAATATATATGTACTTTTATCGTAAGAGCCATCGTTTCTGAGATGTAACGATTCAAAAAGTTGAATGACAAATTTGACATTACGTGTTTAGTGGCCGTTTTTAACATGGCCACTTTTACCCACTCGGGATGGTTTTTCTAAAATTCAAATAGATGCTTTCGAAAGCTTAAGATAAGCTCTTTCAAACGAGCAAAATTAGAATGAAATCCGAGGTGGCGTTATTTTGATATTTGACCTCAAAAAATGGGCAAAATTGGCTCAAGTCGCGTTTCCTTTACACTTCTCACTCCCATAGTTCCCCATGCGTTCATGTTAGGAACGTCAAACATTAATTATTTTGGAGCCACAGTGTTACATAGTTTGGCCGAAATTGGCCGTTGTAAAAAATAGTTAAAGCCTTGAAAATTGAACACTCCTTTTTGGGCAATTTTCACAACTCATCCAACTTTATGAATTGTTGTATCTCAGAAACGGTGACTATTAGACGGAGAGTATTAATATATTCTTTTATATAATTTCATGATTTATAATTTTTGTCTGAGCTGATTTTACGATAAAACTTACCGTTTTGTTGAAAATGGGGGAAAACCAATAAATATTTGACCTTTGAACCCGCGCCAATTCTTTCCCCGGCAAGGGGATCGATGTTATACTTTTGTAATTATACTCTGAACAATTTCACCAAAATTAATCTCTTTAGGAATTAATGCAACCTTGAATATATAATCTGTGCGGACTAATTAAAAACACGTGGATCACTTAACGAGTTTGCATCGTTTCATCCCTTTTAACGTCCCCACTACCCTCAATGTTCAGTCACCCCGAGTGGGTTTTCCTCCGCCAGGACACCGTAAATGCATTTCAGACTGCCAAAACAGTGGTCAAATGCAGGCACGATCCTGTCATAAGTTACGCGTATGCCGGGCAAAGATGAGGTGGAAAATGTTCAAGGGCAGAAAACGAGGCCAAGTGCGGTGGGGGTGAGAGAAACAATTCAAACACGTTGCTGGCTTGGGTCGACGGCGATGCAATTTCTTCACATCCGACGTCAGGAAACCACCGCGAGAAATAACTGCACTCCATCGACATTTCACCCCAAACAACCCCTTTCGGTACACATTCGCGAAACTCTCCCTTCGAAAAAGAACATTTTACCCTTCCGACAAAAGAATCACGGGTTTACGGAATTGAACCTCCCTATTTTATTCACATGACTGAATTTAAGACTCCCCCGAAACACTAATGTTTTGCTCGTACCATCGGCACTGTCTAACGAGTATAAAAAAAAACACTTTTCCGAAAGCAGTATTCGGCCGCAAGCACAAAAAAATGTCTCCGAATGAAATGTATTTGCAGAGAAAGTGAATGGAGGGGAGGAAGGCGAGGGGAGGCTGTGACGTCGAGGGGTGGCTGTGGGGAGAGCGATCAATACTCGAAGGGAGGGGGCTCATGCACAAGCCGACTTCGGCCGACTCCCCCCGCCCGCAGTCATTTCTCGTGTTTTTCCGCCATTTTCGCTTTTATCTTGTTAGAAAAAAATGCGTGATTACTGTGTAGGTGTCATTTCTGTGTCGGCGAAAACGGATAATTAAACCTGCATTTGAATTTGTTTGGGGCATTAAAGTTTTCGCTTTCATAGCTTTTTCATGCATTCATGAAAATAAATAAATGGACAGGGGTGAGCAAACTTTTTAATCGAAGGGCCGACTTTAACTTTTGAAAATTTTTTGGCGGGCCGCATCGTACTAAAGTAACACTTATTAATATAATTCACAAAACTTCAATTATATGCAAACATTAAAATAAAAAGGTGGGGATTTTATTAATAAAATAAAAACATACAATAAAAAACCATAAAAACGTAAAAAACCTAGAAAAAACAAAAAGAAAATAAGAATAAGAGAAGGAGAAAGATAAGAGACAAGAATGAAAGGAAAAGGAGGAAATAATAAAAATAAGAAAAGAGGGCAAGAAAAGAAAAGAAAAAGAGAAGAAGAGAAGAGGAGAGAAGAGAAGGGAGTAAAGAGAAGAAGGGGAAGAGAATAAGAATCCCGTTGGGGATTCTCTGTCTTTACTTCGACCCTCAAATCCCATTCAAAGACTTTTCTCCCACGAACCCCCGATTGTGATTAATTACCCTCATCCCTCGATTTACACACTCTCCCTTCACGCACCCTTTCATCATAAAGAACGACAGAGTGGGCCTTAGATAAGGAAAATTCAGGTCATTTAAGAGAAACAACTGCCGCTGGAAATTTACTTCCGGGGTGTGAAAAATTCATATGCGAAATTTGGGGCACCGCAGCCAATTTGTTTCTACTTAATTGACTTTCGCATATTTCAACCTTGTTCTATTATATTATCTTTCTGTACCACATTGGAATTTTGCCCGTTGAGCTTCTCGTTGAATTCGGAAGCGTTCTTTATAACGTCGCCGGGCATCTCCACCGAAGACCTGAGGGCTCTCAGCAGCGATCTTCCCCGCCACCTGAAATCCCTCTCCAAATGCCTGGGAGATCTCGCGTGTGTCCACGGCCTCAACTTCCTCAGGTCCCGAACGCCTCTTGTCGCCTGGAAAAGAGAACCGTTTACCGCCTGCACGTGTTTCCGGTCCTCTCTCCATTCGAACACTCACCGAGTCACCAGTCACCGCGGCAGGCTTTTCTTTGTCAGCGACGGACGGCTTCGCGTCGCCTATTTCCATCGCTGTGCCGAAAGACGAGAGCCGAAGCTTTTTCCCGCATAAGATAAGAATGATAACAGCCGCGATGATCACGAACAAAAGGACGAGTGGAATGCTTACGAAGTATTTCACCGGCCAGGGCCATAATTCTAAAAAAAAAGAATTTCGTTTGAGTGAAAACTCCACCATGAGTGAGCGCAAATGAACTCACCGGTGATTTCCCCGGTGAAATCCCTGATCGAAGTCCCTAATATTTTAATTGGGGTTCGAATCAAATAGGAAACGTACGTCTCTATGAGGCACTGACTAATGGAAACTTCTTCCAAAGGATTTCTGTACATGTTCTCAAAATACTGAACGCAGTGACCCTGAACACCGAAATTGAGCACTCGCTGATACCAGTTTAGGTTGGCCGGATCACAGTCTTTTGGAATACCTTTGAACTGCATTGCTTTCACGTTAATGCCAATGCTCTCCTCCTTTAAAAGAGAGACACAAATCCAATTATATACGAATCTCTAAAAAGGTGAGTTTTACCACAAAATCAGCTCAGATAAAAATTATACATAGTAAATCTAAAAAAAAGTGGCCATTTTTGAATTATTATACCTTAAAATAATTACACACTTTTTGTAGGTAATTTTATGCTCTACAATTTATCTCTGAACTGATTTTATGATAAAACTCACAGTTTTCCTGAAAATGGCGGAAAACTAATTTTATTGATGTTTAACTCCGCGCTTATTCTTTCCCCGAAATCGAATCGATGTTATATTTTTATACTCTAATCTTAATAATAATATATTTTTTCCCTATTTCACCTGGAAATGTTAGGGTTTTTTTTACAAACTCTTTTCAATGCAATTCAGATTCAACAACAGTAAGATTTTCAATAGATTCAGATACAACAAATTTACAAAAATAAAAATAAATAAGCAAACAGTGAGTACATAATAAATAAATAAACAAGTATATAGTGAATAAATAGACAATGAGTATCTTTATGACAAATAAACAGAGTATATAATAAATTTTAAAAAAAAATAATAATATAATAAATAACAATAAATGCTTTATACTCTAATCTTATAATTATACTCTCAACAATTTCATCAAATTTCTGCCTCTTAGGAATTTACTTGACCTTTAATGTCTGATTTGAGAGACTAAAATGATGATATCAATGATAGATAACAGAAGAACAACCATAATTTTGATACTGAAAGTGATTTCAGTGACTGATAGTAGAAAATCTCATATCAGTTTAAGCATCACAATAAGATAAACTAAAATTATGCATTGTTAAAAGTATGACATACAAAAATCTCACCTTTAATCTCTTCCAATAAAGATTTAAACTATCCCAAACGACCAAACTATTTATAATAATCATTGCCAACTTATAAGTATTGAAAAGAGCAAAAGTATACGATATATAAATAAGTGCAAATATTATTAAAAGTGATAAGTAATCATTAAAAATGGAGTGGTTAAATGCTCTAAAAATAAGGGAGGAGAGAAACGATTTGGAATATCTGACTGCATTCTCGGCATAGGTTCTTTGCTTGAGCCTGGCTATTTTACTGAATATGGCGTCAAGCTTTGCCAAATTTCTGATCTGTGCTGATTCTTTTTCTGATTTTGAGAACCCCTGCAGATAAGCAAGGTCTTCTCCAGTTATGGTTATTTCCAAATCTATGTTTATCTCTTCATCTGAGTTTTTTACTTGGTGTTCCTGGAAATAAAAACAAACAATTTATTCTTGGTAAATATCTCCATATATGACAAAAATATTTCAGTTAAGAAAACCATTTGGGGACAAAAAATACCAATGTAACTCATTGAGAACAAAATATAAATAATTTTAATTTCATCTGCATAAATTCAAATCCCAAATACTTACAACAAGATTAGATGTAATTAAAAACAAGTTGATATATCTATGAATGTAATTGCTTAAAGTTTTCACTAAATTTTCATATTTAGCATTAGTACTTTTCAATAAGACATCCTGTTCCTCAAAGAATTTTTTCAATTCCAAATTCCTTTTACTCTTATGATTAGAGTCATTCTCACTGTACAGAAGATAAATTATTATAAATAAAAATAATATATAAAAAATTTATTCAGATAACATAAATTCAGTTCTTTTTTACTTAAAGTACGAGCCTTACCTGACTTCCTCCTCAACTTCTATACCTTTCAGGTTAACCTCCTCAATTTCACTGAACTCATCGTTACTCTTGACAGAATAAACTATACGAGACCACAGAAAGTAAGCCGATAATGTAAGAAATACCAACGATACAAAAAAGGCTTTCGGCATTTTTTAATATTATATATTATTTCAAATTGGAAGTTATCCATATATTATGTTATCGTGAAAAGAAACGGTAATTGTACTGCATTCAAGGTTTCATCTTTGAACATTTGATAGTTTAAGTGGATAAATTAAGCGTAAGTTAAAAATAAAAATAAAATCATTTAAAGAAAATGAAAATATTGAAAGTTTTAAATAGATAACCAAACACTGTAACTCGCTCTGAATATGAGCTCGAAGGAGTTGTGCCAACTGCAGAAAATTAAACTTTTCAAAGGAATTTTTAACCGCCATTTTCCGTCATTTTCTGTTAACGGATTACAAATTTATCGAAAACTTTACTCACAGTGGTTTAAACCGGATTGGTATGAAATTTTGGTGTTTTATTTCTGGAAATTTGATATTTAATCTCAATGAAAATAATATTAAATAACACAGAAGAAGCAAGATATAAAATTAAAAAAATTGTCAAATCATAAACTTAAAAGGAAACTCACTCTACGGGTAATGAAAAATAAATATAAAAAAAACACTACAGTATGAAACACTACCAGCGCTATTAAATGAATTGGCAGACAGGAGAAACAAGAATTTTCGTATGAAAATCATCAAGTAAACTCAACGACTCAAATTCTTAAATTTCATTTGATATTTTAATGCGTGCAGTCATATTACTTAATCGGAAATTAAATTTCAAGAGACTCCCACAAATGATTGCTTGACATCTTGACTTAATTACCTGATTATGGTTCGGATAATAAAATCCATAGATCAGTTGTTTTCTTTCAGGTTTGGAAACGAGAAATAAAGTTTGTCAACTCGAATGTGCAGTTCCTCTGTGAATGAGAGTCTGGTTTTCCTCAGCAGTGTTTCCTCCCGTGGACGGATATGGGAGTCTCCCCAAAAAAAACGTTTTTCCTTAAAAGGTAAGGGAAGTTTAAATGATCGATCTTTCAAAGTGAGATTATTTTTGGTATCAGTTAAAAAACTAGTTCTCGGCAATGCATGCGAAACCGCATTGAATGTTTTCTGTTTGCTTTGATTTCCCTTAAAAGTCGAAATGGCTGAGTGGTTTAACGCTGTATAATACATTCTGTAATGCTTTGTATATTTAATACACTCAGCCATCTTTGATTTAAATATAATCTTTTTTCTCTTATATATACCAACGAGAGAGGAATGAATGGGTGCACATACTTTTTATTATTTTTTACCTTTTAGTGCATTTTTAATATAAAAGATTGTATCTTGAAAACTGTTCTTCCTTTTATTTATTTTTTTAACTTTTTAGTCATGCATTAGAGAAGAGTAGAAAGTTAACCTACAATTACAATTATAAACGTTTAATATTAAAAAAAAGGATCGCCAAAATATTGTGACGTCACATTTTTCATACCCCAAAATGTCATTGTAAAAATAATTCCAAAATGACTGTTAGGAGAACTTAATTGTATACGATTATACTATCTAAATTCCATCTTATTAATAAAATGCGATTAACACACAAACCCCAACTTCTTAAGTTGACATTCAGTTATCAACCCCTCTGTCAGAATAAAAGTAAGAAAAGGACTGTCATTATGGGCTGCTCTTTATTTAATTATTCTTCTTATGTTTAAAAAATAAATGACAGCTGTCATCATAAATTGCCTATTATTTGATTCTTCTTTTTATGTTATTTGATGCACAAACTGACAACGCCCGTCTGTCGGAGTTAAATAAAAGATTGTAAAAATGTCTATTAGGTAAATGTATAAAAAAATGTCGTACCTGCGGACTAAAATATAGCCAGTACAGGTTACTCGTTTTTCGTGACAGTCACTTATGTTTTCTTCTTCTCTTTGTGATGTCACGTAAATCGGTTTGGCAAATCTGCCGTTTACCGAAATTAAAGTTAACCCTTTCGTGTCACAATATTTTCTTCGAATGCGGTCTAATGGGTGAAGGGTTTCTTGGAGTAAAACTATTTTTTATTTGAGAGCGGAGATATAATAAATTCTTTCTCTTGCGCATGTTTCCTTTATTATGTAAATTTCCTCCACTGGCCCAGTAACGGATCATTAAATTGTTTATTATTATTTCGGCATAAATTCTCAGATTGAAATTCTGCGGTGGAATTATAAGGCAATTGAGATATTAAAAACAATTTTTGTGCTTTCTAAAAAAGGAAATTTCACTTTAAAAAGGGGAGAAAATTGGTCATATAATAGTTTGGTATTTCACACGTTTTTTTATTGGGGCGTTCGTTAATGAATTTTATTGAGATTAAAACTATTTACATTCATTAATGCATTACACTTTTGAAAAGTTTATTGGAAACTATTTTTTATAGAAATTTACGGTTATTACTTTCATTACCTGTGAATGGAATTATTTTTTTTTAAGTAAAAGCTGTTCAAAGATGGCGGAAAAATTGTTTTTTATCGTTAATTAATAGTCCAGTCAAATTATTTCATAAATTAGGGGTGAAGTTCAATTAAGTCGTAAGAAGTTTAAACTGAAACTGTTCAGAGTATAATTATAAAAGTATAACACCCTTTCAAAGCTGGAAGTAGAAATCTTTTTTCGCCATTTTCGGCACAACGGTAGGTTTTATCATAAAATTAGCTGAGATAAAAATTGTAGAGCATTAAATTATCTACAAAAAATTTATGAGTATGTTTTTTCTAAAAGCCACCGTTTCTCAGATATAAACATTCAAAAGTTGAATGACACATTTGACATTTTGTGTTGGGTAACCTTTTTAACATAACCGCTTTGGAGAGCCAATTTTACCCAATCAGAATAATTTCTCTAAAATGAAACTAAATGCGTTCGAAAGCTTAAAATGTGCCCTTCCAAACGAGCCAAATTAGAAAGAAATCCGAGACGACACTATTTTGATATTTGACCTCAAAAAATGGGCAAAAATGGCTGAAGTCGCGTTTCTCCACAACATCGAGTTCCCATAGCCCCCGATTTATAGATGCTAGGAACGTCAAAAATGGCTCATCTTGAAGCACTAATGTTACTCTATAAACATACATAGTTTGGCCAAAATTGGTCGATGTGAAAAAAAGTTATGGAGACTTGAACATATTTTTGGTGGAAATTTTGACAATTTATCCAACTTTTGAATCATTATATCTCAGAAACGGTGGGTTTTTCGAAAAAAGTGATTATATATTTTTTGTAGGAAATTTAATTCTCTACAATTTATGTCTGGGATGATTTTATGATAAAACTAGCCGTTTTGCTGAAAATGGCGAATTTTGTACTTTTATAATTATACTCTGAACAAATGACAACTTTTTTGGAATTAACGTAACTTCACCCCTTATTTGCGAACTAATTTAAGTTTTCGTATTTTATGACTGCTTGTTTTTGTGTTTCCCGTCGTCCTTTTGTATTTCTCGATATCTTAATTGAAAAAAATAATTTTCACTTCGGTCGGTATAATAAATAATGGGAGAAACATCTCCAGATTAATTGAGTCCGGTGGCGTCGTTTCCACGAATTACGGTTGCCTTGAAAGTCCCTCTCTTGATGACCACAACACCGGTCTTTAAGCAATTCAAGGGCAGACGGGGCACACACGGTGGCATTTCCATGAAATCTGCTTTGTATTGGGATGTGACAGCCGCATTACAAAATGTAAATTTGGGGTCGGGGCGCGGCCCACACTCACTTTCACCCACAAAGCCCCCCGGATAAAAATTATTTTGGCAATGGAATTATTTCGACCTTAAACTCTTAAAAATGCTCGCATTTAATCCTTAATTGGGTTACTGTTTAATTTTATTGTAGCCTCCGGTTTATGTCGTTATTATTGATATTGTCTCTATTGTATCGCTAACATAATGGCCGGCGAAGGAGAAAAACATGTTCCCCCTCTCCTCCCTCTCTCCCTTTTCTCCCTCGGGGGAGAGAACGCCGCCATTTTCCCTTCCGTAATGTATCGGTCGCATTTAGCATTTGAATCGTTGTCAGCTTTCGACCTGTGGTATTTTCCGGGAAACCGTTTTGACAGTGGAAGCCGAAACCATCTCGCAAATAAACTTTCAAAAATTATTGTATCGACGGCGGCCTTGAATGCGCTCAAATAAAAAACCCGCATTCGATCTTACAACTTTCCATATTTGATGCACATAAATAAGAAATCACAATTGTATAACTCATGAACAATGGGGGAGGGGAGGGTGGCACGACAATGGGGTGGAAAACGCCACGAAGACAACGGTCCTCTCGCCTTGAAGAGGGAGATAAATTGATTGCAATTTTGAATTACACGGCTATCAAACTGGTTTGGGAGAAGAAGGTGGCGTTAAGGCGTTGTACATAAATATTTCTTCTGCTACGGAACGAATCGGAATTTGTCTCCCAGTTTTAACTTCCCTGAGGAGTCACTTCTTCCAACACTCGTGCAAAATACGGTGGCAGGTTGACGTGCAGGAATTGGGTAGAACCGTGAGAAAAGCAGAAACTACCGTGATTGCCTTCACTCCGAGTGGATAATTCCGGTGGAAGTCGGATACTCGCCTTTCAAGGGAATCGAGAAAGTGGCAAATGGACGGAGAAAATAAAAAACAACGCCCAGACATAACCAGACTGCGACAAAGATGGCGTCATTTAATTGTGTTTCGTCCGACACCACAGAGGGAGATAAAATGGAGCAACGGGGCAAATTTGGCCAACAGCGATGCCTTGAGCAGTCACAGGCGAATCCCTTCGAGGGATTAATTAAAAGTAAAAGAAGGAATTAATTATGAGTGCAATCGCAATTGTTTAGCTGTGGTCTCACATTTGTTTTAGCAGATAATAATGGCGGAGGCCGCATTGAAATGATTCTCACGGCTCTTTAGGAAGATTCATGCATATTTTACAGACAGGCTAATTAATCCTTGAATCGAGCACATTTTTTTGCGTCCGGGCAAAAAATGTTGAAAAACTCGACTGATCTACTTAAAAAAAGTTATCGTTGATAAATGAACTGGTTTGCATAACTTTTCCGGATTCGTCTCTGTCTGTCTCTTCTTCGGACTTTTGCAACATTCCCTCGGGAGGCGGGAAATGAGTTTCCCTTTCGCCCTCGATTGAACAGTCACATAAGCGGGCGGCCAATTGAGGGCATCTGAGTTCGATGTTATCTCCGAATGACAGAGTGTAGGAGTGAGATACGAGGGAACAAAAATGCGGGAACACGCCTTCCAAGCATTTTTCGCCTCGAAACCGATTCTGAAAGTGTGAGTGTGGCACGTGGTCCGGGATTTGGTGATTAACGCCGGGGAACGATGACAGACGTTTATTGATTGAACAATAAAGAGAATGAAGCCTTTAGGTCGTAACTTTGACCTAAATTGCCCTTTCATTTGGGAAAGGACTCGCAGGTTGTGCATGTGCGTGTGGGTGCGGCGACAATTCCACATAACACCCTTTGGTTTGTCTCCAACCCCCGAATGCACAACAATCGGTTTTTAATTGATTACCAGTATTCATTAATGGATTTCTCTGATTAAGGAGAAGACGAAGACGATTTCGGGTTCGTAATTATGCTTGTCTTTTCCCTCACTGAACGGAACCAAAGGCACTGATTATGGTTTTTTGGGATAAAAATAAAAGAAAGAAAGGATAAAAGGAGATAGAAAGAAATATAGTGAATAAGATAAAAGAGAAAGAAACAAAAAGGAGAAAAAAATAAAGAAAAAAAGAGAGAAAGGAAAGAAAAAACATAGAAAAAGAGAGACAAAAAAGAAAAGATAGAAAAAAGGGAGAAAATAAGAAAGAAAGAGTGGAAACAAAGAATGGAATTGAGGGAAGAAAAGAAAAAAAGGTGATGAAAACAGAAATAAAGAATAAGAGAAAAAAAACAAAGAAATAAAAATAACAAAAATGAAAAAAAGAATAGAGAAAAGGAGTAAAGATAGAAAAAGAAGAAAAGAAAGAATGGAAAGAAGAATGGAAGAAAGAAAAGAAACAAGGATGTAAGAGACTAAGAGAAAATAGAAGAAAACAAAGAAATAAAAAGAGAAAACGAAAGAAAAACTAGAGAAAAAGAGAGACAAAAAAGAAAAGATAGAAAAAAGAAAGAAAAAAAGTATGGAAAGAAAGAATGGAATATGAAAAGAAAAGAGAAAATGGTGACAAAAGAGAAACGAAGAATATGAGAAAATAAAAAAGAGAAAAAACAAAGGAATAAAAAATGGGAAGTAAAAATAGAGAAAAAGAAGAAAGACAGAAAGAATAGAAAGAAGAAAGAAAAGAAACAAGGAGATAAGAGAATAAGAGAAAATAGAAAAAAACAAATAAATAAAAAGAGAGAAAGGGAAGAAGGAAAGAAAGGAAGAGAAAAGAAATGGTGAATTAATTCAGATGAGAGTGAATTATCACCTAAAATTTAATAATAACACGAAAAGCGCCGCCACCGGTCAATTTGACCGTTGGCTTTTTCACTCGCCTTTTATAAGGAAAAGCAGGAAAAAATTAATTAATTCAATTGAAGTTAAAAAGAAAGGAGTTCTCGAATGATCTCGAGGTTTTGCTCTAACCTGATTCGTTGCAGGATTACTTCTGGATTGTCAGAGCGGCCACATTCGGCGTTGTCCGCCAATAATTAACATAATCGCGGCAAATTTGTTGGGGGGTTCGACGAAAGCAAACATCCGAAGGGAAAGGGTTTTTATTGTAATTATTGGGAAACACAGGCGAGTCGATGCAGTTGGGCGTGAGCCAATCGATTTGGGATTTTGCACTTTTTATCGACTCACTGAATTACTCATTGACGGTTTTCAATTGGAAATAGTTAAAATTTTGTAACTCATCCCATTGTTGGGCAACTGTTTTGTGTCACCCTCGACTGCCCTCAATGGCTCCGGCAAAAGTCAAAATATTGTGAAGGGCAGCTCATGAATTTCCCGTTGTATCCATTGGCACTCGATGAAAAAGGGATTTATTGTATGTGATAGTGCGGCGAGCACTCAAGCTCACCTTGGAATAATTTGACCTGATAAAGGCCAAGGTTCAATATTTCCGAGATTCCTATCTGGAATGGCTCAGAGGAAAAAAAACTACATAATAATATCACAGTTTGAGTTTAATTCGTCTTTGGCGGAGCTGCGGGGAACCGGAGGCGGAATGCTAAAGGGTTAAAAGGAAAGGGTAGAGCAATTATCCGAGGGATGATTGGTGTCCAATTGCAGAAAAGGCCGACTCTTAATTACGTCACTCAAATCAATGAGTAGCGTTTAATTGGCCGTTGTCATTATCGATGTGTAAAACTCCGTAAAATTCACTTACTAAATTCGGTATCGTGCATGGGATACCTTGAAATTAAAAATTTTCTTTTTCCAATTTAACCCTTTTAATGGAGAAATTCCTTTCGTTTTCCTCCTCATCTTCGCTTCGAAAGGTGACACTGTTACGCGCATAAGAGCGAACAGCAATGAAAGGAAAGGAAAAATACAGTGCAATTAAAAGAGTGAAATTAAGGATAAAAGGGTTCGATCAACTATGGCCCAAAAAAATAATTAATATTCAATATTGCAATATAATAATTATCTCATTAACTCCCGACCGTTTGAATAATTAATTTTCAAAATAATCCCTTCATAAACTCAATATTTATTCTTGGAAGGATTTTTGGTTAAAGCAAGTTTTATTTTAAAGAAGTTATTATTTTTTATTTATTTATTTTAATTATTCATTTACTATTCTTTTAAATTTTAAATTTATTATTTGTAAGTTTATTTTAAAGAAATTACATTATTAAAGTCCTTTTATTTTTAAATTTTTATTTTATTTATTGATTTATTTTATTTAATCATTTAATATTTTTTTAAATTTTAAATTTATTATATTTAAATTTTATTTTAAAGAAATTATTTATTTTAATTATTTATTATTTTAAAATTTTTACTTTATTTATTTTAATTATTCATTTACTACTTAGAATTTTTAAATATATTATTCTTAAGTTTTATATTAAAAAAATTATTTTAAAGAATATATTATTTTTTAATTTTTATTTTATTTACTTATTTATAAAATATATTTTTATTTATTTATTTAATTATTCATTTATTATTTTTTTAAATTTTAAATTTATTATTTTTATGTTTTATTTTAAAGAAAGCCCTCGATTTACACGGTTTGTTCAGAAACCAACCGTGTAAATCGAGGGCCGAGTGTATATTCAATAATTTTGGGTAATAATTAATGAGGAAAAGGGGTGAAGATGCGAAAACCGGTCTATTTTTGAATTTGTTTATTATAAAAGGCTAAATAAAGTAAAAACTGAGGAAAAGTGATTTTTATAAAAGTGGTAGCTCCTCATGTTCACGTCTTTTCCTAGTCCGCTATTGATTTTATTGTGTCAGGTCGATCAGTCGTCACGATTATTAATAAATTAACCAATTAATATTATTTAATTAGAGGTTGAATAATAATGGAAGCGGTTTATGCAAGTGTTAATTCGCCAGAAAGAGGGATGCAAGAGTCGGGAAAATGTCGGGATAAGACAATAAATTGAGGGAAATCATATAATAATAATAAATAAATAAGAGGATAAACCCACGCATGAGGGTTTACATAAGTCGGCCACAATTTCTCCCGTCTGTTACGTCAGAGGCCCATTTGGTTGGCCTCTCCGATGAGTCACATTTCCACGCTGGGCTTTGCTTTTCTGACCTTTTAGAACAAATAAATACCAAACTGAATTTTCTGATAAAAATACACTGTTACATAAAAGAGAGGCTAATTATGCGTTCACGTCTTCTGGACAGACGGAGAGATTTCGTCTGATTGGTCATCGGACGTTTACACCCAAATTATCACTTTTCCACTCATTTATGGGCGGTTTGTGCGGAAAAACTTCTTTCACTTTATATTTTTTTTGCCAAAATATTGCCCCAATAGAAGAAAAACTTTGTCTAACCCTGCTCTGAACTCATATTGGGTCGAAGAATTTTAGGGGCAGAACAGTCCGCGGTCTAAACATTCTAGTTCAGTCTAAACATCCTGAAATGTCCAAAGGTTCTTGATTGAAGTGTCCTGAGTATAAATGCCCTAGATCTAAACGTTTCTAATCGAAAGGTCTTGGATATAAATATTCTTAAATGTCTTAAATCTAAATAATCTAATTGAATAGTTTTGGATCTGAAAGGTTATGAATTGAAACTTGCTGGGTATAAACGTCCCAGACCTAAACATTCTGATTGAAAGGTCCCAAATCTAAACGTCTTGATCAAAATGTTCTAGATCTAAAAGTTATAATAAATAAAATGTCTAAACGTCCTGGGATCGAAAGGTTCTGGCTTTGTGTCCTCTGGGGATATAAATGTCATGAATCTAAACATTTTAGATTTAAATAAAGTCCTGGGTATAAACGTTTTTAAATGTCTTAAATCTAAATAACCTAATTGAATAGTTTTGGATCTAAAAGGTTATGAATTAAAACTTGCTGGATATAAACGTCCCAGATCTAAAAAATTATGATCTAAATCTAAAGTTCTTGATCAAAATGTTCTAGATCTAAAAGTTCTAATAAAAAAATGTCTATACGTCCTGGTATCGAAAGATTCTAGCTTTATGTGTCCTGAGGGGATATAAATACCCCAAATCTAAACATTTTAGATTTAAATAAAGTCCTGGGTATAAACGTTCTAGATTTAAGCGTTCTAATAGAAAGTCTTGGATATAAGCGTTTTATATCTAAATGTTTTAGATTTTAGTTTAGTCCTGAGTCTAAACGTCCCGGATCGACACTTTCTACATTTCATAATTTGATCGAAACAGTGAACTCATTCGTTACAGTTTTGTTTCCTTTTAGGAATCCATTTATCTGTCGGAGGTTGGCGACGTAATGGGATGGAAAACGTGTTACTTTGAAGCGCCGAAAAAGGATTTAAGGGGCGAAACACTTTTCCAGTTCAAACGAAAGTGAGCCTTGAATTAAGAAAATTTTGCGCAAGCGCTTAACCCAAAATCAAAACAAAACACTTTCCATTCTAACGGGTTTTTCATTAATTTCATTATCGAACGGATTAATATTAATTAAAAGCGTTTTAATTGGACTTTCCCCCAGGGTCAATCCCAAATACAGCCCACCCCAAGGAAAAGCACTTTCCCGATTTCCCATATGGGCCTCCCCATCCCCCAACCTCTGCCCACGCTCACTACGCACGCGTAACTCCGCATGCGTCCACTCCGACCCGGGGCGGCGCACATCATCTGTTATCAGTTGGAGACGGCCGCGTTTAAATAAATAAAACTACTGTTACCTAACTGAATTACCTGAAAAATGGACAGGGTGAGCTGCTCACTTTTTTCACTTTTATATTTGTTGTTTGTGACCGTTGCAAATGGCCGCTCCACTTCCGCTTTTTCTCTTAATTTATGCTATAATTTCAAATCCAATTTTGGTCCGGTTTCCCCTGCGATTCTTTACCTTCGGCCGCCTTCTGCCATAACACTGTTACATGATCCCCGTCGCTCCCCATTTTCTTTGTCTTTTGTAAACCTTGCCAAACGGCCAAAAGCAGCCCAAGTTTCATCAGAAGTTTCACTCAACCACGGCCTCACTTTGCTGCCTATTGCGAAAAAAGTTTTTTTTCTCTTTCTCACGGTTGGTTTGCAGATGCGCCCAAAAGACATTGCTTCCAACACCTCACGGCCAAATCTTTGACCAATTTTTGACCGTTTAACTCCCGGTTAATTATCTTTTGAGTTTGAAGGAAATTACGGGTGTTTGTGTACCCTTGGCCTTCGCATGGGTATCATTTACAACGGGTTAAAGCGCTTCCAGTCAGCTATTAGCTGACTCTTCATCGGTTAATTAACTTCCTTTGTAATTTGTATTTACTGTCCGCTCAAATTATATTAATTCAAAAGAAGCTGAATTTTGATGAAATTGTTCCGAGTATAATTATAGATAAAATGTCAAAAGGGTTATAATCCAGTCAAATTAGTTCAAAATTCACTCGTCAGATCCACAGAGTATAATTATAAGAGTATAACATCGACTCGATATCGGGAAAAGAACTGACTCAGAAGTAAAAAATCAACAAAATTAATTTTTCGTTATTTTCAGAAAAACCGTAAGTTCTATCGTAAAATTAGCTCAGACAAAAATTGTAGAGCATTAAATTATCTACAAAAAATCGTATAGCTACTGTTTCTTGCTAAGAGCCACCGTTTCTGAGATATAACGATTCAAAAAATTAAAGGAGTTGTGAAAATTGACTCATATAAAAGTGTCCAACTTTCAAGGCCCCACAACTTTTTATTTCAGAACGACCAATTTTGACCCACATTATGTACAGCGAGAGAGCAACGCTTAGGGACTTCAAAATGAGCCATGTTTGACGTTCCTAGCATGAGAACTATTGGGAGTTACGGGAGCTCAAAGTTGTAGAGGAAGCGCGAATTTGGCCATTTTGGCCGAAAATTTGAGGCCAAACTTCAAAATGGTGTCATCTCAGATTTCATTCATAGCATAGCTCGTTGAAAAGGGCACATTATAAGCTTTCGAACGCACTCGATTCAGTTTCAGATAATTTGACTATGAGTAGATAAAATCGGCCCCCCAAAATTTGAGTATAGTAAAAATGGCCACAAATGTGTCATCCAACTTTTGGAATCGTTATATCTCAGAAACGGTGGCTCTTACGAAAGAAAAGTATAAACACATTTTTTGTAGATAATTTTATCCTCTACAATTTTCGTCTGAGCTAATTTTACGAGAAAACTTCACCGTTTTGCTGAAAATTAGCAAAAAACGTATTTGAGTATTTCTTTTCTCAGTATCGGATAGATTTTATACTTTTTTAGTTATACTTTGGAATTTTGAACTGATTTGACCGAACTATAATCCTTTTTATGTGTTTATCTGCTTAGTAATGCATCAATTTCATTTTTATAATTTTATGTATACATTTTTTGGAAGTATAACGCATCTTTCAGGGCAGAAAAGGAGGAACGGTATTTTTGGAGCAGAAGAGTTTGCTTTTTGGAATTTCCTGTCGTGCGAAAGTGTTTCTTTTGGCGACACAAATCCAAATGGAAAACAGACGCAACTAACTTTCGAACCACTCTGTACTTTCAGGCTCGAAACCAGATATCAGGTCATGCCAGAGAGCCCAGTCAGTGTACGAGTAGTACTCGCCGCCTTCGGACTGCATTCGCTCGTTGGAGCACTTCGTCTTGAGGGCTTTCCCTGGATTTTCCGCGAGTGAGTGATGCGTGTTTTGCTCTGGTTTTGGATGTCTTCTGCTGGT
>JAQIBA010000141.1:0-77720 GCA_028293925.1 Brueelia nebulosa | reverse complement strand
AATTGGAATTCGTCGCTGAGAAAACCAAACCGGAAACGAATGCATTTTGAATATTTTTTTATTTAAATGTTTGTTGGAAATCTGGCAATTGTTTCTTTCGCGATGATGGATTTCAGGAAGGGTTGAATAATGTTTAACCCCTTCTCTTGAAAGATGGCCGAATGAGGTCGGATCAATCGAACCATTTAAAATGGTATTATCCAACGATGAATAAATAAATGAGTTGGGTGGCATTAAAAGCAGAGAGAAAAAGAGAAAAAAGGAGAATTGAGACCGTTTGTCTTCCTCATTCCTGACATTTTTTCTCCGGCGATAATAATGAAGCCTCCTCGTTAATCAATTAATTAATTGTTTTGTTAATTAAGTAATAAAGAGTTAATTTGTTGATGATGTTTACAATTGGTGTTTCTTATGTCAGAACACTTTTTCCTGACATAAATTCGCAAAAAGAAGGCGCTCGCGTAATATTTTCCGAAGAAAAAGTCCCTTCGGTTCATTGTATTCTTCTGTGTATATAACACACCACAGTACGTCCGGTCGTACGTACGTACGCGACTTCGGTTTTATTTGGAATTTTTCAGAAAAAAAGAAAGAAAGAAAAAAATAGGGAAAACCAGAAATGCAGAAAAAAGAGTAAATTAAAATAGAAATTCAAAAATAAAATAATAAATATAATTAGCTAATAATGATAATATAGATAAAAAATAAGATAAAAAATGATGTATAAAAATAAGATAACTAAGAGAGAAAAAAATTAACATTAAATAAAAGAGAAAAAAGAAATGGAAAAAAAGGAGAAAATGAGAAAATAAAGAAAAAGAGAAAAGAGAAAAAAGAGAGAAAAGGGGGAAAAGAAAGAAAAGAGGAAAAAGAGAGAAAAGAGAGAAAAAGAAAATAAAAGAGATAAGGAAAAAAAGAAAGAATAAAAGAATGAAAGAAAAGAAAAAGAACGGAAAGAAAAGGGAATATAAAAAAGGAGAGAAAAGGAGAAAAAAAGATAGAAATTAGAGAAAAACTAAAGAAATAAATGATCGATTTCTTCTGCGAAGAGTAAATTTCTTACCTAAAATTAAAACTAAGTCAACATTGTATTACCGCAATCACCGGTCAATTTGACCAGTGGTTATTTCCCCCATTTTCAAGAAACACTCGAGGTTTGACCGGTGTCTTCTGTCTTCTGTCGGGACACCCCGCGACCTTGCTTTCATTCTTAGTCAGTTGGCGAAATGTCAGAAAGAAACGAAGTGAGAAAGAAGCAGACGATAAAAGTCAAAAGATAGTGGAAATATAAAATCAGGACAATAGAGTCATAACAATAAAATAACATTATTACTGTTAACTGCATTATTGGCAATGGCGGAGGAAATTTTGTAATTTTATGCTTTTAAATCCTTCAAATCACGTACGGCCATTTTCCCTTCCTCTTCAACCCATTATCCCCATGGGAAACCTCCCCCTCTTCGTAACGGATCGCGGAGAAGAAGGAGACCGAGAGATCGAATGTCAAGCGGGCGGGGGTGGGAAAACACCCCCGAAAAGCGAAATGACCGGGTCTCGTGAGCGGAGAGGAATGGGGTGTTACGCAAGCGTTGCGTGGTTAGGTGTGGGGTCATGATTTTGCCCATAAGGCTTGGACCCGGTTTATGAATTAGGATGATGATTGAAAAATTTCGTCCAAATGAAAGTCTGTCATTCCGCGATGTTATCGCCGAGCACGCGGATGAAAAATTAAATTAGATTTTGTCACGGTTCGCACTGGAGATAATTAATTATCCGTTGCCACCGAAGGAATATTCTTTTTTCTTTCTTTTTTCTGGCCTCTGAGTGGCCTAAATGTGTGGAATTAGGCTGAAATCAGAGGTTTGATTCCTCCGTGTATAATTTGGGTCCTTGAAGAGTCGCACTAATAAAAGGATGACGCTTGAAGGTTCCTTTGTCACAATTTGGAAACTCTTCAAGAGCCAAATGATGGACTGTCCTCTCCATTCGGACAGAAGTGTTCTTCTGACAAAGAGACCGAGGGAAGGTCATAATGGAGTTCATTCTCCGATCGTCCACTGCTCTATCTCCTCCTGATGCGGTTTATCTCCTCCTGGAGTCACTGTATCGCCCATTGAAGCGCTCCATTTCTTTTTGGAGCGCTTTATCTCCTCCTGGAGTTATTGTATCTCCTCCTGATGAGGTTTATCTCCTTCTGAGGTCATTATATCTTCTTCTGGAGTGCTTTTTATCCTCCTGGAGCCACTTTATCTCCCATTGAAGCGCTCCATTTCTTTGTAGAGCCATTTTATCTCCTTTTGGAGCTAATCCATCTTCGGTAGTCGATTTATTTTTTTCTGGGGTTACTGTTTCTCCTCCTGAAACGCTCCATCTCTTTCTGGAGCCATTCTATCTCCTCCTGGAGTCACTGTAACTCCTCCTAGTGCGCTTTGTCTTCTTCTGGAGTGCTTTTTCTCCTCCTAGAGTCACTTCATTTCCTTTTGAAGCCATTTTATCTCCTTCTGGAATCACTTTAATTCTTCCCATAGAGCTTTATCTCCTTCTAGAGTGTTTTTTCTCCTCCTGGAGTCACTTTATCTCCCATTGAAGCGCTCCATTTCTTTCTAGAGCGCTTTATCTCTTCTTGGAGTTACAGTATCTCCTTCTGGAGCAGCTTTTTTTCCTTCTGGAGTCACTTTATTTCCCATTGGAGCCATTTTATCTCCTTCTGAAAAGCCCCATCTTCTTGTAGAGCCATTTCATCTTCTTCTAAAGCCGCCTTACCTCCTCCTTGAGCGTTTTATCTCCTTCTCGAGCAAATTAATCTGCTGGAGTCAACTTATTTTTTTATAGAACCCCTTACACCTGTTTTATATTCTCTTGGAATCACTATATTTCCTTTTGTAGCGGCCCATTTCCCTCCACAGCCACTTTATCTCCTTCTAGTCACTTTATCGCCTTCTAGAGCCGGTCTAATCACGTCGATCAGGCGCAGTAACGAAGGTTTCTCCCCCAACTCATTCACCTCGAGCGGTCTGTTTGTTTTTCGGATATGAAAAACCTCTTGAGAATATTCAGCCGTGATTTACAAGTTAATGAATTTAAATCGCAGAAGAACTGAAATTTGATTTGGTTCAAGAGCATTCTGAAAGAAAATCAACACCGGAGAATTCATTTAAATCTCGGAAGGTCACTTCTTTCCCCAGAAACCGACAGAAGGTTCCGCCATTTTGGTGTCAACTCCGACCTAATTTCGGCCACGAACGAAAGTGATAGGGTTTAATCAGGACGGAGAGCCTTTTATGGGGCCTCAGAGCGGACAAGGTTGTCCCGTCGTCGACTCAAAGTCGCCAACTGCTGATCATTCATCAGCAGTCTAAGGAAACGCGCAATCCGGCCATATCCACTCGGTGCAGTGCAGGCTCAAGTGCAAGCCTGCCCTCGGGCGGAATTAAACCGAAACGGCATTGTACCTCTTCAGCACAGGTTGCCATTGTGGTCCCGAAGGCGCTCTCCTTCCCCGTCATTACCTAATATTTATTGCCTCCGACACTCGAATTATATTTATGTAATGACAAAATAAAAAGTAATGTAAGTCATTAATTGAATAAAAGTCGCTTTTCCGAGGCTTTTCTTTCCCGGACCCGCTCATTATTCCCCGAATTCAAACACCGCCCAAGACCTTGAACCTTCAAACTCAATCAAACTCCCAATGGAAGTGGAATAACAATCCACGGGGAAAGTGCGGTCCTGGCCGGTGGCCAGCGGTGATTTCACCGGGACAGAAGAAACCCTGGCTGTGCGGGCAGGGCTTGTGGGCCAGTGGTCGAACAGGTACCACCTGAGACAGTTTCGTAATGAGTCATTAATGCAGTGGTCGAGAGGGACCCGGTTATTGTGGCATTTGTGTCTGAGAATGGGCGGGAGGGTTGTTTGTTAAGGGTGAAGAGAGGGCGGGAGGAGGAGAACACAAAGAAAAGGCCGATTCCTCTCACGGCGCAGTGTGAATATTCCGGCTGACATTTAATCCTTTGAAAACAAAAGGGAAATGAATTAATTAAATTGATTAAGGCGATTGTGAGGAGGATGTAATTTGGTTGTTCTGGTGGTGGTTGTTGGCTGTGACGTCACGAGATTCCATTCGATTCCTCAACAATAAATTGACATGATTTTAAAAAGAAAAGAACAAACGAATGTCCTTCACGTGCGAATTCATTTCCACAGAAAGATGTCCCTGTGATATTGTATTTTTTTCCTGTCCGCCCCATCCAATGGAATGAGCTGGATAGGGGTCGCAGGGGGTCGCGAAAGGTCGGCCGAGGGCGGTTCTACCCCTGGACAATACACAAGTAGTTCGGAGACAAAATGGCCGCCCGCATTTTATACTTTGGGGACCTTTTTGTTGAATCGCAGTTTAGAAATTGATTTTCAATTTAATTTCTTGTCCGTTTATTAATTATAAACGTAAAACATCGCATTTTAAACAAAATTAGACTCACTTACAAACTGTGGAGTGATTAACATCAAACAAAAACAGGATTAAAACGTGTCAAACATAATTAAAATGAAAAAGTTCGTTAAGGGCCGATGACGTGTCGTGTGACGTCACAAAATGGCGCAGTCACGTGACCTCTCCAGTATTTGGATATTTATTTTTGTTTTCTTTTCATTTAATTATCAGAGCGAAAGGTTAAAATGTAATTGCGGAATATTTTATTGTCTTCGGGTGGGGACCTTTGTGCACTTGTGCAGAGAAATGACTTCGCTGGAAATGGGTTAAAAATGACCAAAGAGTCCTCAACAGAACGAAATGAGATAAATAAAAGGGTGTAATAAAAAAATCATTGAACATAACCATAAAAGAAGGATTTATGATCGAATTGCGACCGTTTCAATTAAGCACAGAGAATATTAGTCTGTGAAGTTATTGAGGGAACCTCAGCAAACCGTTACAACTTTATCCGAACGGGCAAACGACGAGAAAACCTAAAAAATGGCGGCTGTGATTATTCACTCAGAGTGGGATCCCCTATTTGAGATAAAATTCTTTTGACACTTGGCGGAAGTCAAAAATCTCCGCCGCCTTTTGTTATAAAACGCACCTTAAAAACAAAATTTTTACGCTTGCGTACCTCGCATTGTTTTCCTTAGAAAACGATCCGTGACCCGGATTTTTAATTGACTCTGGATTGCTCTAATGCACACAAACGAAAGTGAAATTTACATTTTTCTTTCTTTTTTTTTCCCCGTAAGAAATGGTCATCGTCTTCTCTTTCTGTTCCTCATAAGGGCGACTCTTTACAGTTTCAGACGCGGTTTAATCAGACGAATATTTAATTAACGCACGCGAACGCTTTTGACAACACTGAATTATTCATTAATTTTGGCTTTCCTTTTCGAATTCGACCGAAAACAAATTCAATTTTTAAATTTTTTTCTTCCTTCTTCCTTCACTTCTTTCGCTTCTCAAGCAGAAGATATTTTACTTTTTAATTATTTTTTATTATTATTATTTATTTTTTTAATTAATTTTTTTATTATTAATTAAATAAATTAAATTATTATTATTACTTAAATATTAATTAATAATATATTTTATTAATTAATTAAAATTAATTTTAAACCTGACAGCAGTCCCACAAACCCTTTGCTGACTCTCAACTGATGAAAGTATTTTGGTTTTTAACAGGTACAGCAGTTAAAGTGTTGCTGACTCATTGGCCAGTGGATTATTTGCTGACAAAAGGACACATGCAGAGGTATGTTTTCCCCGATTAAATTATCACGCATGCGAAAGTGAAACGTTTTCGGTGATTTTAAATGTTTGGCGACGCCGCACGCAATGTTTACTGCCAACCTTATTCAGTGCCCCCTGAGGATTCAGACGAAATCACCGTGAATAATTAACTAATTAATTTTATTATATTTAATTAATAATTTTACTTTGCAATAAAACACGAAAAAAGGCGGCGGCCTTCCACTGTTTCTCACTCTGGGCGTTGTCGCCAAAACCCAAGAAGACCGGTGTTTCCCTTTTTCCCCCCGAGACCTTGGACGCCACGACGGTCGTCACCAGGACACCGTCCGATGCCCTTTCGTCTCCCATCCTTCCCTCAGCCTTGGGCCCCTCAGACACAGACGTTCCCCAAATGTCGCCTTTGGAAAGGAAGGCCGCGCACGAGGAAGTCGACCTGTCTCTTTGCCCTCCGGTGGCCGCTCGCGGACATTAGCGTACGCGGGTTCGCCTTCTGGGTGGACTGTGGCACAGTACCCGCCCAAGCCACGTGTTCCTTGATTAAAATAGCCGTTGCGCAAAGTGGGAGTCATTTAAATGTTTGTGATTCCGTCATTTCTGGTTCGGTGTCGGAGGACTTCTGTCTTCTGACAACCGTATCATGTTACAGGTTGCTACATTTCCCCCTTGGTTTAGACGGTTTTATTCAGTACAGTATTTGTTTATTGTGGTACACCGCTGAGTCAGAAACCATTGGAAAATGCAGCCATCGCCTTAATTTTTAAGATATATTTATGAAGATTAATGGCAGCAACTCCGGTAATTACTTGTTATACCAGCTAATGGTAGCAACTCCGGTAGTTATATATTATATCAGTTATCTGACAGCAGCTCCGGTAGTTATATGTTATACCAATTAACGGAGGCAACTATGGTAGTTATGTATTATACCAATTAATGGTGGCAACTCCGGTAGTTATATGTTATACCAATTAATGGAGGCAACTCCGGTAGTTATATGTTATACCAATTAATGGAGGCACTCCGGTAGTTATATGTTATACCAGTTGATGATGGCAACTCCGGTAGTTATACGTTATACCAGTTAATGGTAGCAACACATGTTATACCAGTACTTCCAAAAAAAAAAGTCTGGAGCAGCGATGAGCACCCGGCGGCCCGTCAAACGTTTATTTTATTTATTTTACGGAATTTCTCTCGTCAACACATTGTTATAAAATTATTTATAATAAGTCGGTAGCAAAAAAGTATAACAATGTCGGTCTTTTGTATCGAAAAAACAGTGCCAAATTCTCATTTAAAAATCTCAATTTTTTTCTGTCCTTTTATTGTTTATTTTTATTCCCCATTAAAATTTATGAAATCATTACTTTCTTACCGAATTTCTATACTTTTTATTCTAATCTTTACTATAAATAAAGTACTATTTTATGGGCGGCCCGCCGAAAAACGTTTAAATTTAAATTGGCCCCTTGATTTAAAAGGTTGCTCACAAGGTTGCCCTGGTCTACAGTGATTTTTGTTTGTGTTTTTTCAAACAGTGGTTATTCAGGAGGTTATTTATGTTATAACCCTTTATTGGTTTTATTTGTTGAGAATATTATTAATTTTTGTACGTTTTTGTTTTTGTCTGAAAAGATTTTAATTTTTAAAAATTAAGAGATCGAATGAACCGCACTCGTTTTTCTCATTTTACACGGTTTTAATGAACGGTCGACCCTCGATTTACACGGTTAGATTGGCCTCAGGAGAAACCGCGTAAAATTACCGAAAAGACAGATTGATTCATTTAATTCTCAAACAAAACCAAAAAACGTAAAACTAATTGGGATGATGGCTATATTTTCCATCGGTTGCTGACTCAGCTGATGTACCATAATAAGACCAAAGCCGTGTAAATCGAGGGCTTCACTCGACATCTGAACAGTTTCACTGAAATAACGGTTTTAACTCTTTATTATCTTTCTCCTTATCCAATGGCCGACATTGCACCATTTATGGTTTTGATTTCGTCATTAACTGTTAGCATTTCACCCTTTGTTGGCAACGATGTTCCCATTGGGGGACACGATTCGGTCCAACGGGAGGGAGAAGCCCCGAAAGAAGGGACCAACCAAAGACCTTCGTCTCCTCCGGGACGGAATGTCGTCTAACAGGATGAACAACCACGCGAGGCGATGTAGGAAGCCTCGAAGGTTTGCGTCGGGGGAAGACAATGTACCACGCAGTTGTGGTACGCGGAAGATGGGATAATGGGCGGTTGATGGGCGGGTGCATTAGCGCAGTTTGTTCTCATCGTGATCGGTGTCCACGTTCTGGCCGAATCACCGTCTGATTATAACAGCTAATTAAGTTATTGGGAGCTGAAATTAATTAAAAATCCATTTAAGTCGAGCCTGTCGGGAGGTCGTTGCCCAGAGCGAAGTGGAAATTCGTTTATGTCGATTCCATTCCTGTCCGAGTGTTATCTCGTACATAATAATGAGATTAAAAAACAGCAACTTTGAGTTGTAAATATGAGCTCAGAGGATCAGATCAAAGAAAGGAAAAGTTACTGACACCATTTTTTGCATTATTTGCGAAACTGACGGAACACTTTTTGAGTTTGGATTGGAAAATAATTTTTTCTCGGCTCTTTTTTTGCCTTTTTCCGCTGAAAGGAAAACCGGACACGCATTCTCAGCTTTTGATAAAGATCATTTTATCCGTGACTGAGCATTGTATTCTAAGAATTTAACTTTTTTTTAAATTAAACATTGAAGTTAACCACAGAAAAAATACTTCGGTCAAATAAGGCATTCAAGGTCACGTATTTCCTAAGAAGTTGAAACTTAGTCTGGAAAAGTATTTAATATAAGACAGAGTATATCGGAGTATAATTATACATAATTATGTCAAAAATCCGGTGCTGGGAAAAGTCCCGGAGTCAAAAGTCAAACAAATTAGTTGTTCGCCATTTTTAGTCAAAACCGTCACTTTTATCGTAAAATCAGCTCAGACAAAAATTGTGGAGCTTATAATTATCTACAAAAATATATATATATACCGTTTTCCTAAAAGCCGCCGTTTCTGAGTTATAACTATACAAAAGTTTTTTGTGGGCAATTTTATTTAAATTTTTGAATAGTTATCACTCACAAACGGCGGCTTTTAGGAAAACAGTATATATATATTTTTGTAGATAATTTTATGCTCTACAATTTTTGTCTGAGCTCATTTTACGATAAAAATTACCGTTTTGATGAAAATCGCGAAAAACCAATTCTTTCCCCAGCATCGGATCAATGTTATACTTTTATAATTATAAAAATACATAATAATGTAATTTTTCCTCTGTTTGGCCCGTGGGTATTAGAGGGTTACTGATACAATCTTTTTAACCTATGAGAAGTTACATAAACAAGAAAAACAAATAATTAACACTTTTTTTAGTGCTTTTACTGGTTTTTGGTTTCAATATTTATTTATTTATTTATCTTATTATTATTTGTATATTATTTATTTTTAATATTTTTTCAATTATTATCCGTTCTGTGTCACTCTTTAGTTATTCATTATTTATCGTTTTACTTCCAAACCTCAATGCGGTGTAATGTATGTATGTATATAAAAGTATACATACTTTTGGTATATATACTTTTATACTTATGGCCAATTTTCAGCTTTTTAGGAATTAATGTAACCTTTTTAAAACCTGTTATTCATCATATATATAAGAGTTACGAAAAAAGTCGTTCACAGCCATAAATATACATAAAGTTCAATTTTAGCCTAAACGGGACAAAAATTGTTTTTCGTTGTTTCACCCGTATTTAATAATGAACACATTAACAGTCACGAAAAGTTTGATTTATTTAATGTGGAATAACTTTGGAAAGCGGTGGTGTTCGGCCTTCAACCACCGGAGTTATGTAAACATTCACACACACCCGTTTTCATCTCCTCCCGACCAACGAAATGTGCCCCAAAGCCCTTCCGTTTCCTCTCAAGGTCGCCATCACACTCTTTTTCTGTTTCAGGTATCCGCGCCTGATATGACTTCCAGGACATGGGGACATTCTTCAAAGGACCTCAACGTTCCCATTTCGCTCTTTCGAATCAGTCTGCTGAAGTGTTTGAAAACTGCGGTGAGTGTTCCATTTGCGGTGTGTGTTGGTGTGCGGTGATGAGAGAGGAAACCTTCCCCAACCATCTCCCGCTCCTGACGAGTGAGTTTGATTGTTTTCCATCGGGCAAGGTCGATGTGTTCCACTCCACGCCTGAGTGCCGCGAAGAAAGAATGTTTTTGACCAGGTGGCGTTCGATGACGACGCGGTGACGATGGCGGTGACGGTGGCGGTGGCGAACAATGCCATCTAAATCAAGCAGGTGTTGCCGCTTTCATTCCGGCCAAAACAATAGACAATAAAGCATTCATTGACGAAACCGATTGGTGATTCTCGGCCAAATGACTCAGCGCACGGAGTGAGACAATGGGGGGAACTCGCCAAGAAAATGGCCAATTCGCAGAGACAATCGCTCGGGCACTTCCTCGACCAGTGGCCGATCCGTCAGCGAACCGCGAACACTCGGACGGATTATTCATTGTTATTGATTAATCGGTGGAAATCAGACTTTCAAATAAGTCACATTTTGGAAAGTTGTCTGCTTTGGGGTGAATAAACCTGTGACGAGAACGAAATCCAGACTCCGTCATCATATATACTAATATATAAACCTGTTCAAGGAATTTGTGTGTGTGTGTGCACACCGTTCTTTGTTACCTAAGATCTAAAGAACTACCGAACCGATTTCCAAAGAATTATCTGCGCTATGTCTCATTTCTCCAAAATAAGCAAAAACCAGATAACTTTACAAATTCCTTTCCGCTGTTAAAGGGCTGACTTTGAGTACAGTGGGCAAAGTATTCGATTAAGAGGTGGATATTGTATTTCCTCAAATACTGAATGCATCCACGTTGCACATTACTATTAAACATTTTTCACAATTTTCATATAATTTCCAGCGAATCTGATTTTAGATTTGATAGTAATTGGTTAGTGTGAGTTTAGTCTTAATATTAGTGGTTTTTCAGCGTTGTTTTTTCAGATTTTAAGAGAATTTGTTGTAAATTTGATGTCTAAAGTTAGTGTTAGTGTTAGATTTTAGAGTTAAGAGTTTAGAATAAAAAATAAAATACAAAAAAGTCCACTTTGTCAGCGTTGTATGCCAGAGGGAAGAAGAGATGGAGGTTTGAGTCGCCCACAGATAAATAGCAATTTAGGGATTGCATAGACCAAAGAGAGAACCATCCAGAAGGGAGAGTGGTGAAGAACGAAGGATATGGAACAGAATTAGGACAAAAGAAAGAGATGGTTAACAGAGGGGGGAAAGAAAGAGAAGCAACAGTTGAAGACCTACATCAACAACAATCATGACTGCATAAATAAGAAGGCGAATTAACTTATGATATTAATATTATATTTGTAGTTAAGTGCAACGGGAATATGGGGGTGCATTCAGTTTTTTAGGGAATATATTATTGTATTATACATTAAGGTATAGATATATATTTCGAGTTGCCAGAGGGAGTTGACAGAATAATTGTAAGGTAAAAATTAGTCTATGGAAAAAGATCCGATTGAGAGGGCGGTGGAGATTGGGCAAAAGGCGGCTGTGGATAACCGCGTTAACAAACACCCCCGGGGCCTTCCCCAACCTTCCGCCTCTTACGCTCTCATGCGGTAATTGCAGAACGGAGACAACGGTCCACATACTGTACCTGCCCGTTACTGCCGTGCCTAATTATGTATATTAGGTCTTGCAAGTCAGGCGTGTCACAAATTAAAGTTTCCTTGCCGAGGGCGCTCAATCGGATTGATGCCGCGTTTGAGATTGTCTCTCAAACAAACGCAACTTTTCCTTTCCTCCGCCGGTTGCCGCAACCGAATCACCGCCGGTGACCACCTTCACCACCAATCCTCTCCCCGGGAGCCACACGCGACTTCTTCACCCCCACTGGGAGGTCCCCTCTTGCGCCAGACAATTACAACGAATGAGGCCTCGACTGTGGCTCACAGTGGGAGGAAGCAGTAGCTGAGGGCGGAATCTGCTGTGGAACCCCAATTTCTCCCAAAACGAAATTTGAATTTCACGTAATTTGTCTTTTGTAAAGGCCAAAGGTGGAAGGGTTAATTATTATAATAACAGGGATTTAAATAATTGCGTTTTGTTTTTCGACGGGGGGCGGGAGGGGGGAGAGGGGGAGGATTAATTATTGCCTTCCGGCTCGTTTTCTAACTCTTTCACCGAATAGTTAAGGAACCGCAGGCATGTGAAGGACAGATGTGGGGGGAGAGGAGAGAGGAGGGGAGAGGGGGAGGGGAGGGAACGAGGAAGTGGAAAAGGAGAGAAATTCACGAAATTTCATGGAGTTTTAATCCACGATCCAGGAAAGTTTAACTCATAGCGAATTAATTTGTTCGTGTTTGACCGTCGGACTGTCCCGTCCTGACTTTCTACGGTCTGGAAACTGTTTCTTGAAGGAGAGGCTTCCATGAGGTCATCATCGGTGCCCGCGAACCTTCGGGGGGTTTCACAAAAGGAATAAATGTCAAAGTATCAAATATGATAGCCAAACTTCGGCTCGATTCGGTATTATTCGGAAGTGTTCGCAGTGAAATAATAAATGTTTGACTGTGAAAGACGATGAGTCGGGAGCAGAAGAGGTACTTTGGACTGAATCTTTTCAAGGTCTTGAAGAACTTCGGCGAAAAGATTGTCCAGTTTCTGGTCGAGCGATGTCTGAACTGTTGTGTTGTCTGTTTCAGGGGACATAGAAGGATCCCCCAGAGCGGAGGGCCTCATTAACAGGTCCCAACCAATGCAACTATGCAGTGCGGGTTGTTCCTGACAGGTGAGTCAACAAATCAATACAAATCTGCCCACTCAATTAAAAATAATGACTCGGGGAAAACTCCCGCGGGTTTCCACCTTCATTCGGACCACTTCCATCTTAACATGGCATTAACAGAGCGGGATTTTCATGCACGGGAATTCGTCTTTCCTCGGGAATCGCGGGCTTCAATGGCCGACCTTCAACACGAGTTTTTATAACCATTTTCAAGTATGGAAGTGTAAATTATTTTGTGCGCGTGTAAATCTTTCTCCGGCCATCTTCGCTCCGTCCTTGAAAGGCGGCAACACTGTTATTCTGTCCGTCTTCTGCTCTTCTCTCCCTCTCCCCCCTTCGGTCCCCTCAGCAACCGCAGCAACCTCCCACGTCCTCAAAGAAGATCCCTTCGTTTCTGCCGAGGGGAACAAAAACAAAATGGCCCGGGCAACGTTAACGCAAAGATCAAGGTCAGGCAGGACTTGTTCAGTCACTGAAAGAGCAGTGTTTTTGTGAGGAGGAACGGGTTATGGCGAGCGGGGGAGCGACAAAATGGGGTTTTAATTCGGTCCCATCAGCGAGCAGAAGACGACCTCAACAACGGAAAGTAAAAGTTGGCAGAAAAACAAAATGGTTTCCAGGAATGCGAGAGAGAATGAATTGCGTTTTCATTTCGAGGAAGAAGAAGAGTCCAAATGAGTTTGAAAATTGGGCATCCGCCATTACACCTTTGCCAATGTCTGTACTTTCTCCGCCGTTTCCCGCGAATTCGTCCTGTTGCAACGAACGGTGAGAGAATGTTGGCAGCAGTGATGCATTCGCCAACGGTTGAAGAACGAAATGCGGCTCTTAATAAGTTATGATTAATAACCTGTTTAGGGTAATTTATTATTCTAAAACATTTAGAATACGCGGTACTTTTTGTCAAAATTTGTCTCTCCGGGACATGATTAACTACATGAGCAATCAGCCTTGCCTATTAATAAAAGAAAAACGACTAATTTTCGCCAGAATGGCGGCAATTACGTTTGAAACGATGCGAACGTGCAGAGAAACCGGCTCGGGGCGAGAGAAGAATTTGGGAATCGTCTTGTCTCATGACCTTATTGGACCTCGCGCCAGGTTTTCAGGCCTCGGACCTGGAATTAATTTCATAATTAATTTCGCCCTTCGCTCTTTCGGACTGGTTTCTTCTCCGCCGATTCGCTCCCATTGCTTGAGAAACACTCGGATTCACTGCAGGAGAATCGCCTGCGGCCGGTGACCACCGATGGTGTAAAGTTTAGTTTCTCATAATTCGACCTTTTCGAGAAACTACATTTGTGGTGTTATTTAAACTGATTTAGACCTCTATTTTACTGACTTTTATTTATAACTACAACCCCGCGTTGTATTCACAATTTTTTTTATGTATAAATGAGTATTCCACATTAAAAGACTGAACACACCGTTTTCCTCTCTGCAGTGTTGTAAGCACAAGCTTCTCTCTTGTTCACTACAACGTTAGCCCTTATCGCAAGGGAGGTTTCACCACTTGACTCGACTGGGGAAAGATTTTCAAAAACCCCAATCAAACTTTCCCCCCAAAGTCAACGTAACCCAACCTGAGGACTAAACACTTTTCACACTGAAAATCAACAGTGTTAATCCGCAAACACCTGCCAGGAAAATCACGCCTTATTTGAACAGAAGAGCGCAAACAAACTCAACAAAGAGATACAATCGACTCGGCCGTCGGAGTTGACTTGCTCTTTCCAGTGAAACTCCAGAGAAGACAGACACGGTCACATGTCCGCCAGACGGTTGGTGATAACACCAAAACACTAACGACAAAACACTCACATAATTCCTTTGTTTTCATTCGTAATTGAGCACTTTAGTGCGAACACTTCGGAAAAATTCGGAATTCCGGAAAGACGGAAGACTTTGCAAAGGGGCCCGCATGGGTCCCTGTCCCCAGTGGGGCACACTCACGTACGCATGGGGCTCCGTCCTTGAATCAGTTTCTCACGCAACGGTAACCGTTGTATTCGGGTGACGTAAACAATAAGAGGAGAATGATGAATGACTTCGGCTGATATTAACTTTATTATCTTCGGTTGAGCAATGATTATGAGAACGTCTCTCGCGTTGCCACATTGTATTGCAGGTCGATGATGCCTGGGAGATGGCAGACTCTCTGCCATCTGCCTCGGACGCGTATAACTGAGTCAGCAATGGGGCCGTTATTGTTCTCCCCCCGAACGGAGCCACGTAACCGCCAGCTTTCTCAGGCCTTGCGACAAACCCCGCCATAACCTCCTTTCCTTTATCTATTTAGGTGCCCGCCTTAAATTAATCGAGAGATAAAAATCGTTTTCTTCTGAGATATTCGTGCGCCGTGATTGGCGAGATGTCACGAAAATGCTCCGCTATACATTCTGCACTCAAACCAAAATGGCGGAAGTCGTTTTGGGTTTAAGCAGACAACTCTCCGAGCCATTTCCATCTGGAACGATCACGATTGCTCTCATTTTCTCCGGCCCTTCCCGTCGATGGCTGAATGACAGCAAAAGCCGAACACGGAATTGTTTGGAGAGCAAACAGTCGAAATGAGGTGCGAATAGCTCAAATTATGACTTTATGTCGAATGAAAACAACGGAATAATGTGAGACATTTGCCACCGTTTTACCGGTAGTGTAGTCTTGGCTGCTGCCACGACGTTCTCCCAGTGCAAAACAGCCATCGTTTGCTCTCAGCACTCCTTAGCTGACCTTTATGACGTCGGAATGACCGGGTTCCATTTTCCGAGGAAGGTGTAGCCGCAGGTGGGAGTGGACGTGCTTTAACGCTTTTAATTAAGAGACTGTTGAGCAATTAGCGGACTGCTTCCTCCCACGAGGACCCGGCTAATATTTGGCCAACATTCGCCCCACTCGGGCCACTTTTGCGCTTTTCTTAATTGATCTCTCATTTGCGCAAAGTGTCGTGTCGAGGTCGTTCGGTTTACTATCGAAACGGATTTCCGGTGAGAATACCTGAGGAAGACACAGAATAATTGGTGATTCATTGATGAGGTCTTCTGCTGTAACTTCATTTGATTGTCGGTCGAAATGGACCCCCTGCATTTCGGCACCGAAACTCACAAACCTTGAAAAGACGGGGTTTTTTTTCAATTAAGGCAAAAACTAAATTTGTGTGTTAAAAACAAGATGGATGCCAATTAGAGAGCGATACCTGAACGGATGAGGTCTAGAGAAAGGTAAAAAGCACAAGAATGAGAAATGCACGAGGCTCAAGGTGGAAAAAGGTCACCGGTTTGCATCAAGGGCGGCAATGAAATGCTAACCCGTCATTCGCATGCATAATTGCTGATCCATCCCAAAGAAGGCATGAGCTCGTCCTGGTCCCTCGGGACCCGGTGGGCCAGGCCCGACGACCTCAGGCCCGATCCGGATCCCCACTCGAATTGGAGCACACTCAAGAGGAAAGGTATGCGGAGGTCGAGCTAAAAATAGCTCATCGTCATCGCGACATCGCCTGGATGCCATTTTACGACAAAATAAATCATTTTCTCTCCTCTTCGGCGGAGTTGTCCAACGAGGATGACGTCATGGGGGTCCAGGAGGGCGGTGGGCCGGTCCGTCCTCCGGGCCGGGCCGCGTGCGGGTTGGGGTCGGACGCACGCGGAACTCGTACCGAAAAGAAAGTGTAATTTTGATGCGATGCCTTTTTGCATAATCTTTTTTTACATCTTTGTTTAACTTTTTCAACTGAATCCCAATTGTGAAAAAAGAAGAAGAATCCGTATTGAATACGTTAATGATAAATTCGTGATGGTCGGGGTTTGATTACGTAAAGCCATCTTCTGAAGGCAAACATTTCCACTCAGACGTGGGCTTTTTAAATAAGGAGGCCGTTCCTTTGAATTCCTTTGTCAAACACGTTTTGGCGCCTTTTTTTTTACAAAATTTACCATTTTTCCTCTTTTTATTAAATTCTCTGGGATGAGATTATCATTTCTCCTCAGATTAATTCACATGTCATGAAGAAAACATTTGGCCCTCGATTTACACGGTATTCGGTTAACACGGTCTAATATCTCAATTTAAATAATTTTTTCTGTTATATCGCTGTTTGTTGTTGGCACCCAAATAGTGGTGTTACTGTATACAGTAGCGCTCAAAAGTATTTTGACAATACAATATTTAATAGTTTCTTATTTTACTTTAAGATTTTATTTTTTTATCGTTGTATTGCATAGTTATCAATACTATTAGTCGCTTATAATGTCGCTTTTGGCATTAAAATAACAAAATGTAATAAAACTTTTACTTACATCTATTATTAGTATTATTATTTCTAAAGATAAACTCTTTTTTTCTTCTGTTATTTAATTAATATTATGTTTATAAAAGTTGTAAAGAATTTTAATGAAAGCCAATGAAATTTCACTTTGTTTGTAATTCTTTGTAAATTTTGTATTGTCAAAATACTTTTTAGCCCTAATGTATATATACTATTTGTATTAAAGTAATTTTTCGTATGTTTGAATTTTTTTATTTTATTTTAATAGAATTTTTTGTGTTTTATTTTGTATTTTTTGTATTTACATTATTATTTAATTTCATATTTATTGTATTTATAATTTATTGAATTTGTATTATTATATTTATTGATTTACATATATATTTTGTATTTGTATTTTTGTATATTATGTGCTTTCAATGAGTTTATAAATACTTCGACATTTAATATTTTACTGCTTTTATGTAATGATTTCATTTTTTAATTAATTAATTATAGTAATTATTCAATACTCTTACTTAGTTCTTTTTTTAAGTTTAAAGATACTCTTTGTTTTTTATGTTTTTAATTAACATTAAATTAATACAAATGTGTAATGCATTTTAATGAAATATCACTTTGTAATTAACTCTCACAGGTGGAAAACTATAAGTTTTGTATTGTCAAAATACTTTTGAGCGCTACTGTAGTAGGAAGCGGTGTTGGATGCTCTTTCACCCTCATTCCTAAAGGCTACTTCAGTAGTCTTTTTAGCACTCCCATTGTTCACCTACCCTCCGCCCCCACACCAATTATCTCCAATTATCTCCATTTCTATATCTGGTCTGGACTTTCTCTCTTTGCTCACCCGATTCCATCTCTCATCGCTACTCGCTTTTCCCTATAAGGCGCCCAATCACTGCGATAATCCGACCAACGTCTGAGGGTGGCAAAAGGTCACTCAGGTCGACCGCTTTCAGTCAATCCGACCACTTTCGACTGCTACCGACGCCCGCACTTCGGCGTTAATCCTTTGCTTTTTCCTGTTCCGACAGGAAGAGGCGGAACTCCCCCGTGGCCGATTTCCACGCCTCAAACCGCCTTTTCTCGGTTCGTCTTCTGCTCCGGCATTTCGAGGCCGAATGACGTCACATGACATAACTGACAGCTGAGGTCGTAGGGAGAACAGCTGAAAAGAGAGTTTTGAGTTGTACATTCCGTTTCCGGCTTCTGGTTATGCGGCCGGAGGCCATTGTCGCTTTTTTTTACCTTTGAAATAATATAATTTTCTGATTTGTTTCAGCGATTTGGACAATTTTATTTATTCAAAATGGAGTCCAGCTGTCGAAGGGTCTCGTGTCACGTCAACCTGGAGTGAGTGTTATTATTTTTTAACTTTGGTTTTGATTTCCTTTCTTTTCCCTTTCCCACTCATCTCCTCTTTTGCCACCACTGGAAAGACTAAAATTTAATAGCCTCCTCCGAGACCTTGCCAGGTTTTTAAGTTCATCCTACATAGTTCCTGACCTCGGCCCCTTGCTCTGAAAAACACTCGAGTTCTCAACCGAGTCCCCGGTTTTCAGTACCTGGATTTCGACAACCTCCCCGAGACGAACTTCACCTGCGAGGGGAAAGTCATCGGAGGTTACTACGCGGACGTCGAGACGGGGTGCCAGATGTTCCACGTGTGCACGATCGGGCAGAAGGGTGAGTGGCCCTCGCCACCCCAACCCGCCGGGGGCGCTTTTTAAAATGGATAATTCCTCCCCACGTTTCAGGTGATATGACAGACATAAAGTTTCTCTGCCTCAACGGGACGGTTTTCGACCAGGAGACGAGGGTGTGCGAGAGAGTGGACGAAGTCGACTGCAGCAAGAGCAAAGACTTCTACGACCTCAACCTCGAGCTCTACAACAATGGCTTCATGTAAGGGAGGCGTTCGGGGGTGGAGAGGAGCTCCAAAGGGCTGACTCTTCCTTCTGCTTTCAGACTGCCGGAGGACGAGACCGCGAACGACTCCTCGAAGGAAGACGAGCTGGACGAGGATCTCTACGACGAGAACTACGACGCCGACACGGAAGAGGCCCCGGAGACGTCGTCGAAGAGCCCGAGCACGACCTCGACCACCACCCCTAGGACGACGACCACCTCGACGACGACCACCCCTCGCCCGATCATATTCAGCTCCATCAAGCCGGCCTTCAACATCATCCTCCCCAATCTGAACAACAAAAACACGAGAACGCACATCACGGACGTGCTGCAGAATAAGAACGTGTCGCCCCTGCCGCCCCAGCACCCGCCCCAACAGCCTCACTATCCCAACAAGAACGTCGCCACGCATCTCTCGGGGTTGTTACCCCCGAAGAACATCCAGATAACGCAGACTCAGAGACCGTTCGGCTTTGTCACCACCCAGAACTACGATGCGGAGCAGTACAAACCGATGGGAGGGTTGGACACCGGTCTGAAGCCGCCCCCGACCAACTACAAGCCCTACACCCCCACGACCACGTTCAAACCCTCAGTGTACGACCCTTACAAGAACCACTTCTTCTCGAGCACCCCGACCATTCTCATCAACAGCTACAAGAAGCCGTTGAAGGAGGTCCGACCGTCGGAACCTCCGAAGCGACCGGTGGTGGTCGTCACCCACCACTTCCCGACCATCGCTCCCATCAAGGGCGGCTACGACGACTTCACGGGGTTCTCCAGCCCCTCTGCTCCAGCGCTGACCTTCGTTCCGCAGAAGAACCGTCCTCCCGCGCCGTTGAAAATACACTCCAGTCAGCAGCATCACCAGCACCCGCAGATCCACATCCAGCACCCTCATCACCACCACCACCACCACACGCATAAAGCCAACCCCACGATTCTCGCACTGCAGTCTCAGCAGCAGAAGGTGCACAGACTGCACCAGGAAGGGCTGGAGATCGCCGAGCACCAGATCGCTGAGGTGGCGTCGAGGAACGCGGAGATATCCAACCTGAGGAGTCAGCAGAGGGACGACGCCACTTCGCGGAACGACAACCTGGATATTCAGCCCTCGCACAGGGAAATCAAGGAGATCAGGAACGGGGACACCCAGAACTTCGGCAGACCCGCGATTGCCATTGTCACCTCGACGAGCAGCACGTCCAGCCGCGTTCAGAAAGCCCCGGTGATCACCGTTCAGACCGTTTCGAGCGCGAGCGGGAAACCGGTGATCGGCCGCATTAATTACAAACCGGAAACGGAGTACAAAACCGAGTTGGAGAAACTGTTCCCGAACACGGAGGTCCCGAAAAAGAAGGAGGACTCCGACATGGACCTCGAGCAGCTTCTGCTCGCGTGGAAGCTCAAGACCAACCAGGAAGTGACCAAGGAAGACATCGAGAAGGTGTTCGCCCGGCTGGACACGTCCAAGTTCAAGAACGGGCAGACCATCAGCCTCAGCGACATCTTCAACCTCATGAACAACGACAGCGAGGAGGTCGAGGAGGAAACGACCCGGGTGCCACCCATGAGTTACGACGAGTACACGGAGGAGGACGTGCCCTACGACCCCTTCTACAAGGACGTGCCCAAGGTGGCCGGCAAAGCCTCCCCCAGACAGAAAAGAGCCCCCGAAGTGATATCGAACTCCAGAAAAGAGGTGGCGGTGTTCAGGACGAAGAGCTCGAGTGCCGTTTCGGGAGGTCCTGCGGGAGCGGAAGTGGACGAGGTGGAACCGGAAGGGGCGACCACCCCCAAAGCGTACCCGGAAACGGGGTTCTCCTGCAGAGGGAAAATCCCGGGAGGATTCTACGCGGATACGGAAGTCGACTGTCAGTTGTTTCACATTTGTTCAGACGCTGGGAATGGAAGGTAGGTTGAGCGGCCATTGTTTTCAGTAAGTAATTAAGCATTGAACAGGGGTGAGCAACACACAGACATCTTTAAATTTCTCCCATCAATATTAATTATAATGAAATAATATTACATAAATTCACTGCCAAATTCTCATTAAAAATATTTTTCCGTTATTTTCTTATTTACTTTTATTCCCCATTAAAATTTATATAATTTTATATTTTTTATTATAAATAAAATTTTGTAAATTATTCGGTCCGCCCAAAAATTCCTTTAATTGGCCCGTGAATTTAAAAGATTGCTCACCCCTGGCAGAGAGAAAAACCGGGCAGAGTTCTAACATTGAAAGCCACGTTAATTACACGCCATTAATAACGAAATTAAAAGCGTAATTACGTAAAAGGTAATAATGGCTCTCACCGCACCCCAAATCATTCGGTAATGCATTTTCTTAAAACATTAAATCCATTCGGTTTCGTCTGAGGAAAGGAAATTCTCTCCTCCGGACGAAACCGTTACTTCCACGCGAAAAACGGCCCAATGAGAAACACTTTTCTTATTTCTCATTTGAATATTTAAATCAAATTCGAATTATCATTTAATCAGAATGATAATTAAGAGTCGTATTATAATTTCAAATACAAACCCACGAAAACGGTGAGCGAGTCGTGTAAAAAAAAAGAAAAAAGAATTCAACAAAATAATCGTTTTCATCTTTCCTTTCCCATCTTCAGAGAAGTGACGTTTCAAGGTCGGCGGTGACTTTCGACTTTCGATTTATCGATATATCGAACTCGAAATTAGAGATTTTTAGCATTTTTAAACGGTTTTTTCACATTTTGTCATTGGGATTTCCTAAACCGATCGATTTTATTTTCGAAGTGAACTTTTAAAGAGAGAGAGAGAGAACTTTTAAAAGAGAGAGAGGGGGGAAAGGATGAGAATTTCGCGCGGAAATCAGTTTAAATTTCCAACGGTCTTTTCTTCTGTTGCGACTAACGTAACGATTTTTCAGTTTGAAGGACAACAAGTTCTTCTGCGGCGAAGGAACAAAGTTTAATCAGAGAAGCAGAACCTGTCAGGCGGAGGCGCTCGTCGACTGCAAGTCGTCGGCCAGGTATTATCACCTCAACAGGAATTTTCTAGTACCAAAGGATGAACCAGTGCCTGAATACAACTTCGAACCGGTTAAACTCAAGTCGCAGAAGAAGTGAACGGGAAAAGGAAGCGTTTGTTTCTTCTGCCAACCTTCTTTGGACGACTGCATAAGAAGCATTTAAAAAAAAAAAACAAAAGATAACAAAGAATGTTTTATTTCAACTCAGGGGAAGCAAAAACTAATAAATTTTTTTGAGTCAATTTATCATAATTAACGGCGCATTATTCACATATTCATAAAGCGAAGGAAAAAGGATTCGTTCGCTTTTAAATTCATCTAAAACCGATTGGAGATCTAAAAATGGTGTTCATCAATTAGTTAAAATCTTATGCACTTTTCCACAAGGTTTTCACATAATGAAATTAATTATTTAAATAAATTTTTTGCATGTTGTAATTTTTTACAGCGATTTCGATTAAATTGTACATTTTTTATCATCCGATGGCTTTCTCTATTCAATTCAAACACCTCTCGAATCCTTTCGAATCCTCAGTCTTTGTCACGGTAATTAACATTTTAACAAAAGACAATCGACAAAACATTGTGACATTACATTCATTTGTCTTTGAATCCCGTAATTGTTAAAAGATTGAAAATTGTATACGATTTTACATTCTTAATTTAATCTTCTTAAGATGCAACTAAACACCCCCGTCGTATCTTGAAATGATGACTGTCCTTATGGACTTTTCGTTATTTGATTCTTCTTCTTAGCAGTCAAGAATGAGTACAGTGTTACCAACTCAATTACAAACTCAACGTTAGAAATAATATTCGGAGTTAAATAAAAGATTGTAATTACGACTTTTCTAAATATTGTTCAGAAAGCAAAAATGAAAATTTTTTCCTCAACAAATCGTATGTGAACTTCACACAATGTGTTCAAATGTTGTTCCAAATCAAAAAAAGGATATTAAAACTCCACTTAAGTCTGGTCAAAACGCGACGACTTTCGGTTAAGTTTTCTAAGGGCTGAACAAAAGTAGAACCAGTTTTACCAACATTTGAGATTGTCGACGTTCAGCCCGGAATGCAGACAACACCAAACAATTGAAATAAAAAAAAAACAAAATAACGAACAATAGCAGATATTTTAATAAAAATCACTTTCTTTATTTATAATTCTCTTTTATATAACCATATAATAATAAAAGAATCGAGTAGATTAAATATGTACAACATGAGAAGAGCTCCATTTCTATATATTATATAAAAAAAAAACATTCCAATTAACGTTTCAACACAGTGATTATATGCGACAATTTAATTCCATATAAAAGCATCTTTCGCCTGAAATGAACGGGAAAATAAATATTACACTTCTCCGACCGCATCCGCGCGTCCTTTGGAATGCTAATTAAAGACGAGGGGTTGAACAACTACCACCCACCAGAGGCTCACCCCCGGGCATTCGCGCCTCAATCACCTGCGGTTCGAAGCAAGAGGACTAGTGAGTCGCAGACTTTGAGTGGGCGATCAGCCACTGAAGGGTCAAATCAATGTTGTCTTTTTCTTTACAAGATATCGAGTAGCAGCAGATCTCTCTGTCCTGGATCGCCGCCAGATTCCTGAAAGTGGAGTGAACTCATGAGGTTCTTAAAGTGGTGCTGAATCAGCAGTTGACACTCTCGCGTTTGAACGATACTCACATTCTTTCTATTAAGCCATTCTCGTCTAATGCATAAGGTAAATCACGTTTGTTCCCGAGGACTAGAACAGGAATTCCAGCTAACTGTGGCTTATCTAAGAGATTATGAAGCTCTGTTTTGGATGCTTCTATTTTTTCTGAATCAGCTGCATCCACCATGTAACTGAAACGAGGCACAAAAAAACAAAAATTAAATATGAAATCACTTTGCAAACATTCTTACTTAAAACTGCTTACATATTGATTTATTAGTCATTGATGACTCAAAATTTCTTTAAAAACCTTTAGTAAACAAAGAATTTAGTGAATTCAATGACAATTCGTACATTTAAATAACTAATTAAAACTGGAATTGTATTACACACTCATATATAATAATTTCAAACAAATATTGTTGTTATCTGCACTAATTAAACATCAAAGTCGAATTGAGCAGATAAAGAAAGGCCATTCTTACATTTCCAGGCCAAACCTCACAAAGTTGTTGTGAAGTTGAAAATCCGAAAATACTCACACGATGGCATTGACGCCCCGGCAGTACCTCTCCCACATCGACCTAAACCTGGGCTGACCGCCTATGTCCCACACTTTGATTGTAACGTTTCCTTTCACGATTTTTCTCATGTTAAAACCGACTGTTGGTATCATGTCTTCGGAAAATTGTCCAGACTGAAATCAATCAATTTTTTTTTTTAAAGCAAAACACATCGAGACGCAAACGAAAAGACTCTCCTCGTGGCTGTCAAATCTAACCGACGCAGAGAAATATACAGGGGTTTTTCTGGAAAAAATACAAATGAAAAATAATAAAAATGAAAACATACTGCAATAACATTGACGAATGTTGTCTTTCCCGAATATTGCAAACCGACTAAAGTGAGTTCCATCTCTTCTTTCCAAAACAAACTCTTAAACCAGTCTAATATTCTATTAATTAATCCCATCATCTTGCCAGGTTAATTGATTTAACTTTTTATGCTTTTACTTAAAACGGAATACTATAAAATTGAAACACTTTGACGCCCTATTGAATGACTCTGAGTCACCGCCTTCTGTCACTGCTTGAACTTTAAATTGCTAAGCTGCATTCACATTTGGTCGATTACCAAAAAATCCGGGACTTTTTCCCGGAATGGAGGTCGTTAGATTGGGAATTGTTTTTCAGATTAATGTTTAAACGGTGATAACAAGCAGAATTTGAGGGAAAAGCTTTTTTAATTAAAAACAATTCAAGTCACAATAGATCGACACGATGTAACGTTTTAAAATGGCGGTGAACAGCTCAGATGGTCTGTGCCAGTTTTTAATTCTCTGAATATCGTTTTTCTTTTACAGTTACGAACTCTGTCGCTCCAGAGAGAATTGTTATCGTCGGTTTTAATTAAAAAGCGCGTGCGTTCGCGATTGAATAATTAATGACACATTAAAAATAGGAGAGCGCCGAGAGAAATATGGAAAGTCAGCTTTAAAATCTGTGATCTACGTTTGAAAGTCAGATATTTTTCTTCTGGAAAGGATTAACGGACAGGAAAAGGGGGCTGTATCATTTCACCTTCCCCTGGTTTTCATTGCACACAATTCAACAATTCTCGTGAAATGACTTCGACGAATTCTGACAGTCTGAAATTTACTCTACCGACGACAGGTTTTCTCTACGAAGAAGATTCCAGTCAGTATATTCTTTGTAAACCGATGTTGATGCCCTTGAAGACTGTTGCTTATGAGAAATTGGAAAAAATGCAAAAGGAAGGAGAAGAAAAACTGAGAAACCGTGAAAACGTCAGAGAAAAATAATTATCGCTACGTTTTGACCTTTGAAGAAAATTTTCTTATTAAAAAATGGCGTTCGGACCTTTGGCAGTTGATGTTGTAGTCGCCTTTTGCTTATCCGCATGTTTACTGCATCGGTACGGCAATTGGTTCAGGCATCATATTCTTGTTACTCTCGCAGTTTTAGTGGCTTGGTATTTTTCATTTCTTATCATATTTGTCTTACCTTTGGATGTATCAGCTGTAAGTATGGATTTGGAAGTGAACTTCACTTTTCAACAAATACATTTCCTCCTTTTTTTCTTATAGACAGTGTACAGGCAATGCATCCAAAAGAATAATTTAACAGATGTTGTACAGAACTATTCAAACAACAGCAGTGAATCATCTAGTCCTAATGAGGTTTGCAGAAAACCTTGGAGTAATGTTCCCGATCACACATTTCCCAATTTGTGGAGGATCGTTTATTGGACTTCACAGTTTTTAACATGGTAGGATTGCTGGAATTAAATTTGGATTTTGGGAGTGTTAAATAAGTTGTATTGTTTCAGGATTATAATGCCTTTGATGCAGTCCTACACCCAAGCTGGAGATTTCACAGTGAGGGGTAAACTAAAAAGTGCTTTAGTCGATAATGCCATTTATTATGGTTCTTATTTATTCATTGCTGCCATTCTTTTGATTTATATTGCTGTTAAACCTCACATGGAATTGGACTGGTGAGTGTGTGGTTGACTTCACCACTGTTAGATTTGCATAATTGTTATTATGAATTCTCTCCAGGCAAAAGCTGAAAGCAATTGCATCCTCAGCCAGTAACACTTGGGGTTTATTCCTACTTGTTTTACTTTTGGGATATGCATTGGTTCAAGTCCCAAGGACTCTCTGGAATAACAGCAAAAAAGGATACACTTTGGAGTATTCTTATTTTAAAGCAGCTAAATTAAGTGTGGAGAAATGTGAAGCAGAAGAAAGTGTCAGTGATTTGTTGGATGTGAGTTTTGTGTTTGTGTTTGTTTGGAGGTTGTTGTTAAGAACAGTATGTGAATACAGTCTCTGTTTCAGTCTCTGGCAACAATAGTGAATGCAATCAAACCTGGATACCCTCTGCACAGGCATGTGGAGTCTATCTTGCAGAAGATCCCAGTGGAACTCAGGGAGAGGACAATGAGGAGAGAGCATCAGGATGATGGAAATCCTGCTAACATTCCCAGTGAAAAGACTCTTATTAGGTTACATAAGCAGGTGAGTTGTGTGGGGAATTGCAGTGTGGTGTGGTGCTGATGGGATTTAATTTTTATTTCAGATAATAAAAGCTCTTCAGACTCTGCACAGAACAGAAGCCCAATGGGGACTTCTGGTGAATAAAGTGTTTTTATTGGAAGACATTGCAAGGAATCAAGCCAGTCATGACAGAAGATTCAAATCTTCATTCCCAGTAAAGAGGAATAGATTTGTTAATTTTTTCTGGACTCCAACTATAGGTTGGTCTTTATATCATACTAAGGAATTCATGTGTGTGGGTGTGTTTTTATTATCTAAAGAACCACTGAACTGATTTCCAGAGAATTATCTGCACTATGTCTCACATCTAATAGAAAATCTGTTTAGGTTTAGATAACTTTATGAATTAATTTCTGCTGTTAAAGGGTTGACTTTGAGTACAGTGGGCAAAGTATTTGATTAAAAGGTGGACATTGTATTTCCTCAAATACTGAATGTATTTTAGTCTTTGTATATTAAACATTTTTCACAATTTTCATATAATTTTTAGTGAATCTTTTAGATTTGATAGTAATTAGTTAGTGTGGTTTTAAGGTGGTAGTTTTTCAGATTTTCAGAGAACTTGTAGAACTATTAGTTACTGTTAGTGTTAGATATTTAGAGTTTAGAATAAAAAATAAAATACAATAAAGTCCACTTTGTCAGCGTTGTATGCCAGAGGGAAGAAGAGATGGAGGTTTAAATCGCCCACAGATAAATAGTAATTTAGAGATTGCAGACAAAAGACAGAATCATTTAGAAGGGAGAGTAGTGAAGATATGATAAAAAAATATGGAGGCAAAACAAAGAGATGGTTAACAGAGAAGAAGAAAATGAGAAGAAGCAACAGAAGACTTACAAAATGGCTGAATAAAAAAGAAAGCTGCTGTACTTATAGTGATGTTATTTTTGTAGTTAAGTGCAATGGGATTATTGAGATGTATTCAGTTTTAGGAGATGTGTTATTGTATCTGATATTAAAGTACAGAAGAAAATTGTCAAGATTGTCAGGGGGTTGAATAGCAAATAAATGGACTCAAGAGGATAATTTGTGTTTGTTTCTGTTCCAGAATGGTACTACAGATGTGTATTTCATTACTGGTTATTGAAAACACTTTCTGTGATTACCGGACTTCTTTCCATTATGGTTGTGTGGTCAGAGGTTACCTTCTTCAATGAGAAACCCGTTCTTTCCCTCTTCGCCGTGTTTCTTAACATGACAATAGAGAAATACGATTACCTCACGATGGAGCTCGTTTCCACGTGTTTCATCGCTTATCTCTGCTACTGCGCTTACTCCACCGTTCTCCAGATAAAGTTTCTCAACAAATACTACATCGCCCCCAATCATCAGACGGACGAGTTCAGTCTCATCTTCTCAGGAATGATGTTGTGTCGACTGACGCCCCCAATGTGTCTCAACTTCCTCGGCCTCATCCACATGGACAACCACATCATAAAGACGCCCGTCATGGAGACTTCCTACACTCAGGTGAGCCTCCATTTTCCCTCGGGTGAACCACCACCCGACACTCAATTCCTTCCCCTTTCAGATAATGGGTCACATGGATGTCATCTCCATTATATCCGATGGGTTCAACATTTATTTCCCGATGCTGATGCTTCTCTTCTGTTTGGCCACTTACTTCAGTCTTGGAAGCAGATTTCTCACCTTTTTGGGCTTTCAGCAGTTCATGGGAGATGACGAACTCACAACTGATTTGGTAGACGAAGGAAGAGAGCTCATTAAAAGAGGTATTTGTCCGCTCCGTAATGAGAATTCGGGTTTTCCTCTTCGTTGATGACTGTTTTTGCCCCTCAGAAAGAAGACTCCGCCAACGAAGTGAAGAAAGTGAGAGCAGACGACGCGATTTCAATGAAAGATTCATGGGAAATAATGGGGGAGGCAGAAATAAATCGAGAAATCAAAGAGATTTGGATAGAGGTAAAAACCAGGTTAGAATATTATTCAGATGCGGTGATGGGTTAAACGGTAACCGAATCCATTTTTTTGGTGATAAAAAATTGAGTGATTGCCTTCGTTTGCAGTGCGATCTGTCCGAAACGACACCTCCGACTCCGCAAGGGCCGTATTATTAGCCGATTCTGATCAGTTGGATTATTATGTGCAGCCTTCGGAGGATTTCCACGACGGGGAGAACAGAGATCGCGTTGGAAGGCTTCCCAAAGGTTTCTTCGACGACGTCTGAAGAACGCCTCTTTCGCTAAAATTACGCTATGATGCATAGCGGCCATTGTAAAAGGAAGTTTCTTCCAAAGGAAGAATCTCTGTTGAAGTGTTAAACGATACCCCCGGGGTAGAATTTCTCTTGCCAGTTTTCTCCCTCTCATTGTTCAGTCAAACTGTGTTTTTTACTTTTCTTCACCCGCTTTACTTCGCAGCTCTTAGAAATTCTTTCAACCGCATATTTTATATACTGAGAATTATTCATTTAATTGAAAAGACAGAACACAATAAACTATGAATGCATTTGTTAATTCGAAAGGAAATGGATTAGAAATAGAAATGCTTATTTATTGTAAGTTATTCGTTTTTATTTGAAATGATTTTTGTACCAAAGTTAGTGAAATAATATATAATAATAAAAATAGCGTACGATATAATAGAGACGGTGTCTTAATTTTTCAAAAAAAAACCTCTACGAATATTGCCAGTCGACTGTTGTTGACGATTTAAAACTCCTGAACTGTATTTTTAGTTAATTCTTACCTCTTCACACTCTGGTTTTTCAATTTATAATTTAATTTAGTTTTTTTCCCATTAGTTTTAAACGCAGACTTTCATTTCTTCTTCTCAATGATTGGCAGCACTGCAATTAACGAATTTTTCAATCAATTTTTGATTCTTTTCCCGCGAAAAAAAGTATGGTTGGCAGCCCTTAAAAAAACCAGTAGAAATCAAATCGTTTTGACCGTTGGACGCGCGACTTAGTTTAGATTTTACATTTTGAGAGAAAAAGTAAAGGAAAAACAGTCAAAAATTAAACAAGATAGAAAATTTTGTTTTTATTATAAATGAAAATATACAAAACTAGTTTTCCTAAATTCTGACAGAGTAAAAATGCCCTGTCAATGTTCGTTATTAATCACATTCACTGACGGTAACTTCAATCATTTCTCGTTAATAATATCGATAAATTGGTCGAGGTTTTTTCTCAAATAAGATTTTATCCTCAGTTCAACCTCTTCTTACCCCCCAAAACACCTGCGGATGCTCGTGAAAGTCACCAGGAATGGATTTTGAAAAATTTGCATTAAGTCAGATTCCTAACCCAATCTGGTCACTTTGGGTTATTAAAGTGAAAACCGTTTTCTCTTCGATGGATTATTTTCTGGGCATTGGTCATCGTTATATAAAACTCATTGAGGATTTATTGTAAACAATGCGGACTTTGGAAGAGCGGAATAACTCTCCACTTTCGGTTTCGTAAGCAGTTAAAATCTGAACACGCGCAAATTTTTCAGGTAAGTCCCACTCCTGAATAAATATTAAAGAAAATGGTGTTCCCGCGGAAGCCATTATTGCCTCATAATACTGATTTTCTCTCGAGGCTTCGCTCTCTTTTCCTTTCCCCCAATTAACAAATAATTAATAAAAAACAAGTTAAATTAATCTGGATTTCGCCCTCTGGCTTATCCTGCTGAAGTCGGATTCCCCTAAACTGTCAGCGCTGTCGTATTCAGAGAAGGATCCGGCGTCGTCATAGTAAGCGTAGTCGTAGGCAACGTCCTTTTTCTCCCCTGTCTTGGCGGGGGTGGGCGAGGGGTAGATGCGCTGGGGCAGTCTGGAGGAGGGCGGCTGGAAGGTGGAACTCACTAGGGGTTGCTGCGCCCTCACCGTCGTCGACACGGTCGGGGTGTAGTAGTTGGAGGGTTGGGAGGTCGACACCGCGGTGGAGTAGAAGTTGTTCACCTGTCTGAGGGTGGTGGGCACGTCGTAGGTGGTGGTGGGCTTAGGGGTGGTGATGATGGTTGGGGTGTAGTACTTGGTGGTCGACGGCTGGGAGAACTTGGTGGAGTTGCTCTCCGACTTGTAGTTGTTGTTGTTGTTGTTGGCGAAGGAGTTGAGGTCGCTGGGGCGGTAATTGTTGCTGGGGGCGGTTTTCAGAAACTCTTGGTTGTCTCCGTCCTCGAATTCGTCTCGGTTGTACACCTGTCTGGGGGGTTGTTGCGGTGTCGTTTGTCTGTTTGCCTGGTTGTTGAACACCTGGGTTGTCTGCCTGCTCTGGAAGTTAGCAGCGGTTGCCTGGAAGTTGTTCTGCTGCTGACGGAAGTTTCCGTTGTTCTGCGGTTGATTCTGAAAGTTGTTCACTTGTGGACGAGATTGCTGAAAATTGGGATTGGGTGCCTGTTGATTTTGAGGGTTTCCGTTGATTGGGGGTTGGTTTTGGAAGTTGACAGGGGGTTGGTTCTGGAAGTTGGCGGGGGGTTGCTGCCTTTGCTGTTGGAAGTTTCCGGGGTTGGGTTTCTGCTGAGCGAAATTCGTTTGTCTATTCTGCTGGAAGTTAACAGCGCCCTGCTGATTAAAATTTGCTTGAGACTGATAATTCTGAGTGCTGACGGAGGCAGTTGTCGGTCTGGTCTGCTGATAATTCGTGGATCCTCTGTTCTGGAAATTGGCTCCGGCAGCTACAATCGGGTTCCTGAGAAGACTGAAAGGAGTGGTGTCCTTCGCTCCTTCGACTCTTTGTTCTTGGAAGCTTCCGGGGGTTGGGCTCGGTTCAAAGAAAGCTAAAGTTGTTTGCTGTTCGGTTCTTCTGAAGTTCTGAAATCGCTGTTGGGGGAATTGGGGCTGCTGCTGCTGAGGGATCTGCGGTTGCTGTGGCTGCTGTCTCTGAACATCGGCTGCCGGAGTTGGAGTTGTCTGCTGACGGTTGATGGTGTTGTATCTGCCGCTTTGATCCCCAAAGGAGTACTTCTGGGTGACCTGGGTGGTGAAAGAGATCCCCTGCTGTGGGGGCTGTTGGGTGGGTCCAGCAGGAACCTCATCCGTCGGTCGCTTCCTCGCCAACTTCCTCACAGCCACCTTCGTCCTCTTCTTGTCGTTGACCTGGTTGGCATTTTCTACCTGAGGCTGCTGAGTGGTGGTGATGGCTTCGGTCTTCCTGAACTGGGATTGAAACTGGGTTTTCGGACGCGTGAGGGGTTGGTTCGGTCTCGGTCTGAACTGGTTGTTCCCACCCTCGGCTCTTCTTGGGGTGGTGTCTTCATCGTCGTCTTCCAAATCCTTTCCTTTGTTTCGGTTGTTGAAGAAGTTGGAAGAAGAACTTCCTCTGCGGGGGAAACATAGTAATGAGTCACTCCGGGGGGTGGGAATGGGGTGAGAAGTGGAAACCTACCTGAGGATGTCCTTGGAGTGAGATCGCCTATCTCCAGTCTCGCTCTTCTGCAGGTAGAACTCATCCTCTTCGTAGATGTTGTTGGTGAGGATCGGGGATTTAGTGGAGGGTCCCAAAGGAACGACTGTTCCCTTGCTGTTCCCGAACTGAGGCACAGGACGTTTCGCCTGAGCGGTCCCGATCCTGTACAGGTCGAAGTTCTCCAGGTACAGACCGGAGGCCTCGCAGTCGATATCCCCGGAATCCGCGCAGATCTGATTCTCCTGATCGAAAGAGGTTTCGTTCGGGCACAGGAACCGGAAGTCCTGCACTCCCTGTCCGGGGATCTTCACGCAGACGTGGAACATTTGGCAGTTCGTCTCGGGGTCGGCATAGTACCCTCCCAGGATTTTGTCCCTGCAGTCGAAATTGGTGTCGGGCATGTCCTCCAGGCTGTAGTACCTTCTCTGGGCGGCGGCGAGGGCCACGACAGCGAGCACAACTGAAAGAGAGCACATCGATTAGGAAGAGGAAGCCGCAGCTGAATTGTCTATTGAAAATGAAATGATTTAACTGAGAGCAGAGTTAGGTAATTACTTTCTCCGGGCACAGAGAGGAAAGGTCAAAAGATACAGTGCCGACCTCGCCTCCGACCGCCCTTTTCCCACCGACTCCGCTCTCATCAGCCATCGTTCCCACAAAACCACTATTTCATCCTTCACACATACGCGTAGCTACACAATGCATTGCCACATCCGATCGCTTTCCCCGAATCGATCCCCCGACGCCGAAACGCGTGAACGGCCATCAGTTATCTAATCGGGTCAAACGAGTTCTTCTTCGATTGCCGGCGATTGCCACCTCCTTCCAAGATAACCCATTAGCAAATCAATAACGGGTGGAAGGATGGACAGAGCAGCCCCGGGCGGCCATTGCCTCTAAAAGCATTCGGGGTTGCGCAACGGACGCGGAGTGGTTCTCCGAGGGTGCGTGGGTGGTGGGAGCAGTTAGGTGTTGGGAGAGACGCCCTCGTTCGCGTCATATTGAGGGTGGAGGTGTTCTCGGGTTGTTTGTACTCCCTCGGGGAGCCACAGCTCCATAAAGGTTTCCTATGCTTACCAAAGCTCCTCAGCAACATCTCTCTCTTTTGCAGATCAGTCGAATGGAGAGACGGAAAGTCTGAAAAGAGAAGAAAATGACTTTAGATGAGGAAATGTGTGGGGCGCATTTTTTAAGGTAATTAGTCACGCAAAATCGTTAATTATTATAATAATTTTATCGGTTTTTTAAGAATCGGGGAAAACTCAGCAGCGATGACAGCCTCCTTTCTCTTTAACCTCTCACAGTTTTCCGTCCCGAAAACACAGTCGATGCTCACATTGCATTGGGTGCAATTTCCAGAAGAAGACTTTTGAAATTACTCCTCGACCTGAATTGGAGTTTCTCAAGTGGGGCCCCAATAGGTCACTGTAGTCAAGGGCGAACCTAAACATCGTTTTTTATTACCATAATCTCTTTGTCTTCGGAACAGAACAGAATTCGAGCTCATCGTTGAGCTTTTCCGAGCATTCCGATCGCTTACTTTCGCTGCAACCGAAGCGGGGAAACGCGAAACAATGACCGAACAACGCAACGTTTTCTCAACTCTTTCGCGAACACAAAGAGAATATTTTGCCCAATTATGAGAATTTGCTCGTGTGAACGTCCTTATGTCGTTATTTATTTATTGAATTAATGTTGAACAAATGAAAACTAATTCACATTCCGTTGAGCAATTGGCCCTTTGTCAAATGCTGCTGAATTCAGTTTCGCCCTCCTTTCTAAGAGAGATAAATTCACCCACCGAAAGGAGGTCAGTGGGTTCCTCCGAATTCTTTCCACTTTTTGCTCATCCGTAAAAGGATAATCACGGATCATTGGCCAAGAAACCCTTTTGCGGAATGTCTACTGCTACGCAAAACACCCGCTGAAATAGTGTGAAATGTTCGCATCAAACACAGATACGAACAAAATCGTTTCTTAAGTTTTCATCGATTTCCTCACCCTCGTTTTACACGGTTTTATTTCTTTTATTCTGTTGTACATCGCTGAGTCAGCAACTAATGGGAAAAATAACCAGTTCGAGAACTAAATGACCCGATGTATATTTCCCCTCATTTTACACGTGTAATCTCCCGTGTAAATCGAGGGTGATCGATGTTTAAGTGGCGGTTTTCTTTCATCCAAAGTCAATCTCTGTCTGTCGAAGCGAAACAAAAGGAAAGTTCCGCGTTCGTTTCAGAAGGAACTCAAACTCAAACAAATCGGGGAATCGATTCCGATTAGTTCCGAAACATCGCCTCGTTATGATATATTCGACATGAATATTCCGTCACGTTTTCTTTTTACGTTTCCCTTCGAATCCGTTACGTCCGCGCATTTCCTGTTGAAAGCGCCCAACAAACAACGATAGACGCCACAATCGGTCGGGGATTTTTTTTTACCATTTTTGTGGTTTTTTTTTCGTTTTGAGGCCATCGTTTGTTATGTTGTTATGTTCTTTTAGTGATTTTTCATATTCTTCTTTAATTTAATATTTCTTTCTTTCTTCTTTCAGTGCATTCGTTTTGTTCTGTTCCACTGTTTTTTATTTTCATAAAAATTTTATTCAATCAATAATATTTCAATTTAAATCTTTTATATCGACGGGCAATTATTTATAATAATTATGAAAATTTTTTGGCGGTTCGCAAATAAGAAAACTTACAAAAATTCATTTACAATAAACATTACAATATAAAAATGTATAATTAGAAAAAATGAGGATAGTATTTGTAAAATAAAAATTAACAAAAAAGACAGAAAATTTGAATTACATATAAAAATTACATATAATAAATATTATAATAAAATAATATAATACATATAATAAAATAAAAATTACAATATAAAAAAAATATAAATTAAAAAAAAATTAGGATTGTATTTGTAAAATTAACAAAAAATGACAGAAAATTTGAATTGTTTTTTCGATACAATTATATTATCATAATTAATTTTTATAATAATAAATTGATGGAGATAAATTATAGATAGTATAGATAAATAAATGTAATTTGATAAATGCCAGTGTTGCTCACCCCTGTTTCAATTAATAACTGATGAAATATAAAAATTGATTTTATGATTTAATTAATAACATTTGAAAGTGATACGAAAGAAAATAATTGCATTAATTATCACAAAAAGAGAATTATTATTAACATTTTTGATTTTTTAGAAATTTCGAAACGACTCCACATTCGGATAATTATTTTACAATTATGACTACATTACTTGAGAAAATGATAATTAAGCCAAATTATTACATTATCGGAATGTTTGCAATCTCATTCAGTCCTCAACGCTTTTCAATGAGTTCGTTAGAGGATTCATGGTCGTGTCCACCCCTGGCCCTCTTTAAAGAGCAGACGAAACGCTGTCTGTGAATTCTATAATGTGATAATTAAGCTTAAACCCCAAATTAAAATGTGAATGCGGCCATAATTAGGTTTATGCAACGGAATGAAATCCCCACTGAGCGACTCATTAATTATTTAAACAGGCGGACCCAACACGTGATTCCCATGTCGACTTTCCTTCAGGGCCTTTCCTGTGGGCCCCCTTCTTCTCTTCTGGGCCCTTTCTGTGACATTCCTGAAGGAAAACTCCTTCAGAGAAAACGGTTACATTTAGCGGAGAAATTGCGGTTTTTCTTTTGGGTGGCGGACAATAGATAATGGCTTCAGCACTTTTGCATTAGGAACGCTTACGAAAGGTCAGAGATCGAAACTTCACCTTCTGACCTTTGGGAGCCTTTCCTTTCTCAGAGATGACTCACAAATTCCTGACAAATGCATCGCTGCTGCAATAATATTACTTTCTTTTAAATTAACGACCTCCGCTGTCTTTCAAACTGCAGCGAATGTCTTTCCACCTTTTAAGTGCTCCTCTAAAAGTTTCACTTCTCCGATTAAGACATTGTTTTCCTTTTTTCCTTTTCATAGAGTAATTAAATTTGTTTAACTCATTAACGCCCGAATTTGACCATTTTTTGACTTTTTTGTAGTTTTTTGAATTTTTGTTTATTAATTTTTTCACTTTTTGGTTTTTTCTCTAATTTTTGTTTGTTTTATTTTCTACGGCAGTGCTTTACACCTTTTTATCGGTGGGTTAAAATTTTATGTCCACTAAGAAAGACTCCATTTTAAAGTCATAAGTCATCGAATTTCGAAAAAAAAGAAACTAAATAATAAATCCGAGACGTCCCATTCACAATACATCCAATTGTGAATCTTCAAAAGTGTGTAGAAAAGTTTTCGGGGCAATTTTGCCTCCCGTGAAGAGAAGTTAACGAGTGTTACAAGGGAGATTCATTTTGGATGTAAATTTCAATGGTCGGGAGTTAAAGGGTTAAATGGAGGAAATGAACAATTGGTTTGGGCATTGCACAACGGAGTCGGTATTTGGATTCGTCCACCATTTTTCACGGAGAGTCAAAGAATTATTTATTTATTATTATTCCGGGCTAATGTGTTCGTAATGGAAGATTAAAATAAAGGCAAAGGATAGTAAACGTTCAATTTAGTTTCATTATCCGCGCCATTGTTATCGAAATTGTTATTTGACCTTTGCATAACTTCTTTCTTCTCTTTCCCAACTTCTCCTCTTATTCTTTCTTTCTTTCGGGAGTTTTCATTCGGCCCCGCGTGGAATTAAGGTCGTCACGCACCCAATTTGGGGGCTAAATCACCAAATCATTCTGGGAGGAGACTCCCATCTCCGCTGTGTGACAACTTCGCTCCCATTTATATACGCCTTTAAAACAATGACACGTGTCCTTAATCGCTGTACCCACTGTACCCAATGTACCCACTGCACCACCTTAATCACCCGGTGTGACCCATTTAAACTCTACAACTTCTTTTCTGATTTCAGCGTTGGAAAATCTTTATTCTTGGGGGAAAAACAAGGAAATGAAAGCCAACAGCAACATAATATCAGGTATGTAAGTTGTATGTTTTAAAGAAGTACTTTTCCCAATGTTTTCTCTCGAATTACAATAACAGTTTTCATTTTTTATGATTTTTTATCATTGATTATTTATTTAATATCTGTCGCCTTATTTTTAATTATATATTTATGTATTTATTCATTCATACTTTTATGTATATCTGTTTAGTTGCTTTTTTCTTTTCAATATATCCCCCGAGATCGCGGATTTTTAAGGAAAACCCTTTTTTACAGTTAATACTTTTATTTTTTATTTACAGATTTATACGGTTTAGACTCAAAAAAAATTTTTTCGGTTTCATTATGTTTGTTTTATTTGTACAGAATATTGTTAATTAATGTATTTGTCTTGTCTGTATTTTCCCTCAATTTGCACGATTTTAATGAACATTTACTGAACTCTCATATGTGCATGACAGGGGTGAGCAAACTTTTTAATCAGCGGTCCAATTTAAATTTGGAAATTTTTCGGCGGTCGCACATATGTATTAATAATTGACAAAACTTTATTTATAATAAGTATTAGAATAATAATAAGAAAAATTAAATATCTCATAACAAATTTTAATGCTCAATAAAAATAAAAAAGAAAAGAAGGGAAAAACGACTTCGGTTGAAATTTTTAATAAAAAAATGCGGCACTATTTTTTCGATGGGCGAAATTGATGAGTATGACCTATTTTAGTTCATTTAATTATAGTATAATAATTATATAAGAGTATATTGATGCAGGAAATCGATAAAATGAATTTAATTATAGGAATGTTTGACGGGCCGCGTTTTGTCCAGCCCTGATCTACGATATATTCCCATGTACACTGTTTTTTTCTACAAACCCTGGTTCTCATTTTACACAGTTTCCTCTAGAATCTACCGTGTGAATGGCGGGCCGAGTGTATATATTTTTAAATTTATATTATACATCCGGTCACAATGTTTTGCTTACGGGGAAATGTAAAATCTAACCGCGCCTAAAAACTATTGCGAATATTCCCTCATTAACAAACAAATTAACCGACTGTTGGTCTTTCCAATGCACCAAATGCATTCATTTTCTCTCTTCTCCGATCTTCGCTTATGCAATCCCCGACATTGTTATTCTGCTTTTACGCACTTCATTTATCATTTGATTCGCTTCCTCCTTCGAAAAACACGGATAGAACACTTCTGGGTCAGGTTGACTATGACCTTTGACCCGTAAGCATTCTCCCATCCTGATGGCCCCCCAGACCTTTCATTTTTTATTTAATTAGAATATTTAATTAAGTAATTTAATCGGAAACATAAATTGGAAGAAATTTAACTTTAAGAGTCTCATTTACATAAACCGGTTACTAAAAATAATTCAAGGGCTTTTTCAAATTTCCAATATAATTTCTGGTATAAATATAATAATATATAAACTATTTGCCTATTAATCGGGCGAAATTGTCCGCATTAATTAAAAATTTATCTCATCTTCAAATTAACAAAAAACAATAATTTAAAAAAATGCAGAAAATAAAATTTTTTATTAAAATAAATAAAATTCAGGAAAGATTTCCTGTAATTATTTTTTCCAAATCCAATTATAGAATAAATAAGAAAATATACAAATAACTTACAAAGTGAAAAAGGAAAATAATCCACAGATAATCCGTTAACTCCCAATCCGGACACTCACACAACCTCCTCACATCAACAATACAACAAACACTGAACACTGAACCTAAAAGTTAAAACCCTTGAAGATGATCCTGGAGAGAGAGAGAGAGAGAGAGAGAGCGCGCGGGAGAGAGGGAATCACGGAGGGGGTCACTCCTCTCCCGAAATGTCACACCTGGTAGTGGGGCCCACCGGGTTCCTCCCCTTAACGGCTCCCTTACGTCATATTCACCGGTTATATCACCGGTTATACCTGGTTATTTAACCGGGCTTTTCCTTTGTCTCCGCGACTTTTCAGCTTTTTCTTCTTTTTCAAGGTCCCGACTCCCTCTTTGCTGTCTCTGTGCTCGTTACGAGCTCGTCTTTCGGTGCTCATCTCCCCTCTCCCGTTCGGTCGCTCGTCGTCAGCACTTTCCGGGGAGAGGGCGGGGAAGGGGTTTCTGCCCTGGGCAGTGAAGGTAGTCAGGGGAAGAACTCATGAAGCAAGCGAACAGGTACGCGAATGATGTTCGGAATGTAAGCAAACTGGAACGTGGCATTTGTTATTATTGTTGCCTCATAGAACGATGCTGTTTATGTAAGAATCAAGAAAAACAAGAATCCTCGTCTACGAGAAGATCGGGAGAGAGAGAGAGAGAGAGAGAGAGATGATGCATCAAAAGTAATGATGACTACTCTCAAGTGGAAGACGATAACGATCTTTTGTGGATCATTTTTATAATATATTTTTTTATAAATTCGCTGACCTCCGGGATTTCCTCGTGTTCGACATGATGTAATCTCTTCATCTATCGTTTCCGGGCCGAACTCAATGCGACTGTCATCTATCGTCGTCTCCTCTGTCTCTTCTGTTACGTAAAACCACGTGTGAATCAACCGAAACGTTTCTCTCCTTCCGATGGTGCTAAACTTTTACGGGTCCTCGTTTCTCTCGGGGAGCGGCCTCAGTCGCATTCCACGTCAACGAGCCATCCTCCGTTGCTGCCACGACTTTCGTCTCTGGAGAGGTTCCCCCCGTGAGCGGTCACGATTTCGTTGCTGAACATTCCTGGAAGACATGAAGTGGAGGTCTCCTCCGGGTGTGTTGGTGGGTTCCGATGACTCTTTTCGATATTTGTTCATCCAAAGTTGAAGGGAGAACGCCTGTGCAGATTCCTCATTTCACGGACGATCACTTGTTCAATTGAGCATTGTCTCGAGTTTTGTGTTGTTTTAACTGCGTTTTCGCTTCGAGGAAGGAATTGTATGGAAAGAATGAATCACTCAGTGGGTTTATACTCGTGATTCAACGGAATGACCGAATATAGAATGTTAATATTCGATTGAATTATTCGGTTCACCATTTCATTGTTTTTTATAACGTAAATATGAAGACGAACACTACAGAATGTATTCACAGAAGGCCGACATTTTGTTGTTTCTACATTATATTAATTTATTATAAATATTAGAATATCTATACTTTTTATATTTTTATATTTCTTATTATATTTTTATTCTGTCTCTCTGTATCATTGATTCTCTATTATTATTATAATTATCTTATTGTTATGTATAATTTTATTATTGTCTATTATTTTATGTAGGTAATATGGATTTTATGTATATAGACAACAGATTTTATCTATTTGTATGTATTACTGTAAATTTGCAACTTAAGTTCGTTAATTAAACATTTAAAGATTTTATTTAAAGTTTAAAATAATTGTTAACTCCGTTAATGATAGTTTATAACTATATTTATAAATATAAATAAACTCCACCCTCGATTTACACGGTAGATAAGTTCCGGGAGAAACCGTGTAAAATGAGATTCAGAACTTTTGGAAAAGATTGAGTTTAACGATGGGGAAATTCAAAATGTTCATTAAATCGGTGTAAAATGAGGGAAAATTGTATGTATTATTTGTATTATACATAAGTATATATTATTGTTATTATATGTATTATTAATTGGCTCAACTCAGTTCATCTAATTTTGAAAATGAATAAAATGAACATTAATTAACAATATTCTGTACTTTGTATTGACAATATTGATTTGTTAAAAGACGTGAGGTATTGTATCTTATATTTAAAAGGGTTTGAAACGGACAGAGTAATCAGAGGAACAGCGGAATAATTCCGTCTCCCGATTCCCCTCATTCCCCCGGGATTTTAAATAAGTGTTCAGTCGCTCTTCAGAAGGGTTTTCAGTCTGAACATGAAATGGGTGCGGCCATTACGAGAACAAACAACCTCAGGTCGAGCCCACAATAAAGATGGGAGCCCCGATAATCTTCCACTTTATCATCATATTTCTCTCCTTTTCGGCCATCTGAGGTCGCCCCCGAAGAAGTGAGCATTTCCTGGGGAGCGGACGTCTTCCTCGTGTTTTCGAACCGTTCTCATTGAGGCCATTCCACCGCTGTTTCGTTATACTCATGTCATTGTTGTTAAATTTCCTTTCTTCCAATTCCCAAGAAGGAGGAAGTCGTTGGCTTTCGTGTGAGAAACTTCTGTCCCCAACTCGGGCCTCATATAAAACTTTTCTTTTCTTCGCATTTAATGGAAATTTCCCCTTTTAGCGGCGATTGTCATGCTCCCAAATTACACCTGAGAAGCACAAACAAGTGCACCTTCGGTCGGAGTCGCCATTTTCGCTTTCACAATGCGAATCGGAGAAACGTTAATTAAACTCCTCACTGACTTAATAACCAATAGGCGCGTTTTAATTGATTTATGCCGTTCGCAGAGACGCATTCTTCTCTTCGCCTGCGTGAGATAATGACGGCAGGTATTTTAATGAAGGAGGTCTCGAGGATGTTTGCTAACCGCCGGTAAGCGGTGACGCAACGCGAGCGCATCTTCGACCCGCAGCCGGGGTCAAAGGTCGCCCTGGGAACATTTCTAGGTCGTTCGGACGGGATAAGGCTGAGTTCTAAATATGGCAGATGCGAGTTTTTGTGTTTTCTTCGAAGTTTTGGAGCACTTCCTCGTCCGATGAGACCGTCGGCATATTTGGGAGTGATTGAGAGAGGTCAGAGGTCATATTAAAATATTTGACGATTGAGAGGTTCGAGAGTCGAGTTTTCGAAGAAGAACCGCGGGACATTTTACATACAGCTTATTAATAAAAAGAAATAAAAGTAGCGCATTTAATTAAAAGTTCACAAATACAGTGAACTTTGCAAGGTCAAGAAGGACAGTTGTCCTAAAAACCCCGCGACTTTAGCCGACCAACGGGTTAACTTTGAACAAAAATGAAAGGAGTTTTACATTTTATGTAATTCCAAATAAAAACTGAATGCATTTAAATTTGAGACAGAAATTTGAATACTTTGAATATTCAAAACGAAATTTTTATACAACCAATTGCCCTCAAAAATGGTCAAAAAGTGGCTCCCATAACTCCCGATATTATGATCCCAGAAACATCAAATATGGTTCATTTTGAAGCCCTAATGTTGCTTTGTCTCCGTCCATAATTTGGTCAAAATTGGTTCTCGAAAAAAAAAGTTATGGGGTTTTGAAAAAATAGTTTTACGGCCAACTCATCTAACTTTTTGAATCGTTATATCTCAGAAACGGTGGCTCTCAGGAAAAAAATATTGACACGTTTTTGTAGATAATTTGAAGATGTATAATTTTTATCTGGGCTGATTTTATGATAGAACTTATGGTTTTTCTGAAAATGACGAAAAACTGACCTTTGACCCAACGCGAATTCTTTCCCAAACATCGTATTGATGTTATAGTTTTATAATTATACTCTGAACAATTTTCACCTTCTTAAGAATTAATGTAACTTTTTTCCCCTCGTTTTTGAACTAATTTGACTGTACTATACTGTAAAAATTATAGTTATTAGAACACGGGAACGATTTAGTTTGTAATTTAGATGTGGTCGAAACCCTTAAACTGTATTATCTGGTGAGTGACGGAAGAAAGCGAAGAAAAGATTCCATCTTCCCCAACTCCACTTCTTCATTATTATTTATTATAAATGATGATTTGAAGATTTCATTGAATCGAGTGCCATAATTAGGGTTCTCGTGAGGGACTCGCGTGACAGCAATTAAATCACTTTTCGGCTGCCCGAGTTCCTTCCTTCCTCACTGAGTTTATACACTCGGTTGCGCAATGGCTACCTGCTGCTTCGCCCACTGTGCTCTCTCGAGAACCCAACGACAATCAGGATGATCAGGAATCCATGACCCCTCGGGAGCATTCGGGAAGGTGAACGGGTGTGCAGTTGAGAAGCAGTCACTCCACAAAATGGCCTCCCGTATTTCCTTCAGCATTTAAGAGAAAAAAAAAGGGTTTCCCTTGGTGTTAAGCAATCCGGAGTGTTTCCAATGGAAATCGGGTAAAATCTGTCAGTTACGTAACGAAGAAATGTTTACTGAACTCAGAAGAATCGGTTTTCAAACTTAACCGGCTGATCCTACGCCTCAAACAAACAGAATTATACAAACGCTGGCCATTACACGCCGTTTCTTTTGTTATTATTTAAACAATTTTGTTATTCCCTCGTCCCTTCGGAGTTTTAACCCCTCCCGAACAGAATCCGGGTGTCGAAAACAGGAACGAGATCGTTTGTCAGATAAAATAAAAAGCCGTTAGAGGAGTTCTTTTCCAGGTGAAATACTTCGCCACCAGATAATAATTATAGTTTGCCAGCTAATAACTTTGACTACTGGAATTCAACCTTAGCCTCTGATCGTAATTTATTGTAATCGTTGAAAAAGCAATGCGCTTTTAATCACTGTCCGTTTTGGGGTCGTCACGAGGTCGCCATTTTGCAGAAAATCATCTGCTGCCACGATCCTCACTTGAATAAAAGCTTCCGATGTTTCGATGCACTCGTGAGGAGTTTTCCCTCTCTCTTTATTTATATAGATTTATATAAATCCGAGAAACAATGGATGTTTTCCAAAAAAAACCTTGAATTGTTTCAGAATCATGCTCGGAATAACATGCGGGCGTTAGTTATGTGAGGCACGAGCGCAACGGAGTCACTCCCAAGTGGCATTCCTCGAGGGGTCCTCTGCGCCAGAAGAAGAGCAGAAGACGCCAAGGCCGACTCCGATTTGTCCTCCGGTGAAAGTTTCTCTCAAGTTCAGCACTCTAATCAGCACCGATAATTGGAAGGAAGTCATCGCTGAGTGAGTGATTTAATTAGTCTTATTATCATCTCCCTCATTTCCCATTTCTTCTTCGACCATTCGCATATCTTCTCTCCTTCGACATTCCATTCGACCTCATTCACTCGGGTAAAATGGCGGAATGTCAGCATTGCCACATCCTCTGCCCCCTGCCCCGTCGTCTTTTGTAACGGCGAGACGCATGGGAACTGTCCATCGGATCGTGATCACCCAGCGAACGTCCAATCAAGTATAAGTTCATGTCAAACGACAAAGCAAAAAGTCATTTTCGCAAATTAAAAATTATTCCGTGACTGAGCAAACAAAGGAGGAATTCTCGCAGACTCATTTACCAGACCGCCTCCAAAGGAAATCTCTCTTCGCATCCATTACACGACAGACTTAACCTCAAACAATGGGCAATAAGCGCTTCTTCCGGAAACCCCAAACCACCCCTGTCTTCGCCGGGGGCGGACAGCCCCGGGGCAGCAATGAGAACGCGATGAGATGGGGACTTGCGTAATGGCTGCGTATGTTATGCGACACTTGAAGAATGCGAAGATCGGCCATGTTGACCCCGTTCTGGTGCTTTCTGCAACCGGCGTCACCCCAAGAGAGTTGGGGGGCGTCGCCCCGCCGACTCATGCGCCGCCTAATGTTTTATTAATTGGAAAGGTGCATTTCCCTGCGGGGAGGGAATCTCCATTTTTGTCGCACTTTCGTGAACGGATCGAACCTCTTCTCTTATCTGCATTCCAATCGCCGGTAAGGGCCTCATCTTCTCCAGATTATCTAACATATCATGGCCGGAGTACCTGTACGGGGCGTTGCGTAATTCGGTCGGATGTGGAGGTGGATCTAAATTTAAATTGTTTTATAGGGTCGATTTGCGTAAGATTCGGTTGCTCGAGTGTTATGAGACACACCCCAAATGGTGCGAAATCAATCAAGGATGCCACCTTTTATGCGTCTGCGGTTGTGTTATTTCTTAACCGCGTGCGGTGACCCACGCTCATATATGGCCGCTCAATGCTGCCAACCTTTTCAGCTTCTCACACTTTCACGCGTATAAATCATTGTAAAACAAAAGGATTCGATCGTTCCTTCGGAAGTTCATCGAAAGCCTCGCCCTTTTGACCCGAATAATTGAAAAAGGTTTTCTTCGGTCCCGGGCGTCCCGCTGCGGGTGCAACAGCTTTAGAAGGCGGTGTACGGTTCTCTTTGATTAATGAAGACGAGTAAAAGGTTCGGCGCCGAAGGTCGAACGGTCACCTTTACGCTCCACTTGATTTTTCATGAGGAGGCAGATAAATATGGCGCCTTGAACTCTCGAGAATGAGCGCTGAGAGCCGAGTAATTGGTATTGAGCACTCGAGTATGGGAATCGGGAGCTTCCCGTGGAAGCAGAAAACCCTCTGATGACACGAAAGGTTCTCAGAGAGTAAAAAAGGTTTAATATTCATTGATTTCGCGTCGATAATCGGTTAATGAGAAAGCGGTTTATTATAATTAGATCGAATCATAACACCAGGAAACGGAAATGAGAGAGAGGTATAGTTTTTTGATTAACGATCTGAGCGTGATCGATTTCCCAAAGGAAAGAAGGACGTTTTTCAAAGGAATCTCAGCAAAGGAAGGGGGCATTCCCCGACACAAATGAGATCCTCTTTTAGCTCTCGAGGCGCAATCTGTAATGAGGCGGTCTGGCAGGTTCTTGTTTTCGGATTGCGCACAACGGCGACTTTCTCCTCCTCAGCCTCATCTTCTATTCACCTTCCACATTATCCTCGCTAATAGGATTCCGATGCCGGTGACGTAACGTGGCTGCGCTCCGTGGACGCGTCTGTGCTCCTCTTCGTTTCCCAGACTTTCTCCTCGGCGAATCTGCCCCAGGAAATACCCTCCAGAAACGATTCTTATTTATGAGGCAAACGTTCCCCTCGTTATTCAATCCCGCCGCATTAATTACACCTGATTTATAATCGCGACCGTTTTTACATTCCATAAATTGACTAATAATCGAAGGGGTGACCTTTAATCTGTACTTGAAAACTCTCCTCATTGTTGTCTCACATTCACCTGCCCAAACCTCATTAGCTCTTTTTAGAAATACATCGCAATGTCTGTCGGTTGGAAGCTTTTCGCTCATTGTTACTTTGGGAGGCAAAATCGCTCACAAGTTTTCAGTGCTTTTGACTGTTGAAACTGTGTATGATTGTTCAGAATATTATTATAGGTAAAATGTCAAAAGTCCTCGAAAATCCGATACTGAAAAAAGAATTGGCGCGGGTTCAAAGGTCAAACAAATTAGTTTTTTTGCCATTTTTAGCAAACCGGTATATTCTATCATTGAATTAGCTCAGACAAAAATTATAGAGCGTGAAATCATCTACTAAAATACATAAATACTTTTTTCCTAAGAGGTTTTTGAGGTATAACGATTCAAAAATTTGGATGACACATTTGTGGCCATTTTTAACTTTGGCCAATTTTATCCAATCAGAATGGTTTCTATAAAATTCAACTAAATGCATTCGAAAGCTCAACATGTGCCGTTTCAAACGAGCCAAAGTAGAAAAAAATTCGACATGACACTATTTTGATATTTGCCCTCAAAAAAATGGGCAAAAATGGCCACAATCGCGTTTTCTCCACAACTTTGAGCCCCCGCAGACTCTGAAATTCTGCTGATACGAACTCCAAACATAATTCATTTTGAAGCCCTTTTGTTCCTTTGTGGTTATACATAATTTGAATAAAATTAGTCGCTGTAAAAAAATTATGGGGCCTTGAAAATTGAACACTCCTTTGTGGGCAATTTTTTATAACTCATCCAACTCTTTGAGTTATTATACATCAGAAACGGTTATTCTTAGGAAGAAAGCATTAATATATTTTTGTAGATAATTATACGCTCTACAATTTTTGCCTGAGCTGATAAAACGTTTGGTGAAAATGGCGAATTATTTTCCCCGCATCAGATCGATTTTATATTTTTATAATTATACTCCGAACGGCTTCTTCGAAATGTTAACTTCACCCATATTTTTTGAACTAATTTGATCGTACCATAGATAATGAAATGAGTTTTGAAGGAAAAGAAATCAAAGGCCGTTTCTGTCCATAATCCACCCGGAAACGCATAAGCCGTTAAAAAGCAAAGAATTTGAAGAAGAGAAGGAGTGCTTTGTGATGTAACGGGTGCAGCGGCCATCTTCGGAGGCCTCAAGTGAGCCCTCAATGGAATTCCATCCCCCCTCGGGGGACCACACATCCTTTTCATTTTTTATTTACATTAAAAACTCATTTCGCTTTCCTTTTCCATTGCAACCAGTCACCTTGCTACTGTCTCGACCCAAATACTCTTATCAAAGAGATAAAGAAGGAGAAGAAGAATCCGAGATTCGAGGTCGGCGGCGAGTCATAATAATTTTTATTATTTCGCCCGGAGATAGCCATTGCAGTCAGGTGCGATGCCGCATTTGGGCAATGCCCCGTGCGAAAACAGGTACGGGTTCGGCCAGGCGGTTCTTCCTCAGGTTCGGTCCCCCAATGCGACCTCTTCTCTTTCGTCCCCCCAAAATGGGGACTCCGTTGCGGAAAAAGAAAAGTTGTCCCTCTCTCACACAGCCGTGAGGCCGTTTGGAAATCGCGGACTCGTGGCCGAGTATTCGACCAATTATCGTTCATACTTATCTTATGCAACCTTTTTCTCCTTTTTCATACTTCAACTCGAATCGTTCCCACGTTCTTTCGACACTGAAACCGTTTTGGCGGGTGTTTTTGTCGGCTAACCTTTCCTCCATTATTGGGAGAGCGTCGTACGAAGTGATGACGAGCAGAAAATTGTTGAAATGTTTGTTCTGAAGCTGAAGCACTCTTTCTTTTTCTGCCGCGCGCGAATCTTTTCGCAACGCATTCAAAAAAAAAACCGGAAATGAAGAGACACGCCGTCCTTTTCATTCCTTTGTGGCCTCCGGCAACGAGACGAATGTGAGCAACGTTCCATTGTAAAACGAAGTGTCTGCACAAAGCACAACGTTAAAATGCTGAAATTCCCTTTAAATGATTTCGTAAAAAATTTTGAAAAGTATCTGCCATTTATTTTTTAACAAATGGAATGACGCGGCCGTTTTTTTTTTTTAAATTTTCCTTTGAGAACCCGAATTGAGTTTTGGGTTATTTTTAAGTGCGGAGGTTTATTTTATCAGCAAAACGTCAACGGATTATCTGTGAAAATCTTTTATCCTACGGCTCAATTTTATCTGTTTCTTAACTTCCACAGTTTATCTGTGATGTTTATAACACACATTTTGTTTTGGCAGTTAATTTAAATGTCTTTTATCTTTTTTATTTATATTTTTCTATGATTATTCTTTTATTAACACTTTCACTCGGCCGATGATAACGTCGCCTTTTGCTTTTTATTTATTTATTTTATATTATCTTTGATTTCTTTCACGTCTCCCTGTTTATGTACCGCATGAATGAATAATCCCTCACGAAGGTTGTTTTTGTTGTTATGTTTCATTCAGTATCGAAAGGGTTACGATATTCCGTTACTCTCCCACAGGTGAACGAGCAATTTTATATGAAAATATGCCAAAAACTTGAATTTTTCGTGTATCCGAAGATGTCAAGGATAATTAACGATTAATAGACGTGTGTTCCGAAGGAATTGCGAAACGTTCCCGTTCGGTCTCCCTTTGATCCGCCGATGCATGTCATCAATCAGTTCTTTGCGAACACACGGTGTTACCTCGCAGACGATGGCCTTCGATGGCTCAGAAGATGCGCCCCATCTTCTGTGCACGCGTTTTCAGGCCCGCGAATGGCCGAAGAATTCCTCAACAATCGACCGGATCACAATGAACCGGTGACTTTTCGGCCTCGGGAGACGGTTGATATCCCCGAGAGTTCCGGATCTGCGGAGCGATCGCCGCAAAGGAAAGCAACGTTCAAAGGAAAACCCACAAAGCTCAAAGGAAAATCAATTTTCCAATACTTTTCCAAAATGGCAAACCGTAATTGTTTTCCTTGTAAAGGAAGAAACGATTAATTAAACAGTTTTTAATTAAAACGAAGAATTGCGAAGGTCGGAGACTGTGCGGGAAATACAGACACGAAAAAGAACACTGTGTCCTTTTGAGGTGTGAATTCCGATTGCCCATAAGAGAAAAGTCCCATCTGGCGACGCCGTTCGTGACAAAAGAGTTAATTCGGGATTGAATGGGTTAAGATAAAAGCGGTTCTCCAAAATGTAGGCGTCAGAGAAGACTTCTCGGAAGCCGAATTAAAGACAATGAATTGAGCAATCGTTTCAAATGTTGCAGAACATCGTGAGAAGCTCGCAGGTCCTTCGGTCGCCTCCCTTTCTGCGACCTTCCTCACTCTGGAAGTGCTCTTCTCATCGGAGGCTGTCCCATGCACCACAATGGCCTCACACTCATCGTCTGCGTAATCGACTGACCCACGTACGCGACACACTTGCGAACACTCCACACCGGCCATTAATCATCCGGGTGTTGCATGCAGACGACGCCAAGAAAAAAAAGAAATACGGTAACAGTTTTAAAATGAATTTAACATTTTGAATCCGGAATGGCATTAATAAGGCAAACGTTTAGGGAAATGAGGCGAATACTTTTGCAAGAGTCGGTCGAACGGCGGTCGGATTGGCCAATGCAGACGCATCGGTGGCCTTAAATAGAAAAATGTCGAGATTTCCATTAGGGGACGCAATCGGTGTGGGAATGTCAGCGAACACTTCCTTTCAGCACTCGTTCGGGATAATTATTCGTTTAATGAGCTCTTTATGCGTTGAGTGGAGACCTTGAGAGGATGAACACCCCGGGGGGCAATTCGCGTCTTCTGCTCTGTGCGGAGGAGTCGGCCTTTCTCGTCTGGGAACGTTCCGGAGGAGGACGGAACGAGAGATGGAGTCATTAGAGCTCATTGCGCCAATTTTCCGGTCTATAACGTTTAATTTGATAGGAGATAGATAAAGGGAATGGCCTTGAAGGGACAGAAAAAGAAAAGCTGGGAACAATTCCTGAGAAAGCGGAGATGCTATCTCGCGGAGTATAACGCAAGTGAGAAAAGGTGAGGAAACGATTTGCAGGTTCGCTTTTAATTAGTTTGCAAAGAATTGATTGTTGTTCGCGTCCCGAAATGGAGACTTTGATTGAAGTGAAAGCGAAGGAACCCTTTCAAAAACCGAAGGGCGTATCAACTCTTCCCGTTCGCGACAACAGGTGAACAGACCTCCATTCACAGCCAAACCCGTATTTTGCCGTTGCATGTGTTCTCCTCACTTCCGGTCTTCTTCGCCTTCTGCACCACTTTCATATTGTGCACCTTGACACACTAATTGTGTAAAAGACAGCCGATTTATTTATTTTAAATGTTACTCCAATGAAAGCGAAAACATACACAATTACAGTATGTTTTACATTCAGTAATGTAACAGTATCGCAACGATACTGTATTTATATTTCTGAACTGTATAACCATCTTCTGCTGGTCTTCCTCCGCAAAGTGCATTTACAGCCTGTGAATGCGTTTTTTTTTCACTTTTTCCACACAAAAACTGGTCCCCATTTAAACTCCTTCTAAACTTGTTTTGGCAAATGCTCGCATTGATTCAATAAAATACGCAGAAAGTCCTTAACGATGAGCCATTTTCATTTTTCTCTTTTTCCCATCATAAAAGTGACATCCCAAGGAGAAAAACAACCCAAACGGGTTTGGGAACTTCAAATTTGGATTCCCGAAGGAAGTGCATTTCGGGGAAATCTCTGGCGATTGTTATCCGTTACGTCCGCACCTGATTCCGTCCGTCCCTCATTGCATCTCCTCAATGGAGCACCGGATTAATGAGAACGACCTTTGGTTTGCGGTTATGTCAAGGCCGTTGTCCCGGGGCAGCGCCATACCTGAGATTTTCAGGAATGGGATGCGGGAAAAAGGACAGGGTCGAATCGAACCGTGAGAATTGCGCAAAACCGGGAATGTTGCCCCATTCGGGATGACTCCGCGCTAATTAATGTTCATTCCGATATTATTTCAACTCAGTGAGTTATAATCGACGTTCGTTTGACATTTTCTCTGTCAAATTGTCAAGGGAATGGATTCTGAATCACTGGAAATTATACGCTCTTATTTCAACTCATCCGATGAGTTTAAAAATTCCTTTTTTGAATGCGGCCTTGACATAAAAATCCCGTATAAGCTCACACTTTTTTTGGATGAGTAAAACGAGAGAAAAAATGTTAATCCGGTCAAATTAACTCGATAATGAGTGGTGAAGTTATAATTAATTTTTAAGAAGCTGAAAATTGAGGAAATTGTTCGATAATGTCGGGGAGAGAATTTGTGAGGGGTCAGAGGTCAGAAAAAAGTATAAATTAGTTTTTCGCCCTTTAAAAGAACATTTCTTAAGCTTTCGATTGCACTGAATTTTAGAAAAACCATTTTGAGTGGATAAAATTGGCCCGACAAAGTTGCCATATTAAAAATGGCCACAAATGTTATCCAACTTTTTGAACCGTTATATCTCAGAAACGGTGACTCTTAGAAAAAAAAGCATTCAGACATTTTTTGTAGATAATTTTACACTCTACAATTTTTGTCTGAGCTATTTTTACGATAAAATTCACCATTTTGCTGAAAATGGGGAAAAACAAATTTTTTGACCTATTCAAGTATATATTTTTATATCGATTGTTATTTCTTTTGCAATGGGAACCTAAAATAGCGCTTTTAATGCTTAATCAGCACATTTGTCTCTCTCTCTAACAGCAAAGAGAGTTGATGCGCACCCCACAGCGTTCTTATTCTTTTGGGGGTCCGCAGAAGAGGAGAGAAACAATACCGTTAAATAATTCATAACAGTTATAACTCTTTCGCAGTGGTTGGGTGCATTTGAATTTGAAGGAGGAAGAAATTAGCATAAGAAGGTTACAGTTCAAGGATCCCATTCCCGATGACGTGTAAATGATAACCCCCCGGCGAAAACATTTGACTCATCTCCTTTTTCATTTCGAATTTTAATTGTTCCCAGAAACGTGATATTGTCTTCGACCGAATGGGGTTGCCAAACTTCGCGCCAAAACCTTTCCCCCAATCCGAGAGGGGAGGCTTTTCCTTTGAAAACACCGGACAAACCTGCTTCTGCGACCTTCCTTTTCCCTCAGATGATAATTAAGAGGCGGCAGGTCAAGAAGTTTTCAATTGAGGGGCGGAACGACAGAACTTCCTGCGAAGTCTCTGAGGTTCGGCCGGGGTTGGGTGTCCGGGGGAGAATGTCATGGCTACCTATGGGTTTTGGCGTTTTCGCGAAGAAGGGGAGATTGTCGGCCCGGGGGTCCGGTCGTGTGACTCGTGATGAGAGAAGATCCTAAAAGCAAGGCCGACGAGTCCATCCCATACGGAGCCGTTGTAAAGGAATGTACATTCACTTTTCCAGGCCTAAGGTCGTTTCGCAAATGAATTCTCTGCTTGAACTTTTTCTGGCTGAGTTTTTCACCGGATGGGACCCGAATGATTTACTACGATTTTATTCAAGGATTTCATCATGTCGACTTCCGGAAAATCTCTCAAAGAATCGTTATTTATGTTCAGAAAACGGTATAATTAGAATCGAGGAAGATTCAACGGGAATAATAATTTTCTATCAGACATTCGTTCACCGCTTTTGAGAATAACGGTCAAAATTTTCATTAATTTAAAAAAATATATATATAATAATAACAGAATAGTTAATAGAAAAAAGTTATTTTCACTAATTAGATCACCATTTGTCCGAATATGGGTAAAGAAACCCCCCAAAAAAAACCGTTAATTCGGCGTAATATAAATATTATAAATAAATATAATAAAATAATATAAATAATAAATACAATATAATAAATATAAATATAAAATAATAAATAATAAAAAATAATATAAATAAACCATTAATACGAAAAACAATCAAAACGATTTCAAAAAATGGCGCGAAAAACAAAACCTTTTCCTTTGGGGAAATCAAAAAGGAAAGATTTTCACTCCGAAAGGTTTACACAAACATGGCGGCTCCGAATTTTAGTAAACAATTTTCACCGTTTTCATTTTTGATCTATTTTCACCATCTTAGGTTTTCGCGACTTAAACAAAATCATTTTATTAGGTTCGTAAAGGGTTTTTGAATTTCGTTTTTGTTTTTTAAGAGACGATTTTTGATGCCATTTTGAAAGTATTTGCATTTGGTGCAACGGAAAGTTTTTCTCAAAACCATAATTCATTACTCATTGACGAATAGGGTTTTTCATGACTATCTGTGACTCTGTCAACCGTCGGGAAACTCAATTTCAGTGCAGAAAGAAAGGACGTGAAAAAATCAGCAAAAATGATCTCCCCAAAGCTCAGTGTAAGCGAATGATAAAATATCCGTTATTTTCTTAACGAACAAACGTTTTGACCGTTGGCATCGTCGCGAATCGTCGCCGAATGAGCAATGAATTTTTCATAATTCAGGTACGAGAAAATTTTCAGGTCGTCTGGTCATAATCCAATGATTGTCTCATTCACAGTCTTTTCTATGTGATTTCAGGACATAAATATTTAATCAAAACTGAAAACGGCGAATAAATGGATCTGAGAGTGCACAGAAATGACCAACCTTATTGGATTCCAAAGCCTGACATTGCCAATATGGAGATGAGTGAGGAAATAAATCCATATATGAAGTCTGAGAACATCACACCAGGTACACTGGATGTTGCTTGCCATGACAGACACTGAAACAATTCATTTTTCAATTAGGTTTTATGCAGTTTAAGTATTGAAGTCGCATTGTCATTCCAACTGAATAACATTCACTTGTTTTGATCATTGTGCTGATTCTATAAATATTCATTCAGCACTTATTGCTGTGGGCTCAAAATTAGCACCAGGTTGTGTTAATGCAAGAGTCATTTATCTCACTGCTAATTTCTCTTAATTTTCTTTTATTAATCATACGGAGACTGAGAACAGCTGAGAACTGTGCATTGTGAGTGCAGTGAATAAGCAGGAAGTAATTCCTTTGGAATGATTCTGGTTGTTGCACATTTACACTTACTCAAATTCAACTGAGTGTTTCTGATAATTTGTCTAATAAATTTACAAATGAGTATGAAAGAGAAAGCAGTTCAGTGGAATAATCAGATGCAGTTACATTTTACACTTTGGATTCACAGTCCTGTCAAAGTAGTTCAAAAATGAGGAGTGAAGTTACATAAAGTCCCAAATGCTAAAACTTGATCAAATTGCTTAGAGTATGATTATAAAAGTATAAACTGGATCCAATGTTGGGAGAAAATATGGGCGCGCGAACAGGGATCAAACAAATTCGTTTTTCCCCATTTTAATCAAAATGGTGAGTTTTATCGTAAAAATAGCTCAGACAAAAATTGTAGAGCGTAAAATTATCTACAAAAAATGTGTCAATACTTTTTTTTCTAAGAGTCACCGTTTTTGAGATATAACGATTCAAAAAGTTGGATGACACTGTGGCCATTTTTAATATGACAACTTTGTCGGGCCAATTTTAGCCAATCAAAATGATTTCTCTAAAATCCAACTATATGCATTCGAAAGCTTAAGAAATGCTCTTTTAAACGAGCACAGTTAGAATGAAATCCGAGATGACATTATTTTGATATTTGGCCTCAAAAAATGGGCAAAAATTGCCACAGTCGCGTTTTATCTATAGCTTTCAGTTCGTTTAGTATAGATAAGAATAACTCCGACTAAAATTATACAGCATAAAATTATCTACAAAAAATGTATAAGACTTTTTTTCTTAAGAGCCATCGTTTTTTGCTATACTTCGATGTTAGACTTTTATAATTATGTATTCTGAACAATTTGACTAAGTTTTAGCTTCTTATGAATTAATGTTACGTTGAATGTTTAATTTGACCGAATCATTGCTTCTTCATTGAGAGGCAAAGAAGTCACTGACAAAGAATTCTGATAAGTGAATTATTTTGCAGTGGAACCCGTTCGAATCGAAGTAGAAGTCGATCATTCCCTGTTCGGGGGTGTCAGAGAGAACCCCCAATTCGGGGGCGAATCCTTCCCCTCCGGCGCGAAAAGAAAAGCCCGCACGAAATGCACCTGCTTCGAGTGCAACCCCGAGTTCGGGGGCAACCCCGGCCCCGGTGCGAACGTGTTCCAGTGCACCATCTGCCAGAAATGCTTCACCAAGTGCAAGTACTTCCGCCGACACGTGGGTCTCCACGCGAAGACGAAGAGCCTCAAGTGCGACCTGTGCCAGGTCAGTTTCATGTTCTCCTATCAGCTGCAGTCGCACAGACTCACCCACACGCACGGGCAGAAGCCCTTCCAGTGCAATATCTGCCGCAAATCGTTCACCTCCAAATACTACCTGAAACAGCACGAGTGGGTGCATAACCCCATGACGCCGTTCAAGTGCCGCGTCTGCGGGAAAGGCTACAGCAGCGAAGGTTACTTCAAAAGGCACGAGCTCAGCCACGCGCAATAGTAAACGAAATCAACATTTGTGGAGAAACAGTTCCTTTTGATAAATAACGAGAGTATTTTCCTGTTATTTGCGGTATTTGGAGTGTTTAAGATGAAGGAGACGCTGCCCTGAGATGGGAAATTATTAAGTGCATAAGATGCGGCTTTGCACGGGGTGGAGCCGACCAGTACCGCACCCTTATTCTCGCAAATCACCGGATTATCTTTGCTGAGTTATCCCACTAATGTGTTTCCGCGTTAATTAACACTTTCTTAATGAGTTACGCTCTCAAACGTACACTCATTCGGCTCTCATAAGCAATACAAGCAATAAAAAACCTTTCTGCTGCCACGTGCAATCGGACCCTTTAAATTACTTTTCATACAGTATTATTCAGTTTAAGACTTTTGTAAATGAAAGACTTTTAATTTAATATCGTATACAGTATATATAATTGTCATCTTTTAAGGCAGTGATAACCAACCTTTGATAATACGGGCCAAATTTGAGTTTGGTGTAATTTCGCGGGCCACAAATTATATATGAAAATTAAATATGGATTTTCCGAGCCAAACCACGGATAGACTGAACTGAATTTTGTCTTTTTTTGTTTTCTTTTATTCATGTATCTATTCATTCTCTCTCATTTCTCTCTATTATTTTGTTATCATTGTTGTGTTTATTTATTTTTTATTTATTTTAAATTTATTTCAGTATTTTTAAAATCTAATTCAGTTTTAATAGTTTAAAATATAACATAGTTTAGTATTTTAAAAGCTCAAAGTTTTATTTTATTTTATTCTATGTATTTATTTGTAAATTGATTTTATTTGATATTTATTTACTTTTTTTGTATTCATTTATTTTATCTCCTCATTTTTGTTATCGAATATTACAAAAAGAAAATAAGGATTTGATGTTCTGTTGCATTTACTGTATCTTTTAAGTCTACGGACAAAGAAAACAAATATATATTATATTAAATATGGATTTTTAAAATTAGTATATTTTCCGAAAGGTAAAAAAGAATTTAAAAAACACCAAATACGTATGTGAATATAGGAATAAAAGAGTGGGCCACATGCAACACCTTCACGGGCCGGATATGGCCCGCGGGCCGTAGGTTGGCCATCACTGCTTTAAACTTTACCCCCGTAAATTACATTTCAGTATTACTTTTCATACAGTATTATTTAAATACACATAATACAAAAGTATTACCTGTTTATTTTAAAAAAAAACTCAAAAGACTTTGGAAAATGAAAGACTTTTAATTTAATATTATATACAGTATATAAATTGTCATTCTTTTTAGTATTACAGGAATCGATTGATGAGTCAGTCAGAGTAGAAAAATCTAAAATAATGTAAAACAGACTTTTTGAGGCTAAATTTCCAAAAATCAGTATTAAACTTTGTTCACATGAAATCGGTTTTATTTCGAAGAGAAATAATAATATTTTAATTGTAGAATTTCCCCTTTCTCTCGAAAAGTGGAAGAAATAAAAAGAAATTAAAAGTTCCTAGAAAATGAGTGAAAATAGTTAGATTAAGCTTTAATTAGACGTTGTAGTCGCTAATTTTAAATTAGATTTGAGTCCGTTCTGATCGCGGAAATCCGCCATTTGCAATTGGTCAGACTTTGAGCAGTCGAATGTCAGTGATTGAGTCGTCTTCGGATCGTTCTGCTCATTAAAATCAGAAGACGACTACAATTATAGTATAGGCTTTTATAGTATAAGAATATGTTCTTGGGGGAAATCCGGTGAAATAAATTGAAATTATCAATGTTATAAAAATTATACGAGAATTCACAAAGAATATACTATTCGAAGCGATCAGATCATTTGCGGCTTTCGAAATGAGCGCAGTCAGTTCTCATTAAGCGAAGAAAAGATTCTCTCGCTGATTAAGCAATGCATAACCGCATATTTGCCCGTCTTCCACTGTTCCCACTGAAACGACGTCGAAATGTCTCCGAGAAATGACTGCGTTCATAAAAAGCAATCAAAACTCGAATTAATTGTTGATTAGACTTATTTATTTTCTTGTTATGTCATTATTAAGTGAAAAAAATGTCAATTTATTATTTTACGGTGAAAATTAAGTTTTATTGTTCGGCTGTTTTTTAGTTTTAATTTAACACATTTGCAATTTTTTAAGGATGATTCCAGTCAAGTTTTTTATATAAATTAACTCACTGGGATTTGTCTGGAGTTATACAGATTTGATTATGAAACGTTTTGTTTGTATAAATATTTATATATATATGAATAGAATGCTTAAACTTTTCTATAATGTGTTATTTATAATAAGCATTTTTGTGCATAAAACTGAGCAGTATTATTGAAATATATTTTATTTCATTTCTTTTTAATTGTTTTTACTCAACTGAATGAACCCTCAGGCATTTGTTTCTCCTAAATCGAGGATGGAAGATAATTTTTTAAATTGTCACCATCTAATTCGGTAGTGAATACTTACATAATTGACTTTCCTCATATTTTGAAGATGTCCCTCTTTGAGTGAGAATTTAACACAACAGCAAACCGAATTTTAAATCGTAGTGGCATATTTTTGGTGTTAAGTTCCGTTAATAAAAGAAAAACAAATTATTGGTTGCAGAAAATCAACCTTTTCAAAAGCAGAGAAAAAACGGTTGAAATGTACGTTCAGAAATATTCGACCGATGTAGGCGACTTGTTGCCGCGCAAAAGTTAAACTTCCGCTTCTTTCGCAGCGATTCCTGAACGTTCTCCATCCGCCATATTATTCTCGTCACTGTTTACCTCAAAAAAGATAAATGTCGGAATATGATGCATGCGTAAAAGGTCCTTTAAAACTTAAAGGAGATTCAGGGATTAAGAAGTAAGTGTTAAATTATATTTTTAATTGAAAACCATGTGAGAGAATGCCATATTTAAATTAAAAAAGGTGAGTAAAAGGCTGTGGGATTTCACAATGAAATGTTTTTGCCTCCGCAGAAAAAAGAAAAAGAAGGATGATAAGAAACTGCTGGAACAAGTCTCAAAAACGTTGGAGTCTGTGGAAAGTGAAGAAACAAAACCAAAAAGCCAATTCGAGTTGACCAAAGCAGAAATGGCGTTTTTAAAACAGCAAGAAAAGATGGTAAGACAGAATAAAAACAGTTTTTGAATATTCATATTTCTCCTGCTTATTTCACAATGTTTTACTTTTTCTTTCTTAAAGCAAGAAGAAAGGATTAAGAAAAAAGCTTCGATGACGCATAAACAGAGAGTTGAGGAATTTAATAAACATTTGGACTCTTTGACGGAGCACTTTGACATTCCAAAAGTCAGCTGGACAAAATAAGGAAATTCATTTTTCTGATGGATTTTTCCTGAATGAGATGAATTTGGAAGACTCATCTTTACATGAATCCATTTATTCTATGGAATGGAAAACACAGTGGAACGATTAAAATCAAAAAATGGAGATTCTGCAATTATTTTCAGTTAAAATTGAATGGAGACATGTATATTATAATGTAGAGTAATATAATAATTTTATTGATATATGTAGAAAATTCTTTTGAAGTAAGTTTTACTGTAATTCCATCCTTTTTGTAATTTGAAATGTGTCTGAATATATGTTAATATTTTCCATATTTTGTGTATATTTTTATTTTATTATTTATACATTAATGATTTTTTACAAAATGCATAAAAATTTTGGCATATTTATTTAGTTTAGATACATATTTTGTGTAATTTTGTCAGAAGTTTGGCCTCAATTATTATGAAAAGAATTGGAAAATACAATTGGGACATTCAAATTATCAAATATATTACTGTTTTATTTATTTATATGTTAGTCATTTCTTAAATACAGTTATTATAACTTTTTATAATTAGTAGTTTAACTTATATTCTAATCAGTGTTTGATTTGTTTGTGAATCGAATGAACTGATCTATTACTTCATTTTACACTGTTTCTACTGGAATCCACCGTGTAAATCGAGGGACGACATCAATAATCAAATGTCTGTTATATATCCGCCGTCAGCCATTGTCAGCATACAATTTGAATTTTGAAAAGCCAGTGTTTGTTTTCTTCCCAATAAGCGCGTCTCTCCTTTGGGATAACAGCCCAATCCGCACCTGACAGTGGCCTCACTCACGTCCTTAATCCATCCAATGAAAGCCTCACTTTGGCTGCCTGCCATTCGGGAGACGGGAAAAGAACACTTCACGCATGCGCGGAAGTGACATTCGTGTGTGTAGTCGAGATAAGCGCTAGCAGAAGAAGAAGGAATGGAGGATGTAATCGTGGTCATCCCCCAGGGGAAACTCCGGGGGAGGAAAGAGAAATCCGCCCTCGGGAACGAATTCTACTCCTTTCATCGCATCCCCTACGCGAAGCCGCCCGTTGGCGACCTCAGATTCAGGGTTTGTAGTGATTATGAGAGGTTGTAGTGCCTCGAAGATTACATTCTGTCCTGGTTTCAGGCGCCTCAACCTGCTGAAGGGTGGAAGGACATCAGAGACGCCACAGAAGAGGGAACTGCCTGCCCCAGCGCCGATTTCTTCAAAGCGAACTACAGCCCCAACTGTTCAGAGGATAGTCTCTTCGTGAATGTCTACTGCAAGAGAGTGAGTGAATGATCGGATGTTTGAAGGGGTGGTTTGTGAGGAGGACATGTTTTCCAGAGACCCACCCTCGAGGGGGGAGAGAAAATCCCCGTTATGGTGTGGATTCACGGGGGCGGATTCGAACTCGGCTCCGGGAACAGAAGTCTCTGCGGTCCGGATTATCTCCTCCAATATGACGTCATATTGGTGACATTTAATTACCGAATTGGGGTTTTTGGTGAGCACTCATTACTCCCTTAAGTACACCAATTTGTTCAAAAATCACCGGTGAAATTCCATGTTATGTTTTTATAATTATACTCTCAACAGTTTCACCCCTTTTAACAATCTTTTAACTCCGAAATTTTGTACGGGCGGGCGGTGTAAGTTTGTGCATCAAAAAACATAAGAAGAAGAATCAAATAATGGGAAGTTTATGGTCGCAGCTGTCTTTTATTTTTGAAACATAAGAAGAATAAATAATTAAAGAGCAGTCCGTAAGGGCAGCCGTTTTCTTACGGTATTGTGATTCCGAGGTTGGTGACTGAATTTTAACGTAAGAAGACGGGGTTTGTGTGTTAATCGCATTTTATTAATAAGACCGAATTAAGATAGTATAATCGTATGTGACTAAGTTCTTTTAACAGTTATTTTGGAATTCTTTTTACAATGAGATTTTGGGGTTTGAATAAATGTGACGTCACAATATTTTGGCGATTTTCGTTTTTTTAACGGTTTTATTTAATTTTATAATTGTAATTGCAGCTTAACTTTTTAGTTTTGTCTAACATATGACTAAAAACACAACATAATGCAGTCAGGCATCTCTTATTTAAATAAATCTTTACTTTTTATACATTTTGATGTATAACAACGAGAGGGGAATGTGCACATATTTTTTTATTATTTTTTACCCTTTCGTGTGTTTTTAATATAAAAGATTGTAACTTTTTTTCTTTTATTGACTATATTTCTCTTTTAGGTTTTCTCAGCCTCGAAACCGTCGAATGTCCCGGGAATTACGGTCTAAAGGATCAACAACTCGCGCTGAGATGGGTCAAAGCCAACATCCCCTTCTTCGGAGGGGACCCCAACAACATAACCCTCTTCGGGATAAGCGCGGGAGGCGCCTCCGTCCACTTCCAAACCCTCTCCCCCTCGAATGAGGGGCTCTTCCACAGAGCCATCATCCACTCGGGTTCTGCCCTCAACAGATGGGCCTTCGCCAGAAGACCGAGAGAGGCGGCCTATGCCCTCGCCAGGCGACTGGGCTGCGATGCCAGAGACGACAGAGAGGTGCTGGAGTTCCTGAGGGAGGCGCCCCCCGAAGACGTCGTCCTCAAGGGGTTGGGGGTGATAAACGAGACAGAGGTGAGAGGACAACCCTTCCTCTGTGCAACAGATGCTGAGTTAGGTCTTCTTCAGGGGGAGGCTTTGGGCGAATGGTTCCTCAACTTCACATTCGTGCCGACGGTGGAGCCTGAGCATGAGGGTGCGTTCCTGACGAAGCACCCCTGGGTGCTGATGAAGGAGGGGAGGTACCTGGACGTGCCCCTGATCACGGGGACGACATCGGAGGAGATGATTCTGGGGGTGAGAGGGGTGGATGACTATCCTCGGTTCACCACAGTGGAGGACTTCCAGAAGTTAATCCCTAGGGATATAATGCTCCAGGAAAACAGCGATAAGGCGTTAAATATTGCCAAACGAATTAAGGAGTTCTACTTTAAAGATGGCGTGGATTTACACAATTATATAAATGTAAGATGTTCAATCCTTATTAAATTAAGGAAATTAATTACATTTGTTTTCAGATACTCTCCGATAATTTCTTCAATTACGGAGTCTTCAAATACGTCAAATCGAGAACGACTAATAAAAGCATTAAATCTCCGACGTATTTATATGAGTTCAGCTACGACGGAGAACAATCTTTTATCAAAAAACTGTTGAACCTCACCGCAATCAAAGGCAATAATCTCTCCCACACTAATCCAGAACCTTCCTCTTCTCAGGAGTGATTAATTATCTTTCCATTTCAGGCACTGAGCACGGATATGACACCGTTTTTCTGTTCAAAACGGACTTCTCCGATATGGACAAAATGGCGGACGGTTCGCGAGATAACCGTTTCATGCGGAAATTCACGGAGTTGTGGGTGAGCTTTGCCGCGAAGGGAATGCCTCTGCTGAACGAGACGGGATTCTCCTGGAAGGAGACCAGTTATCCCGACCTGGAGTACCTCCAAATAGGGGAGGAGTTCCTCATGAAGAAAGGATTCATCAAAGATCGGATGTCATTTTGGGATGAACTGTACACCGCCTACTATGAGAACTGAGAAATGTTTTCCATTTGTAAAATATAACTGAAACTGGTTTTATACAATCAAATTAATTAATAAATCCGTTAAAGGAAGCACCGTTTTTTGTCAGCTAAGATCTAAAGAACCACCGATTTCCGTAAGGACTTTTTCCAAAGAATTATCTGCTCTCGAAAAAGATCAATAAAAAACCTATTAAAGGGTTGACATTGAGTACAGTGGGCAAAATGGCGAATTTACCGATTTACGTATTTCCTCAAATACTGAATGCATCCACGTTGCACATTATTATTAAACATTTTCACAATTTTCATATAATTTTCAGAGAATCGTTTTTAGATTTGATAGTAATTAGTTAGTATGGATTTAGCGTTAACGGTTTTTAGCGTATTTTTCAGATTTTGAGAGAATTTGTTGTAAATTTGATATCTAAAGTTAAGTGTTAGTGTTGGATATTTAGAGTTTAGAATAAAAAATAAAATATAAGTAAAAAAGTCCACTCTGAGAAGAGATGGAGGTTGAATCTGAACAAAGTTAAGTAGCAATGTAGAGATTGCAGATCAAAGAGAGAGATATTTAGAAGGGGGAGTGGTGAAGAACGAAGGATATGGAACAGAAGTGGCAACAGGAGAGGGAAAGGCCATAGAAGAGAAAGAGAGAGAGAGAATAGGAAAGAATGAAGGATATGGCAGAGAATTTGGAGCGACGAAACAAAGGGATGGTTAACAGAAGAGGAAAAGAAAGAGGAGAAGCAACAGAAGATGGAAGAGGAGAACAACAATGGCTGAATAAAAAAGAAACCGAATATGGATGGAAAATGAAAACAATTTTTCCGTGAATAACATTATTTAATAATTTATTGTCAATATTATCCGTAATTAAGTACATTTTTTATTTACAAAATGAGTCAAACAGAGCCGAAAATGAAACCGGAAATAATAAGCTTGATTTCTCTGTAAATACAATTATATATACAGATTTATAATCATCTCAAATAATATAACCAAAGAAAATCAAAGAAAAAGAAATTGTTTAAAACACGTCCATTTGAATTCGAATGTCGCGCTGTCGGTGCGATTTCTTCGTACCTTTTTGCCAAAGGTTCCGCATCCCGTGACTAGAATCAAATTTCAACAATTCTACTTCTAATGGCCGATACTGTTCGAATGCTCGACGACGGCGGCTTCGAATACTGCTTTTCCCATTCCCTAATTACGTTTATTTTACCAACAAGCGAGTGTTTAATTTTGACCTGAAACGACTTCCGTTTGCACTGGGGATTTTTGTACGAATGCTCAAACTTTCATGTACGGGTACTTGACTTCCGTCAGAGGAACGAATGTTTCCTTTATCGACTGCGGCGACGCCCATCGCAGCACGTAGTGAGGTCCTCCCGCCTTGTCGTTCGTGCCTGAAACCAGCAACACGTCTCACCCTCCGCCCAGGCTTCCAACCCCCTCTCCACCCCCACACTCACCCGACAGACGCGCACCGCCGAACGGCTGCTGACCCACCACTGAGCCCGTCGATTTGTCGTTTATGTAGAAGTTTCCTGCTGTCTGAATGAAATACTGTTCGGCGTACTGGAGGAATCCCCTGCGAGAGAGAGACCGAGGGTTATTGGGAGGAACGGGGGTCGTTTGGGGGTGGCAGTGCTTACATGTCTTCTCCGAAGATGGCTCCCGTGAGGGCGTAGGGGGCGGTTTCCCCGACGAGCTGCATCGCCTGTTGGAGGCAGTTGTCCTTGTAGACGTAGCAGGCGAGGACAGGTCCGAAAATCTCTTCCTTCATGATTTTTTCCATTGGGTCTTTCGTTTCGATTATGGTTGGTTCGATGAAATATCCTTTTCTGTAACGGAAACAAAACTCGTGAGTGAAATTCATGCCGTCAATATAAATCATTATTTTTATACAATGAATGCAAACATACAGTGGCGCTCAAAAGTATTTTGACAATACAAAATAAGAGTTACAAAGTGAAATTTCATTCAAATGCTTTACAACATTTATAAATATAATATTAATTAAATAACAGAAGAAACACAGAGTTTATCTTTAAAATTATACAATAGAAAACAAAAAGCAGAAGACAAAAAATAATTTTGTTTTTGACATTTTGTTATTTTAATGTTAAAAATATATCATTAATAGTATTGATAACTAAATAATATAACTCTGTAATAAAAAAATACAATAGTAAAATAATTAACTAAGAAACTAATAAATTTTGTATTGTCAAAATACTTTTGAGCACTATTGTATCTCTGAAATTATCCACTTATTTTTTAAAAAGCGAAAAAGGGATATTGGCACGTTTTCACGGATCGATAATTGGCTCGTCCAACCTTGAAATAATTTTATTTTGGCTGAGTAAAAAATATTTACTTGTCGTCGTATTTTCCTCCCGCGATTATCTCCAAATTGGGGCTCTCCTTCGCGTAGTTTATCCACCCGACGATCCTATCGAAGGCCTTCTTGTCGATGACCGCCCCCGCGAAAGTGGAGAAGTCCGTGGGATCCCCTATCTTCAGATTCTTCAACCCTTCGATGAGACCGCACTTCACCTGCGGAGGACAAACCATCGTCAACAAAGCCTCACACCCTCCTGCATGCAGAGAGGAACACCCACCTCCGGCCAGAGAGACTCGGGAACGTACAACCTGCTGCACGCGGAGCACTTCTGCCCGCAGAACTCGAACGCGGATCGGATGGTGCCGTTCACGACGGACTGCACGCAGGCGCTGCAATGCACGAAATGGTAGTTCTTTCCGCCGACCTCTCCGATGAGCCGGGGGAAGTTCTTGTAGATGGCGATGTTCTGGCCCACTTGGCTCCAGAGTCGGCTGAAGGTCCTGCAAGCCCAAAGAGAGAGAGGTGACTCCCCGCGAGATGGTCCCTCTCCTGGGGGCGGACACTCACGGGACAGATCCTGTGAAGTTGACGCCCGCCAGATGAGGGCTGGCGGTGATGGCGTCTCCGAAGACGGGGCCGTCCGCGGGGACGAAGTTGACGACGCCTGGTGGAACGCCGGCCTCCCTGCAGATCTTGAATATGATCCAATTGGATAAGAGGGCGGTGTCTGACGGTTTCCAGATCACAGAGTTGCCCTGAAACAAATTTCAGTCGTTAATTCACAAGACTTTACAAAATTAAATTAAAAAAGAAAAACCATTCACCATAAGAGCCGGTGTGAACGCCAAATTTCCACCAATGGCGGTGAAATTGAAAGGAGATATGGCTGCCACGAATCCCTCCAACCCTCTGTACCTCATCGAATTGAGGGTGACGCAAGGATTTTCGCTAATCGGTCGATACTTGATGATTTCTTTCGCGAAGTACGCATTGAACCTGAAATGGAGGCCATTGTTAGTGGAGTCAGAGAGCGGCGACCGCTGTCGATTGAATCCTCACTTGAAGAAGTCGACGAGTTCGGCGGCGGAATCGATTTCGGCCTGAATTACTGTCTTTGACTGACCCAGCATGGTGGCCGCGTTGAGTTGCTGTCTGTACTTGGAGGCCATGAGGCACGCGGCGTTGTTCCAAATTTTTATTCTTTCTTCTATGGGTGTGCTGCATTCCCAATCCTTTTGCGTTTCGACCGAGGTTTTGATCGCCTTTTCGACCATTTCCTGAGGAAGGAGAAGCACTCTGAGCATCGTCTGGCAAGCGAACAACTCCTCCCGCGATGCACCTACCTTGTCTGCATAGTAAAACCTGGCAATTTTGTGGGAGTGGTTGTGAGGCATGACTTGATATCGAACATCTTTTGATTTTAATTCGGAACAGCCAATCACGATGGGAACTTCCTCCACGCAACCGGATCCTGCTTTCAAGGCTTCTTCTAAATTTTTCCTCTCCTCTGAACCTGGCAAATATTCTGCACAACAAATAATTCAATTATCAACTGCTTTCCAACAAAACAATACATTGAAATACAAAGTGAGCGACCAAAAATTAAATTCTCTAATTAACCCCAAACTGTTAGAAATCCTTCCAGGTTAATATTTACAAAATGATAAGCAATCAGTGGCTTTAATTCAAAGTTTTGATTTTACAACAAGCAATGATTTTATTTACTATTAGATAACAAAATCTTAAACTAATTAAGTAATAACTCAGATAAACGATTCATTTAAATTTTATCAGAAAAACAATCAAAGAGAATTCAGAAATGCAAAATAAGGTTTTGGGTTCACTGATTGAGCAGAACAAAACTGCTTAATTTTTGGTGCCCTCTTGTTGTTATCCCTACTAACCCAGTACAGGTTCATTCTGTACTCCAAAGTCTTCAACGCAGGGTGGTTTGATAACAGTAGATGCACATCTTACTAGTGGCCTGGAGTGAAAGAAAACATATATTATGTTCTATAAATAGAATTTGTTTGCTTAATTGAAAAGTCAGCAATTCAAACTCTCAGCAATGAACGACAATTGTTTCAATTAAGCTGAAAGACCTTCAATAAGTGCTAACAAAGGAAAATTCAGCAGGCGACTTTAAATCTCATGTTCAGGCGAAAAACTTTTATATTCACCTCAAAAAAAGAAGAAAATTCGTTAAGTTTTCTCATATGGAGGCAATAAATCATTCCGGATTCAGATGACGTTTTTCCATCGATAACAGATTTCTGATCAACAGTAAAATCTTTTACACCCAAACAAATCGAAATCGTCATTTCAATGTCAAATCTGAGTTTACATTCAAGAGCGTGGATTTCTATGCCAGCTGATGACTATGATTTTGATAAGACTTAACAATAAAATCGCGAGCATCCTTATCTGAGTTTCGACATCGAAATCCCTTTCATTTGTTTGCCCAATCCTCGGAAAGAAAACGAATTTCGAGATTGTACGAATCGTTAAAAGCGGGAAGAAAACTAAATTCAAGAAATCCATCGTCGTCAAAAGCAAATCCGGAAACTCTAACGCGAAATATACTCACGGAGGACAATTAACAAATAAAAATATACAACGGAAAAATCATCCTGTTATTGTAACCGTGATGGCGGCGTAAAAGTTTCGGCTGATCTAAGTAAATCGCATCACCTTTTAAACTTACCGTTGAACATTAAGAGTGAATGTTTGTCTAAGTAAGTTCAACATAGCTTTCAAGTTTATTTTGTTATTATTTAAACAGAATTATCGGGAATTCTTATCTCCAAAACCTTTGATCTTGCCCCGGTCCACCATTAGAGAGAAAAGATGATCGAAGCCCTGTGACGTCACGGCAACCATTCAGTTCCTTTCCGCCAATCACAGCTCGCGATTTCGTCGTCTGCACAAACTCGCAAAAATCCCGTTTTTGGGACTTTTCTGCTAAAATCTTTTTCGAAGAAGGAGGATTTTGTGCTGCTCGCTCTCACGCGAGCCCATTCAGGCATTTTCGGGTCGAATACAACCGAGAGAAATTACGGGGCGAAGCATTCTTTGATCGTTCTCCTCCTCCATATTGTCGTTTCCTCTTCGGCTTTGATTGGGTGGTTGAATTTGCATTCTGCTATCGGAAGTTTTTGCGATTGGAGGGATTCGTAGAATTAAAACCAATATTTCGGTCTCAAGCTACATCTAAAGTGATTTTTGTGAATCTTCATGGCGAGTTGAGCCGAGTGAGATTCAACGAAAAAAAATTTTATGCAATATTTCCCCGGAGGTGTCGGTTTCTTTTTTATTTACGGGAATTTTCAATTATTTTCATAGCCGAAGACAACATTTAAATAAGTTCCGAGTTACAACGGTAGAGAGCGCTCAAGTTGCTTCCAAATTAAAATGGCTCTGAAGGGTTGTTCGCTTTATGGCTCATTTTATTCAATTTAAGACTGTTATTGCTTTGCATTCATCAAGTCATTAATTAAATATTATTAAAGTCATCCACAGGGTGATATTTATATACCGCTTAAATGCATTTTTTGGTTTACCCTCGAAAATATAAAAACAAATTCCCCTTTTTTTCAAATAAAAATTCATTCATTTTGGATTCTTAAAGACAATTAAATCGAAACGAACAGATTTTATTAGTGTAAAATGGGTTTTGCGATTTTATTGTTCAAATAAAAGCGTTTTTTTTCCTTTGGGACAACTTTTTCTTTCTTTTTTCTTTTCCGTTCTTTCTTCTTCCGGTCTTTTCCTAACGTTCACTTCCGGTCGGATTGATTTTCTACTTCCTTTCTCAGCTGTCTTCTGCTGTTATCGTCGTCTGTTTTAGATCATCCTTCCCGTGTTATTTATTTCTTTATTTCAGTTATTTATTTGCTATATTTTATTCATTTATTTATGTTATTATTTATGTAATTTGCATACTATGACTTTTTATATGTCGTTTGAAAAACTAAAAGTGGAACCGGAATTTTAATAAATTATATTAAATTACAGATAAATAATAAATAAATACCTCCCTGGGATATTTAAATTAGTCTATTATTTTATCTTCTTCTGAATGTTCGCCATTTTTAAAAGGCTTAAAAAATCAATTTATTAATGATGTTTATATTTGAAATGGAAATAAAGTTATTAAAAATCAAAAATAATTTCAAAGATTTATAATTGAATTTATTAGGAAGACTCAAAATTTAATTTATTGAAAGAATAAATAACTTTGATTAATCGATTTCCACTTTTAATGTTGTTTAATTCCATAAATGGCAATCTGATTATAATACACAATCGGTGGCAAATTCAGTCTGAAAGAGCGAATTAAGGCACGTAACTGTACCTTGAGAGGTTTCGCTTAAATAATTCACTCGTGCTGCTGACAGGGACAGGGGAAATCAGAAAGATAAAAGATTTTAAAACCCCACTGTAGCAAAATTATCATTTACTGCAGAGACGAAGAGAAGAAAACCGGCTGTCGCGCGCAGTAGTTTCTTATAAATTACCAACAGTTTGTTTTTTAAACACCCTTGACGACTCCGTAATTATTCCTCTCTTTTTAAGACGCTTGCTGACTCCCTAACTCCGGTCCAAGGCCCCCATCCGCCCCCGGGGCCCACTGACAGGCACGAGCGTCCTTGGACCTTGCCCCGCACCGTCCTTAACGAGATTAGTCTCTGGGTTTTCATTAATCTGGTAAACATGTAAAAGGTAGCGGAGGAAAGGAAAGGAATTTGGGTGCAGGCAATTGAGATCTCTGCCATGGAATAAAATTTCCGAATCACGTAGTTAGCGGTCGATGGACGAGGGTTAATGAATTTTGTGACCGTAATGGAATCACTTCTTCGGTTGATATTTTATCAGATAGGAAAGGGATAGAAAATTGAATAGGTTTTGCATAAAAAATGTATAATTCGGATAGATAACCGGGATATAAATTTGGGAAAGACTCATTTTGACAGTTTTCCCTCGCACTGCCACTGACCTCCCCCCCACGAATGAGATGAATTATCGCTAAGAAACGCTATAATTCTGGCTGCCCCTTTAAAACGCAAAACAAGGGCTCTTCCGATGCACAAGACGTGCTTTATCTTTGGAATCATTCCGCCCTCTTCGTCTCCTGTCGTCCCCAAGGAATCTCCTGGACTCCCGCAAAGACAGAGACCGGCAATGCGTGCCTTTTAATTGGAGGATGTCCAGATGGTTCTCATTCAGAAACTGACTGCGTTGTTAATGTCTTCTGCATTTGAACTACTCTTAACCCTTACCGACAAGTGAACTTTATAATTTTTCTCCGGCTTAAGGGTAAGCAATCAACTTATTTATTATTATTTATTACAGGTTTGTTTCTTCATATCTTCGATAAAAAGCTGCCAACACAAAATCTCCATCCGTTTTGCGAGTTACAGAGCTTTAGAAAAATCATCCCCTTTTTGGCACTCAACTCAAAAAGTGACAACTTTGTTCGCACGCACTACAAAACGCATCCAAACTACAAAGGTAAAATTTTGCACACTGTTAGATCATTACATGCTCTTTCGAATGGTACATGTTTCGACTAGATGGGTCTTACGGTTGCTGAGTTACAACGTCTTAATTGTAAAATTGTACACCTTTGGTGCCCAATTTTCAACACCCCATAACTTTTTTATATGTGGTCCGATTTAGTGCAAACTATGTGTGACAACACAGCAATACTAGTGCTTTAATATAGTCTTTATTTGACCTTTCCAGCATCAACACGTGGGGAGCTAAGAGAGCGCAAAGAAGTGGTGTTCGGTGACGGAATGAATGAACCCCCGAGGGGGTGAGTGTCTGAAGGACGCAGAGGGCGGGGATGATGACTCTGGATATTCAGAGCCTCTCGGTAAATAGCGTAAAAAAAGTTAGTTGTAAACAAACACCGAGCCAACCGCCATGAAAGTACTTGGCAAATTTCGGGGCGAGGCAGCAAAGAGTTCTCAAAAATAAATAAATAGATATAGCCGAGAACATATATAAAAAAAAGCTGACAAAAACAACATGACATGAAAAACTATTCCCTTTTTTGTTAATATATCAAAGGGATGTTGGAATTTTTTGCGATAAACGCTAAGGCTAATTTTTTGTCAGTGAAAAAGGGGAGAAAAAAGAAAGAAAGAAAAAAGGGAAAAGATCATCAGTCTGGGAGTTTCGAGGGTTGCCGCGACAGATTTCTAATGGGGTGGGTTTTTTCGAGGAACGCATGATATCTCCCGTTATCGAGCCTTATCTCACAAATTTACAAAGCTCACTGAACTTGACTGAGTTTCCCCGAATTTGGCCGGACTTTCTCTCGCTAAGGACTTTTACGATTCATTAAGCTCACATTTCTTTGGCCTCGCGGCTTTTTGTGCCTCTCACTTTCGCAAATGTTTCAGTTTCAACAGGACGATGTTCCTTTTTCCTTCGACTTGTTGCCTCCCAAGAGGATACAGGAGGTGCCACGTTCTCAGGACTTTTCCTTCGACTCGTTGCCCTCCAGAAAACACACAGGTGCTGCCACGTCCTCATTTTGTCCTCATTCGCACGACCGAAGGAAACTTCGTTAGGGAAACGAAAAACTTTTGCTTCCTTTATTTAATTCTCGTTTCACGTACTGGGACGTCTGCTCTCTGTTTTTTTTTCGCGTCTCCAATTTTTCTATTATTTTCCCATTTCGTCAGTCCTTTCTTCTCTTCCCTTTCCTCTGTCATTTCACATTTATCACGGAAGTGTCATTTTGCCTTCTTAAGCCTCCGACATCTCGCCTCCCATCCCACGACCGCCTCCATCTTTGTTTTTCTCCTTCACTTCCGGTCGCGTCTCCACCCGGAAGCGAAGTTTTCCCTCTCCCACGTCCTTCCCGTGGAATACCAGGTGCAGCTCGGCTACCCTCTCAAGAGGACCTTGAATTCTGGCGTCTACCTGTCATAATTAGGCACCCGAGGAGGGCATCGATGATTGGTCCTTGAGAGGGTTGGAAATCAGGCCCAGTTCAACCCTAATTGATTTTCATTATCATTCCTCGACTGCGCTGCCCTCGAGTCTTCTTTTGCGTCTTTCATTTGAATGTTTCCCTTTGATTTTCCCTCCCCCTTCGCTCTTGAGGGTGGGTTTTTATTCTCAGTGGAGGTCAAGCCAATTTTTTTATCCTCACGGGTCTATTTAATGTGGGATTTGATCCTTCGTCTTGGTCAGAATCGATTTTTAACCAGGATTTTTAAAAATTATATTCATTTGCATTTGCATTAATTAATTGAAGAAAAATAATAGAAAATAATATATATATATTAGTTCTATTATAGATTATATATATTCTATTACAGATAAAATATCTTCTATTAATAAAATTAATCAATTGATTTTATTAAAAGAACTTTGGTAAGCAGTATAACAGTTTTTTATTTTGTTACCTGAATTCTCCATTCTTCATTAATATATTTTGCACATCAGTTTATTTCCGGTTTTAACTGCAACTCAGTTACCATTTTCCAGGTAAAATTTTCCACGTTGAGAAAGCGAAAATTTCCATATCTTGTTTAGGTTTGTTTCGTTTGATCGCGAGGCCTTCTTCGTTCGCTCGCAAAACGCCCCCATTTCCGGTGACCGTTTGAACCGGAAACGACCTCCGGCCAGGATCCGTTTCCAAATCCTTCCCGAAAACTTTTCATGGTTAAACTTTTACATTTCACATGTTTTGCTTAATCTTTTCCCTGAGAAGGAAAACAAAAAAACGGCTCGACATGAAGCTGCTCTAAATATAAGTTTTTTGCTAGGAAATTCAGCATTTATTCCGGACGAAGGCAAAGAAGACGGGGACCGCCAGTGGGGAACCCTCGAGAACCCGTTTCTTCTTACGATGCCGAGAACTCCCAACGTTTTTGCTGCAAAACATCCTACTTTCCTTGGTCTTAGTTGGGCGCAGGCTAAGAAGACCGGGCCGCGGGCCGGTTCCCCGCGCGGCGCTCCCTCTTCCTAGCGGTCACCGGCGTTCCTAATGACAAAAAACACGGAAATGTTGCAGGAGGGATACACAGTTAGGTGAATATTTTCTTCTGCTCCGCCATTTTCCTAAATTACAATTACATACAGGATTTTTTGTTTTGGGTTTCCGCTTCGGTTTGAGTTTGCATCTGGGAAGATTTGCGCTCCTGATTTAATTTTCGAGGTTAGGAGGTTTTCCTTTGTTCGAATTTGCCCGACGGAAAATATATTTGGATATTCAAAACCGGAGATTTGAGAACACGGTAATAAAAGTCCACATTTATGACAACAATCATCTCTTTTATTTCGACTGTTTATTTATAATGACATGTTGATATCATTATTGATTTAATAAATTATAAAAATATTCTTGAATTAATATCGTAAAATACTGGAGATGTTCTCCATTTAAGTAATAAACAATGCGGCATCAGACTCTCTACGGGAGTGACATCTAATGAAGGAAAAAGAATTAATAAACCGTTATTTTTGCACATCGAATAAATCAATAAATAAATAAAATTAAATGTGAAATAATATAATTTGGTTTATCTATTTAGTTTTGTAGTCTTAATCCAAGCTTTCTTTTAATCTTTGCTTCTCCGTCTTTTTCATTTTCTCTTGTTTTTCTTTTTCCTTGAATTCGGATTACTTCGTTTGGTCTTTAATTTCTTTCCGGTTGTTCTTATTCATATATTTTTTATTTTTATTATTGAATGTAATTTTTTGTGTGCTTTAAAAAGTCTGAAGAGAGCCAAAGAGGATTCTATTCTTTATATTTAAAATATAAATATGTATAAAATAAATATGTATAAAAAATAATATATGTATAAATACAATTATAAAACTGTAAAATCCAAATAATTCATTTTATAGTTTTTCATATATCATTTTTAAGAGTTTTGCCAGTTTTCCTTTCCTTTGGGCCTTTCATTTTTCCTTTGGGCAGTGTGAAAGGCATTCGACCATAGACTCTTTCTTCTTCTATGTCTTTAGGGATTTTCCGTCTATGGAATCCCAATCAATTTTCCTTTCTTTTTGTCCCAAAATTTTACCGCACTTATTCTTCTTGTCTCTAAGCTCTTCTTCATTATTTCATCTTCTCTTTCTCTTTCTAGACACAAATTATCTATTAACTACTCATCAAATTGCTGTGTTTTGCCTTTCTCTGTTCCTCTTTGATTTGTCAGTTTTGTCGTCCAAGCAGCAGCAACTTTGTCTCATTCATGTCCGTTTGTCTGGACTCTGCACCCTTCCAAACACATTTCACTTCTTGTTTTGACATTTTGACGTGTTTGTCTTTTTCAGAACGGGCCGGTGACATCGAAGACGGTCAGAGGGAGACACCCGAAGAGAGGAAAGGATTTTTTCGGGTATGTTCGGAAATTTTGACTTGGTCCTGTGAATTTCTCCAGTCATATTTTTAATTTCTTGATGTCTTGTGAAAATTAACTTTGGTCATCCTTATAAAAATGCGGTGATCATTACTTAAATTATGGAAGGCTAAGATGAGGGGCTCGGGGGCGCGCTAAGCATGGGGACCGCGGCCGCCGGGCCCCGGCCACTTCGGTAATGATTATGAGTGAACCATTAAAAAAAAAGCGGAGTAAATATATATTAGTTACACACGAATGTAGACAAAGAGGCCGAGGGACCACCTTCTGGTAGCTTCTGTCCTGGGAACTCTTGCATCCACATCATTGGTTACCTATTTTTTGCACTGTGTAAAAGTTCATTTAACGCAGCAAATAAATTTCCGATTTTAATTTTGTTCCGAAAAAATGTAAATCCATAATGGAAGTTTTAACGCAGTCCCCCTCGGAGCGATTCGTCTTCGACTGCCAGGGGGTTGCTCGAGGGAGGGCGAGCAAGGGTCAAACAGAGAAATGGGGTAAATTTCTTATGTATTAAAGAAAATATCAGGAAGTGGGAGCGACGCTCAGCCGCCGGCCTGTCAGCGAATTCCCTCTCAGACATGCCATTTTGGGAAACTCTCCCTCCTGCAGGATGCTTTTAATTTGTTTTAATCGGAAAACATCCCTGTTGGGAGTTTAGAGGCGATGATCCCTAGGGATTCTTCTTTCATTCCCCTCTGAGATGTCTTCCTTTCTTTTTCAGGTTTGCTGATGCCTTTTCGGCTGGGCTGAACTGTAAGTACACCTTTTGCTTTGGTTTTTGTCCTCCCCTTCAGAGTTACCTCCTTTTGTCTGTTGGTCTGAACAAAATTTCCTCCAAAATGTCCATTAACAAAATTATTATTATTTTTGCCTTTCTATTAAATGGATGTTTTGTTTGTTAATATCTTAATTGAATGCATTTATTATTCTAGTTTTATTTTATTGTTTGTTATTATGGTTTTATATATTACAAGTAAAAAAGTTACCAGTCAAATTTACCGGTGAAGGCGTTCATGGCTTTAATGAGTTGTCATTAAATTTTAGGTGATAAATTCACTCCCCTCAGAATAAATTGATAATTTATTTCTTTTTTCTTTTTGTTCTTTCCTTTTTTCTCCTTTTCTCTTTTACTTTGTTTTTTCTTACTTTTAGCTTTAGCTTTATCTTTTTTCTCTTTTTTTCTCTCTCTCTTTAGTTTTTCTCTTTTTTCTCTCTCTTTCTTTACTTTTTATCTTTTTCTCTCTTTTTCTCTCTTTCTTTAGCTTTTATCTTTTTTTTTCTCTCTCTCTCTCTTTAGTTTTTAACTTTATTCTCTCTTTCTCCTTTCTTTGTTTTTTTATTTTTCTTTATTTCTGTCTTTTCTATCATTTCTTTCCCTTTTTCTTTCTTTCTATTTTTTCTCCCTTTCTTTTCCCATTGCTTTCATCCTTTCTTTCTTTATTTTAATTCAAAAAAACCATAATTAGCGTCTTTGACTCGTAAAGTTTTTCACTCTGGCACTCAATGCCTACAAAGTGGGCTTTACATTCCAAAATCTAAAACATCTAAAATCAATAAAATCTAAAAAAAAGAAAAACAATCCTCTGCCATTAGGATTCGAACCCCGCCCCTTCTGTTTCTAAGCCATCGCCTTTCACACTAAGCCACCGTCGTCCTTAAATACTACGAAGTCCAAACAATCCCAAGTTGAACCGGAAATATATAAACAAATAGTGTCAAAAGACAATACGGATTTTAAATACATAATTACAACAAATAAAATAAAAATTAAAACCCAAGATTAAATAATAGATAAAGAAATGAAAAGATCATAAAAAATAAAAAAGGGTAAAACTGGCGAAGGGGCGCAAAGTTCAGTAAGCAGATTACCGTTCTCGGGATTACTTGGGAAAACTTTGGCTCTGCACCCCGGCATTCTTTGCGGTCAGCAACGAGGCCTAATACTTTGAGGAGAGAGAACTCCTTTCCCCAAATATATGTCTAACAAGTTTCGTTGACACTTATATCTGTATGAAGCGATGTCATTAATAATCAGCAACTCATTGTGTTCCCCGAAAACCGGGGTTGACCCTCGGAGCGCGTACTGCTCAAATGGGAAACCTCCGCTCTTCTGCACTCAACATGCAAACCATTATAAATCACAACGCCCACATTGTCGTTTTACTTTCCACTGACCCCAACACTTTCATTTTCACCCTTTTCATCCCTTCGGCATTCGTTCGAACCTTCTTTTATCGCGGGGCCCGCCATTAATTCCTTGCCACGGATCGCTTACACTCAGTCAAATCCTTTTTCTGCTAATTAATTCCTCTTGAGGATTCTTTTAAAAGTCGACTCAACAAGACGCAATAGGATTAAACCACGAAGAAACTCTCTTTTGACGATGTTAATCTCTCCGCTTTTCTTAGACGGCGGTTCGTTAGTCAACTTTCCGGCGGTTACCGCCACTTCTGCAGCTTATCTCAATTATTTCGTCTTGCGAGAAAACAACTTCCGCGCTCACTATGATCATGCATTAATCACTGAACAAACGCCGGTGGGTGGCGGAAGGGCGAAAGGCCTTCTCGTGACCGACCAAAGGAGGAAGACCACACTTTCATGCAACAGAACACCGATATGCTCTGATTTTAATGAGGTTCAGTGGTCCCATAAAGGTATTCAGCGGTCCAGCAAAGTTTTCCGCACCCCAAAGTCATTAAGGTTTCGGGTGGCGAGGGGTGACAAATCGAAAACCTCTCCACCAAAGATAGCTTAATCAGCGAAGAGTGAAATTTCAAAAGTACTGCGTGGACAACTCGCGCGTCCTTTATCTCGTTCCTCCCCCCCCCAATGCTGAATTTGTTAATTTAGTGACCGCAGAGCATTCGATAATGAAAATTAAGCGGCGATTTCAGCAGTGGCAGTGTTGACCTTTCCAAAAGGACAGAGATACCCGATCCGCGTTGAATCTCTGCCAAAAGGGGGTTCGGAATCGATTCTCTGTGATTATTTAATAAAAAGGATAAATAGTTATGTTTGTTAAACAAGGGATGGGCGCCGGGGGATGTAAATCATCGGTTTAATTTGGAAAATTTAATGGATAACTTTTGGGCGTCTGCTCGAAATGAACGGATGACCCTCGAATAAGGAACAAAATCTTAATCTCTATCTTCACATCCGTTACACCCTTTCATGCACACATCGTTGTCTGTATAATAAAGAAAGTATTCCTTAACACCCCGAAGAGTTCCCGCATATCACATAAAATTTTAAATAATACAATAATTCCTTTTGTCGCTTTAGGGCATTAAAGGGTTGTGATTAAATAAACACATTATTACACATTTTTTTTAGTCACGAGTCGTTTCTGTTTTTACTTGAATTTCTTTTTAATTTTATGTATTTTTATTTTTTTATATATAATATTACGATATATTTTCAATTATTTCACTGCACTAACTTTTTCATTACATTTCACATACATTACATTTACAAAAAAAATAAAATTACAGTTCAACTGATTCAGAATTAGGGAGGAGAATATTTAATCAATTACTATATATAAAAATTAAATAAAGAAAAAAATGTATTCATATAAAGGTTGCACAGACATAAATAGACAAACAAACAAGAATATACCGAAAAGATATAAATAAATAAATAAACGAACAATAAATTTATACCAAAACATTTTTTATTTATATTACATTTATATTTTTAATTATATAATATCCTGGCTAAAAAAAATAGTATGACTGTATCTGTTCCCAATTGTATTGTGTATTGTATATTATTCCCTGTATTTGTATTGTTACAATCCGGTCCGATGTAAACTAAGTTGTTTCCGGCCTTAAATAAATAAATAAAAAATAAATATATACAAAAAGATTAA
>JAQIBA010000140.1:0-135674 GCA_028293925.1 Brueelia nebulosa | reverse complement strand
TTAAATTTGAAAGTCTTAAAATGGAGAAAATTTCATTTCATTTTGCCCCAATAAAAATAAATGGCTGCTTTAAATACCATAAATTAGGAGCGTGGAAATCAGAGGTTCCGTGGTGTAGTGGTTATCACATCTGCTTTACACGCAGAAGGTCGCCAGTTCGATCCTGGCCGGAATCATATTTTTTTCCTCATCATTTTTATTTATTTATTTTTATTTTGTTTCTATGCTTGTATTTATATTGTAAAAAAATTTTCTTTTTATTACTGTTAATTTTTTTCTTCTCTTTGTTATAAAGAGAAGAAAAAAATTAACAGTACAATTGCTTTCCTTTAATTTTTACACCTTTTCAAAATTTTATTTCTTTGAAAAGCACGGAAAATTTTAGAAAAGGACAAAGTGCTAAAATCTTTAGATATAAAAGGAAATTTTAAAACTAAAAAACATTCCTTTTCGATTTCCCGTACTCATCTGATCAATTTTTACTTCAATTGACTGACATTTTGTTGGCAATGCTTTTAATTCTTTTTGGCAATGTGTCCAACATTGAAAATGTGCCCGCATTTTTTTGGCTAAAATTTTCACGACGTTTTGGCGACAAGTCCGATATCACGATACCATCAGTGAACCTGTAAATACGGGAGAATGTCATTTGCACAGGACAACTATGCAAATGGCTGCCCGCTTTCTGCCCGCTTTCTGTCTTTGCCGTTTTACTATAAAAAAACAACAAATAAAAATTAATTCCGGGAAATAAAAAATAAGAGAACAAACTACATTTTTACCAGAAGAATGTTATAATAATTTTCCTTCATAAGTTCGCCCGCTGTTGCCTATAAGTCGATGTATTATTTTCTGTATTTTTATAATTACTAAATCTCCCATTGAAAATAAAATTTAGTTTAAGTGCAGATCCGCATTTTCTTTTTGGAGCAAAGCTATCATCACTGAATTCTTTGCTTACGTTTGAATAAATTTATTATTATGCTTCAGCCTTATCATGCCCATCTAGTTAATCTTTCTCATTTCAAGGTCTTTTAAATCTGAACCGACCTTAATTGTTTCGACCATAATAAGCCTTTCTGTTATTATTTACATTTTAACCGAAAAGGAGGTGCGCTGAGGCTATTTAATTTGAGGAAAAAAACCCCGAAATATCCAGGCATTTACCGAAGAGAGTTTACATATTTTGCTGTGAAATCGAAATGGCGGATAAGAAAAAAAGCAAACAAAAATTCTAGCTTTCGAATTCGTGACTTAGCAGCGCAGTTCTTTGGCATTAATACAGATCTTTGAGGAGATGCCAATTATTTATAATCATAGGCTAACCAAAGCATTAATTACAGGGAGTAACAACCAAACTAGGAATGTTAAACCTTTGGCCTGGTTCAGAGGATAAAAACCCAATGCCAAGAATGCCTGCTTTTTTCTTTCTCCCAGTCCAAATAGAAAACTTAATTATTTATTAAAATCCGATTGTTTTCTTCAAATAAAGGCAACCAGTTCTTTCATAATGGACATTTCCGAGTAACTCTCGGCTTCGTTATGATGTTTTAAATCATCTAAATAACTGTTATTTTTAACAGTGGATGTTTTCCTGTCATTCCAGCCCGGGTCTTGGTTGTCAGACCGAAATTTTGACGTACACTACCAAACGACATGTATTTTGGCTGTGTGGATTAACGGGTTTGAATTGACCTTAAGAAGAGAACAAAAAATTTGGCGTTTTTACTTTGGCCCGAGTTTTCTTATATTAACTCTTGGAATGGGTATTTTACACAGTTGACACAACCACACCGCAGGCATTTTCTGGTTTCTATGAAATCTTTAACGCGAACATTCGCATTTCCTTCTGTCAGAGACAATAAATTATACTGCAGTTTGCTTTTGTGCAAGTTTCGGGAGATTCAAACATAAATCACTAAAAATGTAGAATTTTTATCGTTTACCTTTTGTTTCAAGTGCTTTTAAAGTGACTGTCCATTCGATGCTCTCGCTCTGAAATAATTAAAAAAAGGTAAATTTTACAATTGGAATGCCAGAAAGAATTTTGGGGATGTCGAGATATAAAAAAGGATTGAGTAAAAACAGGAGAGAGGATGAACAGTGAGGAATAACCCGAATAATCCGGAACCGAATAATCTTAACCAATGCATAACCTAAGAATTTAATTGCAAAGCACAATGAACCCAGAAAAATCCGGAGATCCCAGAAAAACTTTGTTGAGAGTTAAACCGTGGTAAAGTGTTAAAATGAGCCGCGAAGACGCTGGAAAGAAGCAATATAGAGAGTAGAAGAATCTTCCGGTAAGATGGTTGACCCTTCTTTGTCCGAACTATTTCCCCCGGGGAGTTTTTCACAAAATAATATTAATCCTAATAACAACGCACGCGAAGACCTGAGTGCCAGAGGCACCTCAAGAGAGCAACATTCAGTCCTGGCTACGAACCGAACCTACTTTTTGGCTTTTTTATAACTCATCCAAAAAATTCTGACCTGTAGCCCGCAGTTTTGTTGTTGTTTATGTCCTCGATTATTGGATCAGGCTAACCAATTCTGGGTTAGGTTAACTCGAGTGAGGCCGGGGTCGTGTCAGTAACGTTCCCCGTGACATCCCACATTTTTTACTTTCCCTTTTCGGTCCCAGGTTTTGGTTTTAAAAATCTCACATCGAACCATCTTCTTAAGAATTTGTTTTCAATGAGGGATAAAAAATGAGAAATTTAAGCCGCACAGTTTTAAACTGGCGTGTGGTCGTAAAACGAAACTTAAAATAAGCTTAATTCCCACTACAGTTGCTTCACGGCTGAGCGCCGTGTAATAAATTGTAAGGTAACTCCGATTTCTCCCTTTTCAGGTGTGAAAAACATTTTGTCCCGCATTCGAACTAAATTAGAGTAAATTTGACACCAAAGTTTCCGTATTTAACGGTCTTTAATTTTATAAAACCGTGTGACTCGAAAATTTTTCATTTTATTCAAAAAAGATTTAACTCATTTAAGAAATTATTATTCATTTTTATGTCTGAGAGACTTTAAATTTTTTAAATTTGATAAATCCACGGATTCAACATTTGTGATGGAATTTCGGCTGCCTTCTGGAATTTATGTACTATACAGTATAAATTCCAGAAAGCAGCCGTTATTATATTCCCGATTAAAATTGTTTCTTTTGACTAAAAATTTAGCAGAATATGTTTCTGTTAAAATTAATTTTCTCTCTCCGAAGTGGTTTTAAATTCGGAGAAAGAAAATAAGTAAACCAAATTAAATCCCACAAAAATAAAGTTTAGGCTTAATATTTACCAATTTTCTTCGAATAATTTCCGAAATTTAATTCTCCTCTTTTCATTTACCTAAAATTCTTTAATTATTATTCCTTTTAAAAACAAGATAAAATTGAACAAGTGATTTAAATGTGGTTATCAAAAGTTTTAACTGATAACATTGAAATGAGGAAATCACAGATAGTGGAAAAAGTAAAATAAATAAATAAATAAATAAACACTGCCGGGTGTGGGGTTCGAACCCACGCTCCCATCAGGGAACCAGAACTTAAGTCTGGCGCCTTAGACCACTCGGCCAACCCGGCCGGATGAGGACTCCCTCCCAAATGGGTATTTTCGACAAGTTACCGGGAAACGAGTCGATGGTTTTCTCAAAGAAATGTGCTTCCTTGCAGACGGCACTGCCCCACAATGCGAGCAACTCAGTGTCGTCGTCGGCGACTCCTGTACCTTCCGCGGGGCCGTTACTTGAACCCCGAATGGCGCAGCTGGAGACGCTGGAGGCAAAGGTAAGCAACGGGACTGACGAAATGCGGTTATGGGAAGTACCCTTTGAGTGTCGTCATGGCTCAAGGTTTCAGCACCGGGGCTGGAGTACAAGAAAACAGGCCCAAGGACATCAAGCTCAACTCATCCAATCGCATTTTTTACATTCTCTATATTTTTACACATTATTATTACTATTTAATAGACTAAAATAATTATGACGGTTTTGATCCCTCTTAAGCTTTATGGCCCACTCGGGATATTTCCCCGTAAAATGTGAATATTTTTTGAAATTTATCCCAAAATCTCAAAATTTTCCCTAAAAAGTTATTTTTCGTTTTTTTCAAAAAAAAATCTCGAGCATAAAAAATAAATCGGTTTAACTAAGCAACAAAAGGAGATAAGATATTATTTATTTTGATAAAACGAATTCAGGTTGAAAAAAAAAAAAAATAGTCGGGGTTTGCCGGGTGTGGGGTTCGAACCCACGCTCCCAATTCTGGGAACCAGAACTTAAGTCTGGCGCCTTAGACCGCTCGGCCAACCCGGCACGTTGCCTCCTCTGCCGCAAAGTATCGTACTTGACTCAAGCATCGATAGTGTATTGTGCTATAGTGAATTGCTCAGCACGAAAATTCATTACGCGATATTTCAGCATTAGTGTTTTTTGTGTTTATTGTCGCAATGTACATTTATATTAGTATTTTAATATTATCGACGGTTTAACAATTTGATAATTCTTAAATATGTTTTTAATGTATTTTAATTCGACTTTAACTCTTTCGCACTAATTTTTCATTTTACAACAAACATTTTCCAGTTTATTGATATTCAAAGCCAGAGATTAAGATGAGAATATTTGTTTTCAGATGGCTAGCATTGAAGTATCATTGTCAACGACTCAGCGTCGAAAAAACGGTAAAAAGAATGGAAACAGCATTATTTCAAACGCAAGTAAAACGCCTTCGTTCGCGAACGGAGCCCCTGCGAGTATCTTCGCATCCATTCACTCAAACACTCTAATTGATACCTGTAGAGAACTGGAAGTTCTTAGAAACGCTTTAAAGGACAAGGAGAATACAATACAAAATTTGCAAGGTAATCACACACGGAATCGTTTCTGGAGAACGCCGGAGGTTAAATAATCCGAAAAAATTAATGTGTCCGACATTAATGTTCCACTCATTGGGATGTTTTTTGAATTCCTTTTAAGGTCAGATGAACTGCTGCGGGAGACTGACGTCCTATCACCCGTTGGATCCTTCAGAAAGGCGCTCTGCGGAAGTGCGGCTTCAGAATTTAAAACAAGAAGAAGAATCCCGAAAAGCGAACATAAAGAAAATCAGTTTCACTCTGGAACAGATCGACGCGAATGAAGCAAACATTGACGTTCGGATAAAACAAGCCGAACTCGAATACGAACTCGGCAAAGAAGAGCTTGGACTCTTGGGTACGTCGCCAAAATACTGGAAAGGGTTGACATACTCTGGCAGGTGGAACGATTGGTCATGGTTCTCTTAACACCAGAGAACCGACATCTGTAATTAAGTTCCCATGTCGTGTATTCCCGGATGTTCGGATTCAACGCAGAAGTGGTTGTAAAACACTAAAACAATTCCCACATTTAAATAGCATCAACTCTTACACAGAATTTTATGCACATTTTGGGGTTTTTATTTAAATAATTTAAATAATTTCAATGTGCGTGATCCATAATTGTTGACCATTAACTTTATTTTGCGAAATGGGTACGAACACTGTGTTCGTTTAACAGTGTTTTACATATTCTTTGTTCTTGGCCATGGATTTCTCATTGCAAACCGTTCACGGTTCTTAATTTATCAATGTTTAATGTTAAACAGATTTTTTTTTGACCTGATTTTTATGCGGACAATTATTTATTTACAGGTATTAGAGAAGAAATGCGTACACTGCAAGCGCGTTTAGATGCGAAGTCAGTCCCCACTTTGTATTCCTGCGTAAATTCCCCGGGGAAGTACACTCTACACTCTGTACAGCTTGAGTACGATCCCAAAAGTCCTCGTTTTGGTGCGGGAAATGTCGAGGATAAAATTGGCCTGTTTGTATTGTGGGCGGCCGAGAATTCAGGATTGCAGAAAGGAGACAGGTGAAAAATTTTACAACAAAAAATAAATAAGAGTGGTAAAAGTAATGGGAGTTCCATTTTCAGGATTTTGGAAGTGAACGGAAAGCTCACCTTTTCCACAACCAAAGAAGAAATGATTCGGTTACTGACTGTTTGCCCGTTAAAGGCAGAAATAGTGGTTTTCCGCCCTTGGGTACCGCCCCCCTCTGCCGAAGACTTCCTTCGTCGTGAAAACCTTCGTCTCACGCATCGGATATCCTACCTGGAGGACCAGGTCTCGGAACTATTGATACTCAAAGAAAACTCTTCGGCTTCCCGTCAGGACATTGGCCAAAACAAAGCTCAAACCGAAATATATCAGAAAGGTTCTCATGTTGCCTTAGTCACCAAAAAAAGACTGAACAAATGCAACGGTGTGAATGCAAATCCCGACAGTGCATCTTTGAGTGAGCCCAATGAAGGGACCAATCAGCCAGAGAAATACAGTGAAAACAACGGTCCCGTTACTTTGGTTTCTGTAAATGGGTACAGTGTGCCCGTAGGACCTTCGCAGAAATATCACGAAGTTGAACATTATCAGCCAAAACTGTACACCAATGGTGTGAAAAGTCTCGCTAAGAAATACGAAAGAGAAGAGTTTTCTGCGAGCCTAACGAAAAGCAAGACCAAAAAAGACTGCGAAGAAGACGAAAGGAAACATTTTAAAAATCTATCAAATCTTAAAAAGGGCTTCATACAAGAAAATTCTTATTCGGACTTAGAGAGACCCACTAAAAAGGTCGGCCATTTTAGCGGTCGACCGGTGGATTACAGTTCGGAAACAAGTTGTCCTACGTATAAATTTCACAAGGAAAGAAGAGCAAAGTCAGTTGATGAAGAACTGGAGGAAATTAACTATAAGCAGAGGGTAGAGATATTAGAAGGAAAAGAACAACAGCACAGCAAACCTACCCCGCCCAAGAAACCGATTAGGTTATCCATCAACAAATCTGCGAGTTTACAAAGCGTCGAAACAAGTTTCTCTCTTCCTAATACGGTTAGGAAAATAAAGCGATACCATAAAGGAGAAGCTCCTCAGCCTCCCACTTTTTACGAGAAAAAAGTTAATAATGAATCCCCTTATAATGGCGATTCCAATGCCTCTTCGAGGGCGGACTCGTGGAGGGTTTCCACAGAGCAAAGTCAGTCAAGTTTTCGTTGGGTCGGAGGCTCTCATCGCAGTAAAGACAAAGGAGTAGAGAAATGGTGTTAGCCGCATTTTGAACTGCACGAATTTACAGTACAAGTGTGTAAATATATAATTAAAATCACATTTGTTTAATTGCTGTTTTACTACATCCTGCTTAAAATATCGTCTTTGCAACTCGCAAATAAAATCCCAAGACAAATTTTCATTATTTTACTTCCGTCCAAGATTATGAAGAACCCTTTAAGCAAATTTTATGAGGGGAAGTTATTAATAATAAAGTAAAAGTAACTAAAATAATTAAATTTTTATAAGACACTACATTGAAAAAACTGAAAATAGTTTGCCATACAAATTACTTGTTTAATTACTCACTTACCAAAATGTTACTTCTAAAACGACGGAAAAACTTAAAAGTATTTATTTAAATCAGAAAATCTGGGGAGAGTTATGTCTTTTAAAGAAACAGTAAACGCACAAAATTCGCAAATTATCACTATACAGTAAGGCCCCGCATAACGAACGCCTCGCACAACGAATTTTCGCACAACGAACGCTTTTCTTGGGCGAAAATGCGACTCGTACAACGAACCTGTCCCGTATAACGAACCATTTTTTGGGGATTTCCTATAATTTTTTTTGGGCAATCGATTTCTTCGAAAGGACATGCCGCCAAATTCTTTTCCGCGCATTCCGCCGACTTCTGCAAACAGTCCTTTTCCAGGAAATTTGGAGGCGCAGTGACTGAACAGTCATTCCTCCTGCCCTTTTTTAAACTGTATCAAATTTCCTGTTGTTTCCTGAAGTGACTGTCTAAAGAAATGTGCATGAGACTTCACAAGGCCTTAAATAGTGTGTGTTCCTCCTTATTTCACCTCCTCGTGGTCCACTAACATCATCTCTTGTTTTTGCTCTGTTCATCCCTCAGATAAGGGATAAACATAGGAAACTGCGCATTGATTTTTGGCAATTTTTTGCTGCCGCTCGGAACGGATTAATCGGTTAAACATAGAAGTATATGGGAAATCGGGTTTCGTACAACGAACGCAGTCCGGGAACGAATTACGTTCGTTGTGCGGGGCTCCACTGTATTCACCTTCGCAGTAGGTTTGGCGGGAATATCACCACACCATAGACATCAATTGAAATTTAGGTTTTTCGAGATCTTAATATTCAGATAAATGCAGGGACGTTTGACTTCATGATTATTAATTAGATTCATGACTAATCCATTTAAGAAATTATAATTAAAAAAAAATTTGAAGTCTTAAATAATTTTTGGGGCCCTATTACTTACGTATTATAGCTTTTTTGTAAACTCTATGGTAAGAAAATTGTGTACACTATTGCAGTGAATTTTTCCAATATTATACATTAGCACGGATTTTGTTAAAATAATAATGACTGGAACTGGCAAAGATGATAATGCAGAAGACTGGAGCGTCGAATGCTCAGATGACGAAAAATATGAAATCAAGTCAAAATGGGTTACCATAAGTGTAAGTTTCCTATTTTCAATTTAATTTTTTCCCAAATGGGTGATAAAATTTTTTTTAAATGACTTTTACTTCTTTAGGACATGTTAGTTCCTCCTGCAGAAGACATTGCTAGTCTTCATGAAGTTCTATGTATGGATAGGTTGATTGCTCTTGAATGGCATTGTTTTGGTAAAAGACCACCCACCCCAGAACAGGGACAGGTTGTTCAGCAAGAAGTTAAAGAAAAGTAAGTAAAAATATACAATTCAAGTATATTATTTAACAAGTCTGCTTATGAGAATCATGTTTTCAGGATGGAAGACAAAAGTGATGACTTTTTCGATTTTGATATGGATGACATGACATCTTCGCAACCAAAACTTCCAGTCAGGAGAAGAGAAGGTGAACTTAAAGGAGGAGCCAGAAAGAAGACTACTAGTTTTGATGGAATTATTTCAAACATGAAAAGGCACTGGAAATTAGACAATGAATCCCAATCTTGATTGTCAGATAAAACAAAACCACAGTGAGATTTTTGTGTTTCACTTAATTTATTGAATGGTAAAACAGTGATCCCCAGAGTGGGTGCTTGAATGAGCTAAAGAGAATGAGGGTATGGTTGCATTTGGGGGTTATGAAGGTATAAAAAGAAATTATTAAGTATTTTCCACTTATTATATTCAGTTTTTCAATAATGAAACTATTAAACTGGATTTTGAATAACTGAACCTGATTTTTTATTCAGATAGAGGCTGATTCAGAAAAATTATTTAAATAAGCAGTAAAAGTAAAAAAACTTAGGGGAAAATGAGTAAGAGTTTTTCTGGAAAAGAGAGAGTATGTGAAATGAATTTGGAAACCAGTGGATCAGAGCATTAAAAGATTGTGAAAAACACTAAATCATCAAAGAAAATATTATCACTTTATGTTTTTTGTATTTAAAGCAAATATTGTTGTATATTTTTATAATGTTGTTTATGTAAAAAAAATCAATATAGGCTTAGAATTAATATTATGTCATATATTTATGTACAACAAATACACAAAATAAACTTGTGTAAGTGTAATTCATTTTTTGTAATTATAATTATTTATTTTATATCTTTAAAATAATTTATTTTTACTTTAAAAATCATGGAACCTGTTTATTTACAGAGTACTTACAATTTTACTTGCAACAGTATTTACAAAGTACAGAATACTTTGAAATTGATTTATAATTTTAAATTTAAAGAAGTTTTAAGTTTTACAAAACAGTTTAAAGGAGATTTTGTAAACAGTCTTGAACAAAAGTATGAAATTCTTCTTTCTGATCTTTTTTTTGGGACATCAGCACAGCAGTTGAAATTCAAACAATGAAAGTGAGCACAGTATCTTCTCTGAGTATGAAATATAGCATTGCTTTTACTTAAATTAAGTCAGATATCTTTACAAACTGTTTTGTGTTCAAGTTTAAATTTTTTTATCATTGTATTATATAGTTAATAAGTACCAATGATTAACTTATTAAATTTGGAATTTTTGATTGATTGATCTGATTTTAGATGCAGTCTAATTTTATGGCTTTGAAGATTACTGTTAGATTTGCCAATGCTTTCAATTTCAATATTAAGAAATAAACGGAAATTCAGGAATAAATTCTTTATTTTAAAATTACTTAAAATATTCTTAAATGGGACATTTATTTTCCCCATTACTTAATTTACAAGAAGTGATAATTATATTTATTCAGTGCTGGTGCAATAACTCGTGGATTGTTTTCTGTTGACTCAGACAAATGGCGAGTCGTCACCGCTCCTTTCCACTTATAATAAGAATTTTTAATTTATTTACGAAGGAAGTACAGTCTTATTGGGGTAATAATAAAAAACCGATGTTGACCCTTTTTTCCTCCCACTTAATGCCCTGCACACATTCAGTGATGCAGAGTGTAAATGACGGCATATGTAAATGTTGGCCCCCGCGCGGTTTGTCGTGTGCTTTTGGCCCCTAAAGCGAAGGGGCAAATAACGCTTGTGACCCACTATTGGAAAATTCAACAACCGGTCTCATTCAAGAAGGAATCTTGCAAAAATAGAGTGGGGTGTCTTCGCCTCATTAAACCGATTTAAACTTTCTTGGAGTCATTAAATTAGCACAGAAAATAAACTGAATAAAACTGGTACAATTTAACTTCTTTATGATTTGACTTTTCTATAAATTTAGGCCCATTAATGAATCAATCGTTTTATTAGGCGCGGCCTTCCGGTAACCTCATATTCCTCAAAGTCGCCCTCCAGCAAGAACTATTGCCTACCCCTGTCTGTTGTCTGTCATTGAAATTAGTTCCGCGTCACGCTTATACTCTCAAGTTAAGGTTTTAAGAGCTGAGAAAAGGGAGCTCGGGATGTTGAATGGTATATTTTTAAACTTGGCAGGCCGTCCGACCGCGGATGCGAATAAGAGTGGATATTTCTGAATGATTCGTTTGTTAAATAAGGCCCTCTTATTGTTAAAGAAGTCACTCATTATTGATTTAAATGGACCAATTCGAGAGGAAAACAATGAAATGTGGTTTTTAGAGCATCGGCTTTTGCGTAAGAATTTCAGTTTAAAATGCTTAAAACATATACATTGAGGAGGGTACAAGTTGAGCAGAAGAAAATTAACTACGGATGATTTGTATCTGAAATCCTTTTTTAGCTGTATTTCCCAACCGTTTTTAGGATTAGTAAATGAAACGTTTCCAAGGTACAGCTTGAGAACATTTGCAAGAAGTTTTGTAGTCTTCGAAGAGCCAAAAACTCCTTTCGAATTAAGGATTTAGAGAAAACCCAAAAGGTCGATCGGCTCTTAAAATAGAATCTTTTTTTACGATTATGTCACTTTAATTTCCGATGAAGGCAAAAAGTCAGAGGTCAGGGGATGGCAACAGCCCTAATCAAAGAAAACAAGGGGTATTATTAACAACATTTTTATAATACATGAAAGAATTTAAAGAAGTGTATTGAAGTGTGGTGCGAGAATAAAGGCATGGGCAGTAAGGTGAACCAGTTAAAGCGTTCTTCAATGAGATATTCGAGCGCAGTCGAAGCACTGATTGCGAAAACGCGTCAGTCTGTGAGATACGCTCAACGCGTTGGACAGAATTCGTTTACAGAATTGGCGCGCATTTTACTGTGAACCTAATGTGAGTTATGGTTAACTGTTTCGGTGAAATTGACGTGGCTGAGCTTTCTCAGTTGCTGGCTTTTCTTTAACTCCTTATCAACCCGAAGAAGAAGCCTTGACGGCGCCTCATGTCTCACGTATTTATGCTCTTTCAGACAACAATCTGATATTGTCACCGGTCGGATGGTTTTTTATTCTTAGCTTTGGTACTGAAACTAAAAAAATTTTTTAAGTTCATTTGTTTTAGTTTTTGTGTGCTTATTCGATGTCCTCTGTTCATGTTTTAGTGCAAATGGCAAATGGCCGAAGTTTTAGGGATTTTTTATTAATATTTTTTATCTGAGCAGTGATGAATGGTGCATTTATATTGAAAGAGAAGCCAAATGGTCAAATGCTTTTTGTTAGGCTGCTTATGTTCGATAGCAGTTGGCATAACGGTTACACAGATGTGAGCCCACTCGTTTATTTGTTTCGAGTAACCTTTGTTGACATTTTGCCTTGTTTGGAAAGTCTTCGATTTCCCGCCTCTCCTTAAATTAATTTCTTTAACTTATAATAAAGTCGAGGAAATTTGTTGCTTAATATGTAATAAATAGCTTTACTCGAAGCTTTTCCAAATGGAGTAACTGACAAAAGTTGTGGGTGGTGCCGCGGACCAATTGTGCTGTAAATTTAAAATTTGGGGTAAATAAATGGAAAAGTGAAGAAAAAACTTTTTAAATATAACTAAACTGATTTATATTACTAAAGATTAAACATAAAGACTTTTCCTAATCGGGTTTTTTGAAAGTCTGTTTTCTAAGTTTATCGCTTCCAACATTCGAAAAGATCCCCATATTTTAATAAAACAAAAGAACTCTCATATTAATTTTAAAAAAGAAAAAACTCATTCAAAGTGGAGCAAAGGCTCATCTGCCCCTTATTTTACTCTTCATTTCCGACAAAATAATTTTCACAAAAGATTTCTCTCATTGCAGAGTCATCCGACTCCCAAACGAACACATTACTCATGGGAACAATAAAAACTGTGAAAACTTGAAAAGCTTCTGCGCCCAACAAACAAACTCGCATCGTTGCTTAATTTTAATGCGTACTTTTATTACGTAAAAAGCGGTTGCAGACAATTCGGCGCTCGAGCTGGCCCACAAACCCTCCCACAATTATCAATTCTTATGATCTCTCCACGAATAAAATTCTTTTCTCTGGATTCTGTCACAAAACTTGATTGAATAATTACGAGGCATAAGTTTTGAGGTCGTTTCGTCCTTTCCATCTCCCGGTTAACTACTCCACATTCATCGTCACCTTTGACCTTTGCTTTTCCACACGTGACCCCGTTTTGGTTGGTTCAAGAGTCAAGCCCAGTCCCCAATTACGTGATGGTGTTACATCAGACGTCAAGGATCGTTCGGATCGGCTTGGGCTCGTTAAAGCCATCATATCATCGCCGTTCAGGTTCGGGTGACTGAACTCACGGTCCTCATTGTTGTTTTCGAACCTAACCTTCAGTCTGCATTCACCATTCATCACAAAATTGGTGTTATTAACCGGCAGATGCGACGACGTTTTTCATTTTGAGACGTTGCAGGCATTGGGCACAGCTTCTTCTTGCCCACTTTGGCAAGTGTGAAATCGAAAACCCGCTCTCGATCGTGTCGGCATGCAAATATGCTTCTCTCCAGAAGGAGAACCATAAACTGATGGGTTACTGAATGAAAAGCCGAAGTTATGACATAAGTTAGCCTTCCTGCTCTGACTGACCCTCTGAATCAAGACAGTTCAGTAGAACTCCGGAAGGAACCTTGCCAATGATCGGATGACGTCAGAAACTAATTAGTTAACGAAAACCGCGGATAAACAATTAGGATTCGAGTCAATAACGGAGGGGCAGCTTTTCTAATGAGCGACTGTTCCAGTGAAGGTTTCCGCGGAAGGAAACAGTCCTCTTCCCCTTTCCGTCCGTCCATTGGCCGATGGCTTCGGGCGGTCGCCTTGGCGGGCCTTGGCCTAACTCTGGAGATGGCTGCCATAATCAGCGACGAGAGAACTTGCTTTCAGTTTGTGCTATTTGTTTCAGATTCCGGTGGGATGACAGCTAAAATTTGGCTTTTGGCCTTTGTCGTTGTTTCGACCATAGTCGTCGCCGACTCTCAGGTAAGTTTTGTAAGTTTCCTCAATTATTGAAAACGTCTGACTTATTTATTTTCATATGTAAACATTGTGTCCGCTTTTTGAATAGCGTTTTATGGTTTTTGAATCGCAATTGAGCTTTTCATTTAGTTTGGGGATTAATTTTCTACAAAGCTTACAAAAACTTTTGTCCTTATTATATTTTTTAAATGTGAAAAATTTCAATCCTAAAAGACGGAAGTTAAACACGACCTTTAAATTAAAAGAAAATATTATTCTGTAAAACTTCCGTTCCAGTTTAAATATCAAAGGGATTTTCCTTCGGCGAAATCTGGAGTCGACATGCTGACATCATTGTGTAAATATTGCGTCTCGAAAACCGCGAAACTGTGTTTTCTATTATACTGAGTAATACTAAATATATTTAGAGTTGGAGAACGCAAACTGACAGAATCAGAAATAAACCATCATCACAATCGAAAAGAAAAATGTAAATTAAGTGCCAAAACTCGAGAAGAGAAACACAAAAAATCTATTCATTAGAGTCTTTCTTCTTCAACAGCAGACCCTTTTTTAATTAAAAGAAAACCTAAAAACACGCTTAATTACTTGATTGACAGATGAGGTAATCTATGAGTCTGCGAAGAGCTTATCTCGAGAGCAGTTTACTTAGGCGCGAAATTCATTAGAAGATGGCATCTGTTTTAGCAGCAGAATGTCTGAACAAGACCTTTTTTCAGTTACTGCAAGCGATCGCACACGTTCAAGGCGGAAATGGCCGAATTCACGGAAACATAACCTTTTCCCAAAACGATGGGGGCACAGTCACCATCTGGGGAAAAATACTGGGACTTCCCCCAGGCAGACACGGCTTTCACGTTCACGAAACCGGAGTCATCACTTCGAGCTGCAGTTCCACAGGAGCCCATTATAACCCTTTCAAGGTTCGACCGAAGTTAATTCTTTGAACTGTGTTCAGCGGAATAAAGAGTGTCACTTTTGAAATTCACTTCCAGAAAAATCACGGAGCCCTTACGGACCCCGAAAGACACGTCGGTGATTTGGGGAGCATAGTCGCCTCCCCCGAAGGAGTGGCATTGGTATCCATCACAGATAACGTGATTTCCCTCAGCGGGCCCTACACCATCCTCGGAAGGTCCATAGTGATCCACGCCGATCCCGACGATTCGGGCAAAGGTGGATTCCCGGACAGTTTAAAAACAGGTCACGCAGGCAGCAGAATAGCTTGCGGAGTGATTGGTCTTCTGTAAGTAGCCGCCATTTAAGTGTTTTTAAGCGGCACAAAAGCAGAATCCGAAATATTTCGAAGGAGTTATGGTTTTCTAAATGTTAGGCGGCTGTTTGAGTTGACTCAGATAAATTGTTTTGTATATCTATTTTTGTCTGTGTGTCCAGGATAATAAATTCATCGAAGATTATTGAACTCGGGACTTTTTTTAGAACCGAGTACGCGCGTTTCTGAACTCTTTTGGATTTTTCGGAAGAATGTAATAAAAATTGCCAAAACTGTCAATCAGTCACAATCAAAATTCTAGAAAAATCCCCTGCGCTCTTTTATTCTTTCTCCTCGTATTTTTCCGATTCTTTTGGCTTTAATTTTAGTTTTACGTCATTAGGTAATAATCTTTAGAGCAAAACTTGCGCTAATCGTTTCTAAAATGGCGGTTATTTCATGCATTCCCGGATGGAAAATCCTAATAAACCCATTAAGCCTTCGACTGTAAACGCCTTTCATTTTAAGAAGCCAAAGACTGGGCTCTGTTATTCCGAAGGTGACGAAAATTATCATTGGCGCGGATGAGTTACCACTCATCACCTTGACTAAACACTTCAAACCAGTCTCCTTATAACAACATGAAATTACGATGGATCGTGCCTAATACGAGGAATGGATGTGTCGTGATCAGAGAATGACTGCATTTCAAATGAAATCATTTATATTTAAAGAATAATTTTTCATTTCAGGACTCCATTGGAGAAGTTATACGAGGCTTCCTCGGCGGCGAACGTGCTTCCCTGGAAATCTCTTCTTCTACCCCTTTTGGCCGTCCTCAGGCTGAACAATTAAAGTGGTTCACGTTGTGAATTGATTTGTACTACTGTTTTAATTTAGCCCCGGGTGAGTGTATTTAAAACGAGTTCTGATCCCTTCGGCCGTCACCGTCTGTTTGAATGACCTGGAACAGAAAATGAACTGCTGTTTGTTCGAACTGCCAAGTGATTAAGTAACCATTTAAAAGCGCAGATCGTTTGCCAGAGTCGCAGGAGTTCCGATTTTTTATAAATAGGAAACCATCGTTTGTTGGATTTATTTACATGAGTAAAACACTGAATTCGTTGCTGTAAACACACGCATCCTCCTACAAAATATTTCATTAGCCAATTCGCGGAAGTTTATTTAACTTTTTAAATATTAATTACGGCAAATCTGGTAATTAAAATTTTGGCTGTCGCAGATACCAAATGTAATATTGTGTAATTGTATTAATATTTATTTATAAATAAAATGAATTAAAATCATAACACGTTTTTTTCTAAACATTATCCATTTTGGCCGTCGTTGATTTTACACTCGATTATTAACTTGTTCGTTTACGAGTTTTAAGATATAAAATTTTAAATCCGAAGAACCAGTCAGGAAAAGATTACGAAACTGATCTGCCTAATTAGTCTTTTCAGTGTTTCCTGCCACTGAACCACCAATTAATTAATTAATCCGGGCAAGTGAACTTTTTCAAAAGGTTCACAATAATTACAAACCGCACACGCTACACCCATAACGTTTGCAATGCGGAATGTGCAGCATCATCCTTGTCTTACACAAAACACTTACTTGACCTATGAGAATGTGACCTTCCTTCATAAGTCTTCCATTTCCTACGTTTGTCGTCGGACCTTGATCCACATTTTGAATCACTTCTACTGACCGGCGGAGATCGCTTATGCTCCCGGTGTTTTGAGTGTCCCTCATGGCTTTTCCTGTTGGTTCTTTCTCCTCTGTTTGGGGGTCTCCCGGTCTCATATTTTCTCTTCTCTGCAGCTTCTGCTGATTCGCGAGTTGAACTTCGGTGTTCGGTTTTGGGCTTTTCTATTTTATCTTCACTTTTCCCGCCCCTGACTTCCAATTCAAAAGCTTCCATCTGGGCGTCGATGACTTCCCTCAAAATCTGCAAAGCAAGAAAACTAAATCTCACTTTTGACCTCACAAAATATAACCTAAAGTGTGAAGTAAGCACAAAACTGAGAGGGAATGGATAAAATAGAGGAACATACCTCTGTATGTGTTTTACGATTGGTGTGAACTTTGTTCCTATATGATGCCCTCCTTCGTTTAGCATCTCTCTCAGCTGCAGCAATTTCCCAGGCGGCCATTTCTCTTTTTTCTTTAGTTTTCTCAACAGGTCTGCAGTAAAATAATTATTTTAAAACTCACTGACATTTGGTTTAAGGTCAAATGAAGAGAACTTACTGTAACCACAAATCAGAGTATGAGTTTTGATTTTTGGTGTTGGCAATCACATAGTCATATATTGCTAGTTTTTCTTCTCTCTTAAAATTCTGGTCAAAATTTGCTGATGTCTGTGGCAAAGCCTTTAAAGACTTTTCTTCTGAAAGCATTTCATGAAATTAAATCATTGTCAAGTAAAATCTTTTTCCAATTTCACTTGAAAAAGTTGTGTTTTGGTTACCTGAATCACAATTGTCATTTTCAGTAACTTACACATAACCTGGCACAAATTAAATTTGTTTGCATGTTAAGGAATATTTAAAAAAAAAAGACTCAAATTTGTTTAAATTATGTGAGAAAAACATATCAGAATTCAAAATTTATATCACATTAATCATATTTAAAGGTTTAAAGGTAACTAAAAGGATATGATTTGTTTTGATTTGCATCAGTATAAAATAAACACACCACTTAACCAACACTGAAACAAATCATATTAAAGCAGTTGGTAAATATCAGTTACCAAATGGGTTAATATTGGTGCAACTGTAATCTTTACCTGGACATGAAGACACTTTTTGGACAATTGAGTGGAGTGACTCAGGAGTTAATGTGACAAAGGAACCATCACCAGAGTGTTCTGGAAACATTTTCTCAGTGTCTGAATATCCTTGTTGGTACCATAAACATTTTTCTTCATGAACTTTTATTTTGGAAAGAGGTACTCTATGCTGACTATTATATTTACATGTAACCATGTTTGAAGGCTCCTAAAAAATAAAAATTTAAACATGTGAATGAAATTTTAATGTGGCAGTCTTTATTTAATGTAAAAAAAGGTAATGCAAATTTTTTTGTTATATTTTCAAAGAGAAAAAGGGATATTTTTAGCATAAAAAAATGACAATAAATAGTAATATTTAAAATATATTATAATATATTTTGTTTTTATTTTTATATTTAATTATCTAATTTTATTTATATTACATATTTAAATATTTAATTATTAATATATAATATATATTTTTTATATAATATTAATATAATTATAATATTTTAAAATAAATATTTTAATTACTGATAAATTAGACTAATTGTATTTATGAAAAATATAAACTATGATTAATAGAATACTTCATTTATTAAAAGATTGTCCTTTTTAGGTTATCTTACTTCTTCCAAGAGCTTTTTATAATCCCAATTAAACTCTTTCGATAAAGACAACAATTTCTGATCAATCTGATGCAGTAATAGTGTCAATTCTTTCACTTTCTGCGCTCTCTCATTGATTAACGATTCTTGGTCCATAATTCCATCAACAAATTACGCATATTTTGTTATTTAAAGTTCGGTTGTAACTTTTGTTTACTTGAGTGACGTCATCGTCAATCATTATGTCATGTGGATTCTCCAAAGGAATATTTTCTGTTGGCAATCCTGATTATTATCGTGTATTAATTACAGGAATGATTCTTTTTTTGAAAATTGACAATTAATTTTGTATCATGTGAAATTTTTAATGACTTTTAAAGAGAATTTATTTAATAAGAGTTTATTATTTAAAAATGTGGGTCAGACCACAGTTGGTTCTTCCCGCTGTCTCTTTCTGGTGAGTTCGTTCACAGCTCCAGTGGGGGGTTTTTTTATTTTCGTAAGAACCAAAATGTTCTGCCCAACGGGTGATGTGATGTAACTCTGTGTACTGTTGGTAAAGAGAATCTAAAAAGATCTAAGCGCTAATCAAGAGGATTAATAAATTGTTTGAGATATTAGGCTCGATTTCAAAGAAATAAAGAATTCCTAAAACTCTATAAGTTTTCATTATTTTTTCTCAGGAAAATTAATCTTTTTTTTCCTTGTGAATGAAATATGAGAATTCGTCACTTTTATAATTTGGTATTTCTTTATTTCCGTAGGACAACTGAGCGGGAGACAAAATATTTTATTTTGCAAAGAAGAAAAGGACATGGAAAATCCAAAAGTTTATCATCAATTCTTGTAGGAACCATTGACAGTGTTTTTGACACCAGACCTCCGCCTTATAGGATACTATATCAGACATTATCTGGTGAAAGTTTTTATGGTTAGATAAAAATATTTTAATGTTTTATTCACCTTGATATGAATTTGCTGATTTAAAAAAAAATGTTTCTCAGTTATAGCAACTTCAAATTCTTCTTCAGAGATAATAAAAAACTGGGAGTGGATTGATAAAAATATTTCACATAATTTAAAAGCATTTGATAATGAAGAAGAAATGACTTCATTTGTACATTGCAAAATAAATTCCTTAATTGCAATTAATTCTGCTTCAACTCCTGCTGAAGGTAAACTTTATTATTAATTAAAGGTTAAAATTTATCAGGTATTAAATTTGAAAGCAATTAAAGGTTTTGGAAAGTTAACAAATGTTAAGTGGAAACTATTTGAATTTTTAGATGAAGAGACTCAAGAATTTAAATCAACTTCAGTAAAGTTTCATCAACTGTTTAATGTACCCGCTGATGAAAAATTAGTTTATTATTACTCCTGTATGTATTGGAAAGGAAAGATACCACTCCAGGGGTGGCTCTATTTAACAGTGAACAGACTCTGCTTTTATGCATACATTTTGGGAAAGGAATACAGAGTGGTTTTGAGATGGGCAGAAGTCACATCTCTCAGTAAAACTGTAGGACTGGTTTTACCAGATTCAATTAAAGTCACCACAGTAAATGAAGAGGTGGGCTTTCATTTTCTTTTTTTGGGTGTTTACTCTCCTCTTGAAAGATTTCATTATGACATTCTTCCTTCAGCATTATTTCACAGTGCTCCTGCATAAATCTGAATCATTTTCACTTATGGAACAATTAACAAATTTAGCTATGAAGAGACTGATAGATGATAAAACAAGTTTTGAAGAAGATAAGGATTTATTAAATAAATTGAGGTGAGTTATTATCAAATGAGGGGTTTTATTTAACTATGGATGTACATATGCATCAAAATTTATCATGGGTTCAGATGTTACTGGTAATAATATTGTTTTAGTAAAAATATTCCCAAGAAGTCATCATTCTTAAAGAGGGATTTGGATGCCAGAGCTCATTCAGAAGCATACAGACTTTTGTTTAGTCTTCCTGCATCAGAAAAATTAGATGGAAGTACTGATTGCACTCTATGGACGCCATATAATAAGCGAAATACTTGGGGAAGAATGTTTTTGTCACAGAACTACCTTTGCTTTGACAGCAGAGTGAGTCATGAGAATTTGCCATTTGAAACATAATTTTGTTTTCACTGAAATAGTTTTTTTTATTCAGGTTAAAGGTTTGGTGAGTTTAGTCATTCCACTTCGACACGTCAAACTCGTGGAAAAGGCGGACACCAACACAACCTACAAAGGCCTTCTCATCACAACAGTTAATTCTAGTTTTCTTTTTGCTCAAATACCAGACAGGGATTTCCTGGTGACAAAGCTCTCAGAGTTATTGTCAAAAGTGTCCCTCACTCAGAGTTCCTTGTACCTTCAAAAGCATTTAAGCAAAATAAGCGTTCAGAAGAGTTCAGATAAAGGTATTTTCCAATGCTTCTGTTTTGTCTATGAGAAAACCTAATTTGTGTAAATTTTTCAGGATCCTGGTCCATTCAAGGTCCCTTAATGAAAGAATTCAAGGCGGAGAGGCAGCCTTCGACGGCCGAAGCACAGTTGAAGAAGCACATGAAATGGGAAGAGTATTTCTCGGAATTCGGTCGAGGAATTTCCATGTATCGGACGGCTGACGCAAGAGAACTTGTTCTGGCTGGAATTCCTGATGATCTGAGAAGCGAATTGTGGCTTGTATACTCAGGTGAGTTCACCTCCTGAGGCGTATATATATAAAAAACTCCCTGATTTGAATCTTCCTTCAAGGTGCCTCCAATGAGATGCTCGCCAATCCCGGGTTGTACGAGTCTCTGGTGAACGACGCCCTCGGGAAAACCAACACTGCAAACGAGGAGATCGAACGCGATCTGCATCGCTCTCTGCCGGAACATCCCGCATTTCAGTCTTCCATTGGCATTCCTGCGCTGCGAAGAGTCCTTTCGGCGTACGCTTGTCGCAACCCCCAAGTGGGTTACTGTCAGGCAATGAATATTCTCGCATCCGTAGGCGCCATTTTATTTCTTCCTTCCACAGCCTCGGGAGGAACCCACGCTGACACTCGCACGATTTCTTTTAGGTGTTCCTTATATACTGCTCGGAGGAAGAAGCCTTTTGGCTGCTGTCGAGAGTGTGCGAGAGCCTTCTTCCCGACTGCTACAACACTCGCGTCGTGGGAGCTTTGGTGGATCAGGGAGTGCTCGAAGCGCTCGTGGCCGATCATCTGCCCCATCTGAACACCACTCTTCAGAATCTTGGCACGATTAGGGTCATATCCCTGTCCTGGTTCCTGACCATTTACCTCAGTGTGATGCCCTATCAGTGCGCCGTTAATATCATAGACTGTTTTTTCTACGACGGAGCGAAGGTTTTATTTCAGGTGAAGGGGAGAGGATGAGTCATTGTCCATCTCGGCCGCGAGATTTGTGCTAAGAAAAAAATTATTATTACGCTTCAGATTGCACTCACGGTGATGGAATCAGTGGAGGAGAAATTAAAAGAATGCAGAGACGACGGGGAGGCGATGATTTTGATAACGAATTATTTAGACGGGATTTTCGACGAGGAAAATTCCCATTTGAAACGAAAGGACGTTCCTCAAAGCGTTTCCGTCCAAAGCTTAATTTACGATTCTTACGTCAAATACGGTTTCCTCACTCCCGTCGGAATCGAAAGGCTGCGACTGAAGCATCGATTGCAAGTCGTGCATCAGCTCGAGAACGGCCTCGAAAAAACCATAGTTCGCAGCTTGGTTCCCGATGGGTTTTTCACCGCGGAGGAGTTGGAAGTAATCTTCAGTCCTTTGGTTCGAGTCGCTCACAATCGAAAAGCCAAACTCACACTTTTGCGCATCGTTGCAGGATTTACTAAAAGTAATCCGCGAGGAAATATCGCGGCAGAAGGCTTTCAGAGTTTCCGAAGTGTACCAAATGCCCTACGAAATGTTCAGAATAGATTTCGAAACTTTTCAGACCATTTTCCTGGCGTTGTCACCATGGGGTAAGGGCACTCAGGGAGAAACCCTCGCATCCGGAATTTTCAAGGTATGTTGCTCGGTCACCAAAACCAAAAGGAACATTAAGGCAGTTTAGAGTTCGGCTTTGCGTTTCAGTTGATGGATGAAAATGGGAACGGATATCTGAACGTGAGGCAGATGGTGAGAGGTTTGGGTCTGAGTTGTTCGGGGCCCGCAGAGGAACGGTTGAAGCTTCTCTTCGATTTGCATATGCCTCCGTTTTTCTCCGAGTTGGACATTCCCGGTCAAAAGGAGGCAGCGGAGGCTTTGGATTTTTTCGAAGGACTGAAAGAAGGTGGAGCGACCGTCGGCGATATCGAAGCGGACGAATCGTTCATTAATTAAGCGTTTGTTTTGTTACAGAAAGCGCAGACGAAGAGCGTATGCCGCAAAAAAAATTCGCGTGCCTTTGGAAAACCCTTTATGATTTTTTCGAAACCGATCAAGAACTGTATCATGCTCTTTCGGTGACAGGTATAAATACTTCTGCCCATTGCAGACCAACGTCGAAAGCGAATGAATTAGGCTAATGACTGCGTTTCCCCAGGCACGAAACTGCTCGAGGTTGGCGCAGAAGGAGCGGGTGAGCCAGACGGTAATAATTGGGGCATAACGCGGGAGCAGTTCGTCGCCGCCGTCTTATCCGATCCAGTATTGCATAAAAGGTTCTCTCAGGGCATAGACATCAGCTCGGAGATCGCGGGGTTCAGGCGGAGAAGATTCGAAAGGCTTTCGTCGTTCAGCGAGTCAGCATGACGAAGTACATCCACTCAGTGAAAAAGGGGCAACTGGACAAGTTGAAATTGCAGTTGTTAATGAAAGTGATTATTTTGTTGCAGGTGTTTGGCTGGCAATCGAAGCTTAAATACCGAATTGAAATTTTTAATTATCTCACTATAGACTTCCATCGTAAATTGCAGTTTATTGTTTACGCAGATTTTTTACGCATGTTGATAAAATCAGTTTTGTTTTCGAATTCGGTCACTTTTATAATTATTTTTCTAATTGTACTTTCGAACGGATATTGCGTGTTATTGTGAAATTAATTCTTTGATAGAATTGGAATTGGTGCTTATAAATGTCATAAAACGTTTAATGTTACCTATGTTTTTTTTAATTTTTTCTAATTGTACTCATTTGATATATAAAGATTTATTCTAAGTGTTTTTCCTCATTTCTCATTTATTGCCTAACAGGAGACTCCTCCCTCTTATTATCCTTAAAAACCCCGATTATCACTCACCATTTGAATATCTGTACAACTCGAAATTTGCCTTTTCGAGTTCTTCAGGGCTAAATATCTCGGAATCAGTGGGAGATATCGCATAAATAATAAATTTTTCAAAAGGAACCCAAGCTGATATTACCAAAAAGTGCCCTAATGCATTTAAGGGGGTCCAAAAGTTAAATTTGGACAAAAATATTTTCCCAAAATTTTTCTTTTTATCCTTAAAAATATCGGGTAGGCAACTTGCAAGCGTTTTGCAAAGAGAAATTGCCTATGCGAAGGTTTCAGGAGAGAAATTTTCAGATAAAACAAAAGACAAAAATTTATGATTCAAAAATAATTAAATACTTTTACTTCAAATAATTATTTAAAATAACATAATGTTAATGTAAAATATTAATAACATAATGATAAAATAAAATAATTACATAAAAATAAGAGGATGGCGTTAGCTCAGTCTGTTAAACCGCGTGCTCGCTGAGATGTCGGACGGAGTTCAAATCCCAGCGGCGGTGGGTATTTTTCTAAGTACGATTGGTACTGAGACCACTGCTGGCGTAGTGTTGCGCCTGGAAAGTCCTTCACCAGCGAACACCTCGGTGAAGTACTGTCAGTGGACTCGCCACCCCCTACACCCCCTACAGTACCTGACATGTTCATTCAGGCCCTGTGCAAGCTAACAAAATGTTTCGCAAAAACCCCGCGACCCTAACGGAAAAAGCGGGTTAAAGAAAAGTAAAGTAAAAGTATATAAAATAATCAATGTAATTACTTATTACTCAAAAAATGACAAATTATTAATACTGACTTGAAACATCACTAAGAATAAATAAAAAAGAAAATACAATATCTTACCAAATAGAAGGAGGATATTTATAAGGAGAAATAAATTAAAGTTACAATTCATTTAATATCTTTGCAATTATTGCTTGTCCTCTCCGGCGACATTTGTCGGGTTAAAACGTGTCCTTCGAGTTCTTCAATGCAGTAAATATTGCCCTTATTTCACTAAATAATCCAAGCGTTTCACTCCTTTAAAAATGAAAAAAAAGACTTTCTATGATTATCAGTTGAAAATCTTTAAGAGTAATTTTCGCCTGAACTCATAGAGAGCTTTCCACGACTCCACTGACTTGCTGAACATCCTAATTTTGGAGGGTATTTATCACTGTTTTCTATGATTAAATAATTAATCACGAGTTTGTTCAGAATATAACGCAGTGGCGGCTCCTACCGAAAACTTAACAAATTTTCAATCGTTGTTTTTAATTTAAGAGAAAGGAAAAACATTCGTTTTTCAATCGCGAAATCACACATTTTTTACCTCAATTCAAAGCCAGTTTAATTAATTTCTGGAATGTGGATAATTTTCTCATTCCTTTCTGAGCAGAGTATTAAATAAGAAGTGATGCGACGCACAGCGTCTGCACGCGATCCGCCACCGTTCAAAGGCACACATGACTCATGCCAGCCTTTGGCACTTTCTTTCGCTGTCTCTTTTGTTTTATTTAGCCTCAACTTAAAAGCAGAAGCGTCGACCTCCCCCATGACGAGGGATCCAAAAACGGCAGTGTCTAAAACGACCGCTCGAAAGGTAACCCAAACATTACATCAGATTTTCGTTTAACTTTCAATTATATCCATATTGAAAATTTTTAGCCGCTTGAAAAAAATTTTGTTTCCTTTTTTAGCGGATTTTTTAGGTTTCTGGTGAAAGAAAAACCTCCTGGAATTTCTCAGAACTTTTCAGTAAGTTATAATTGCAGTCATTTTGAGTGTATCAACTGATCTCATTCAGCGGTTATTGTTAAAGAGGGCAAAAGGCCCTCTTCCTTTCAGTTAATCCGGAGCTGAAGGCACATCTGGTCCAACACTTGCTAATTAAAACGAGATCAATGCAGTTTCAGTGACACATTTCGTCTGACCGCGTGAGGAGATCGCCAGAGGCAAAATGTATCCGAATGTTTACAAAGAAACCAGCTTGTCAGCAGGGGATGCCGGGGAGAAAACGCGTCTGCTGGATGGCAACTACTCCAGGGAGTCAGCAGAGCCTCACTCGTTTTTGTACCAAAACCCACCGCCGGCGTTGGTGAGTACATCGTCTCCATATTCAGATATAATAAATGCAGAAAACGTAACCAAAACTAAAAGTGTGTTCGCTCCACTATTTCCAGTCGAACGGTTCGAATATTCTAAAAAACGAGAATAAATGGCAGCCCATGAGCAGCACTCTGAAGGACGTGGACACCCACAGCATCTGGAAAGGCCCGTGCTTGGCCTTCATGTCCGGCACCTTCTTCACCCTGAGCTCGGCTGCCGTCAAGGCCTTGAGCAACGTCAATCCGATGGAGCTGCTGGTCATCAGGTCGACCGTCCAGGTGGTCTTCATGCTGGCCATCGCCATCCACGCCAAGCAGAGCTTCTTCGGGCCGAAGGGCCACCGACTGATGCTGCAGATCCAGGTGAGGGCGTTCGGGGGCGGAATGCATGCGGGGGGTGCGCAGCACAGCCTGCACCGGTGGTGTGTTGCAGGGGGTCGTCGGAGGGCTCACGCTGGTGCTGCTCTTCTTCACCTTCAGAAGACTTCCGTTGGGGGATGCGACCACGATAATATTCAGCTCGCCGGTTTTCGTGATGGTTTTGTCCTTGATCATCCTGCGGGAGCCTTGCGGGTTCTTCAGGACGTTCATCGTCGCTCTGCTGCTCGCCGGCGTCATTTTGATCGCCAAACCTCCTTTCATATTTCAAGTAATTAGTGAGCAGCCGTCACTTTGAGTGATGACCACCTCATGCTGAGGGATGAATGCTTTTCCAGTTCTTCTACCACGTGGACAATGTCTACGACATAATAGGCTACACATCCGCCCTCCTGGCCACCCTCTTCACTGCGTTAAACATAGTGATCATGAGGAAGTGCAAAGACGTGCACTACTCCATAGTGGTGCTGCAGCTGTCGCTGTGGTCACTTATGTGTTCTGCCGGTCTTTTGGCCATTTTTGTCATTTACGGCTCTGAGGAGATCGTCTCTCCACACGGAACTCACGAATGGATTTTGACGGTTCTCGTGAGTAGAATCTTTTCCTCAAGGACCGTCCGCCTCGTTTCACATTTCCAGTGGCTCACAATTTGTTTCTCGTTCAGGTGAGCGTGCTCGGTCTTTCGGGACAAGTCCTCGTGGCCAAGGCGTTGGGTCTGGAAGGCGCGGGAAAAGTGGCTGTGATAAGGTCTCTCGACATAATCCTGGCTTTTATTCTGCAAATTACTGTGTTCGGGGACGTTCCAGATTGGATGAGCGGGTTGGGAGCCGCTGCCGTTTTGCTCTGCGTCACGGGGATGACATTCGAGAAGCAAATAAAAGATTTAACCGACAGAATACCTTAAGAGTATTGTGATCGGAGAGGGTTTTTCGTCTCGACCGCAAAAGAGTACACAAAGTCAGGGTCATAATTGACTTTCCCCTCTCGCAAATAATTTTATAACGCTTTGACCCGTAACACTTTACAACTGCTTCTGCAAAACATTTGGTTCAGCAATTCACACTAAATAATATTTTGCAGGCGCAAATATTTATGTTTTAATTTATTTCGATAAAAAAACCAGATGAGTTGTGAAACCGAAAATATATAAATAAATAAATTAAAGCGAAATAAGTTCTTTTACCTAATTCAGGTAATTTTCAGGACTCCTCAAACATCAAATCCTGTAATAATAATTACGAAGAGCAAACACCAGTAACTTTAATAACCTTTTGAAGTGTTAATGCGAACATTATTTTAATTTCTCAATTTGAAAACTCTTATTTTTTGGGAACACAATATTCACGCTTTATTTTGTAGGGAACTGATTTACTTTACGAACTTCGTAACGGTCCAAGAGTCATTTTTTAATTTAAAATTCATATAAAATTGTCCCATTAAAGCCAAACGCACGAAATTTAATCATTGTCTCCTTTGAGTTATTAATCGTTTGTGAAAAATAGAAAGTGGGGACATCCGAGCTGAAATTTCAAGGCGAAAGAAACTCTCAAGTTACGTTTAGTGAAGGAATAATGTTTAATAAATCAACAAAATGTTTGTATATTTACTTCCAACTGTTTAAAGGTTTTAAATTAATTAATACTCCTGTTAACTAACAACCTAAAATCGAACTATTAAACTGAAAGCTCACGTTCTTCCTTTAAAACTTCAGTTGCTTTCATGTTTTTTTCACATAAAATGGATGTTGAATTTTAATATGGGAATCCAACAAACGGAATTTAATTAAAACTGAGGAAACTTTGATGGTATAAAGTAATTTTTTGATGCAAACATTATTTTAAAAATGCATTTAGGACTAAGGGAAAAATCAATAAGAAGTCATAGATTTTTGGACATGAGAAATAAAAAAGAAGAAGTATATGATGTATTCTCGCAAGACTGAGGTCTTGCCGACAATATTCAAATCTTATTTGAGTGGACGCAAATTGGATGAATATTCAAACTGAGAGTATAGAAATGTCGATTCACTTAGCGCCGGCCGCGCTCTCCGATTGCAACACGGCTTCTTTTTTCTTTCTGCTCAAGGACAAGAAATTGAGTTCATCCTCGGTCAACCTCGGCAGAATCTCCGTGAAGACCCCCGTGGCGATCGTGTGGCCTCCCTCTCTCAGAGTGAAATTCTTTCCCTTCTCCACCACCATCCCTTTTATAAGTCTTAGAATCACTCTGGAAAACATCCACGAAAAACGTTAGCGAACCGAAACCGTTTTGTGCGGCGAAGCCAAAAGAAATCCTCCTCACTTTCCGTCTTCCCCGGGCATTAATATTTTTTTATCTGGCACAATAAGATGTGCCGTTACGTCCCACGTCGATGAGAACAATTGAGACCTTCTGTGGCTGCTCAAAGGTTTACCATTACCGCCTTCTTCTTTGGTTAAAACATACATCTGCAAAGGGAAATTGCAACGATTGTAACGATTGGACGAATTAAAGTAAAACTCTGTGATATTCATTTCGTCGCACCTGAGTTTCCACGTGGTCTTGGAGTTTATGAATGCCGGGTTTACACAACGCCATTCCTCTGGAGACGTCTTCCCTTTTTATATTTCTTACCAGAATTCCTACCTGATCACCAGCTTGTGCTTCTTCTAGGATTTTGTGGTACATTTCAAGGCCTACGATTAAAAATTATCATTTCTCTGGTATTTCAGCAACAATTGCCAACCCAACAATGTTTACAATCGAACCTGTTATCGTTGATTTTAAAGTTTTGTTATGACCCATTATCTCACATTCGGTTCCTTTCTTGACTTTTCCCCTTTCCAACTTTCCGCTAACGACTGTGCCTCTGCCTTTGATGTGGTAAACGCTTTCAATTGGTAAAAAGAAGGGCTTATCATAATCGCGAACGGGATCTGGAATCGCTGAATCAATGGCATCCAACAACTTCAACACTGACTGAGCACCCAATTCGGGATTTTTCCCTTCCAATGCACACAAAGCAGATCCTTAAAAATAAAAATAAACAGTTTCACCTTTCCAATTCAATCGTGATAATAACACTGCCTGACAAAATTGATGTTCCCCATCTCAGAAAAAATATATACTTGTAATAGTCAATACACAATATACAGTAGCGCTCAAAGTATTTTGAAAATAAAAATAAGAATATTATAATAAAATAAATAAAATAATAATAATATTATTATAAAAAAAGATTATAGAAAAGATTACAGAAAAGATTATAGAAAAATAATAATGTTTTTAAAGAAATTTTAATAGTTTCTTGGTTAATTATTGTATTATATGACTTTATGTATTTTTAGGATTGTACTATTTAGTTATAAACACTATTAGTAGTATTAGTTTGTCGGCCTACGGCATTGACATAACATAAGGATGTGATTTCTTTTCAGTCTTCAGCTCTTTATTTGGCATGCATTCATACCTTGGTTATGAGGATTAACCAAGGATTAACAAATACATATTTCTTTTCTCAGGTGGGAGAACCTGACTGGAATTTTTCAGTCAGTGTAATCACTGATTTTACAAGCCAACCACCTTTTACAACTGGCACAGCATCTCCATTGTAGCCCATTTGAGTAAGCAATTCCCTGATTTCCACTTCGACTAATTCCACCATTTCTGCGTCGGCTGCATCCACTTTGTTTATGTACACAACGATGTGCTGGATACCGATTTGCTTGGCCAGAAGCAAATGTTCTCTGGTTTGAGGCATTGCGCCATCGGTCGCCGCGATTACTAAGATTCCCCCATCCATTTGGGAGGTTCCAGTGATCATGTTCTAAAATTTAAAGAAAACTTCTTTGGTCTTATTCTACAATTTGGACGATTATAGTACATCACTGAGTCAGCAACCAATGGAAAATATACCAATCATTTCAATGAGTTGTTAATTTATAGTTTGAGAAGAATATCGTAAACTCCAACAAACCAATTCATCTTTTTCCTCATTTTACATTGTTTTAATGAACATATGTCTTCTTAAACTCAATATACACTGTTTTTCCTGTAACACATCCACACTGTAATTGAGAGAGGAGTGTATTTAATGCAGACGAACCTTTATGTAATCTGCATGTCCAGGACAGTCAATGTGACTGTAATGTCTTTTTTCAGTGGAGTACTCAACATGAGCTATATTTATGGTAATGCCTCTTGCCTTTTCTTCAGGAGCTTTATCTATTTCCTCATATTCTTTGAACTGAGCCAAATTTTTATCATCAAGAACTGGAAAAAAATTAATTTCATAAGTGCCAAAACAGGCAATTCTGTTTGACTTGGTCTAAATGTAATACAAATTTAAAAAGTGTTGAATACCTTTGGTAATAGCAGCTGTAAGAGTTGTCTTTCCATGATCAACATGTCCTATTGTTCCAACATTACAATGAGGTTTGTTTCTCTCATATACCTTCTTTTCTGATGGAGCAGCATAATTCCTCACAAATGCATTTAGTCGAAAAAAGTAGTTTTTACAAGAGACATTACTTCCTTTCTGAAATCAACGGAAAAGTATTTTATTATAATTTTACCGGAAATTTATTTCGAACCCGTTGAGTTGATCGTTTAAATAGGGTATTCATTATGTCGAGCTTTGATTCCAGAATTAATAAATGTTGGATTTCTCGTATATAAAAAACCTTAAGGAATTAATTATAAATAATCTGTAAATTTTTCGATTTCGAGTTTTACACGGGATTCAATCGACATCTAAAAGCATGCCATCATCTTTTTTTACTTACAATTCCGCAAATTTCTTTCAATATTAAAATTTGCTTGCTGGGGTACAGCACACCTGAAAAAGAATTTCCTTTAATGACCAAAGCAGAAAAGACAATGTAATAAAATATATGAGTGAATTTCGAAAATATATAAAAAATTCCCCGTAATCGTTTGAATTCTACGCCAAATGCAGTTTTTCCTAAGAGGCGCCCAAACCACTTTATTTTTTTATTCACAAACCGAATGTTCCCAAAAAATTCACTGTATTTTTAAAACTAATTAAAGCAAATTTTAGTAATAAATTTAATTACCGGTTCTTAAAAAAACTCTTCCAAGCGCATGGGAAGCCATTTTCTAGAGTTCGCAAAAGCTTCCGCTTCACAGAGCATAAAAAATGGTCGAAAACCACAGAGTTAAACCGTAGTTGATTTCATTAAGGATTCCTCTCAATAAATTTACATTTATCGTTGGAAGTTTAAAAATTTTATAAATAATACATTTACATTTATTTTTAAAAATGATTTTGAACGCTTCTTTTGCTTCTGCCGCGGGCATCCTCAGCATCCCGACACTCAGAATAGTATAAAATCTTGTCTTCGTCTATGTCGGCCTCATTGTTGCGTTGAGAGATAAACTCAAAAATTTTAAATTTGTTTTTTTCGAGAGATTTTCCTTTAGTTTTATTTGGCGAATGGAAAATTGAGTTACTTTTGTTTAATTATAAATATTAACTATCATTAATTAATAATGGTTTATAATCAGCGAGAATAATTTACATCTAATAAAGAGATCAGATGCCGGGAAAAAAATGTTTTTCAAAGGCTCAAAACTTTTCAGACTCAATTTTGTAAACCAATCGGTAATATATTAAAATATATATACAGCAAATAATTTATTTCTTTGCCTATTATAACTACTTATAATTCCCGACGAAGGGAAACTTTCAATCTCATCGTAGCCTTCATTTTTAACTGAAATTGTTTGCATCCTCAGATATAAAGTAAGCTTGATATATTGCAAGATTTTTTCATAAGCGTTGCGTTTGTTATTTTTTTATTGATATTTTCAGCCTGCTTAGAAACCTAAAGTGGCATGTTTAGTGCTAAATATTTGTTTCTCAGGAGATAAGTTAAAATTCTTAATTAACTGAACACTCTTTTCATCATATTCCTGAAATACTAAATCTTCTTTTTCTTTGATTTTTTCACCGTTGGATAAAAACAATGACTCTTTTGTGACAAGCATAAGTCCCAGAATGAGTGGCAGGTAAATGAGTGAGAAACGAAAGAGTTTCCTTGAGTTTTTGCTGTCTGATTCCTTAAAAAATTTTAAGCCTGAAAAAGAAATTCAGGTGAGGAATCAATTATATTTTGGTAATTAAAAAAGTTCAGTATCAGCAGAACTCACCCAAATAAATAAAATACAAATTTACAGGTGCTGAGAGTACAGCAAATGACCAGTGGGTGAGGTTTAAAACTGGTGCTAAACTAGAACAAACAGTGAGTCCCACTGTATACCTTAAAGCAGTTCGTCGACATAATCCTGTAAGTTTCAAGAATACAATTCTGGCTCTCATTTTCATTTATCTTTATCATAAAACACAAAAAGTGATACAACATCTAATACACAAAACATTACCTGGGTTTGTCACAGCCATCATTCTGTAGCCAGCTTTTGAATAATCAGGCCTCAAATTCCATGATAAAGCATTAAAATGTGGGAACTGCCAAGCATACAAAATTGCCCCCAAAATAAGTGCTTTTGCTTCTAGACTTCCCTCACAAGCTGCCCATCCCATCAAAGGAGGAATGGCACCAACTAAAAACAATTTTTATTAAATTAACACAACTCTATATGGTCTAATTAAATTGGGGGACCACTGGGTCCCAAAACTTAATGAATCCAAAATGGTAAATTACCTATTGAACCAATCCATGTGTTTAATATGCTGATTCTCTTCAGAGGAGTATAAATCATTGTGTACAAAATTAAGTTAGCTGCCCCAAGAGAGGCAGTTAAACCATTTGTTCCAAAGTGAAGAGTTAACAATCCCACTGAACCTGCAGCTGTTGCAAACCCAATGGCATGAAGAGAACTGAAAAAAATATAATATTAATACCAAAAAAATGAACACCACTAATTTATTCAAAAAAATATTGAGTACATCAAGTTAACGGCTCACCTGAGATATCCTTGAACCAGAACTCTGTTTCTTGTTCTTGACATTTGGGCATCAAATGGAACTTCTAGAAACTGGTTGATAGAATTAGCAGCACTTGAAACAAGACCTGTTCCAACAGCACAACTTAGAAATGAAACCAAATTAAAAGAAGAAGGGCTCATTGCATATCCCATCATTGATGTCAGCACTACTAAGGCTGAAAAATATTGAAAAATAAGTTAAATATCTGTAGATGAGACCTGCAAAAAGACTTTTCTGATAAAACCACATTCATCAATTGCATTTTTTAAAATGACCCATTACTTACATGTTAATCTAAATTTTGATAACTTTAAATAGTACTGTCCTAATTTGGAACTATCGACTCGTATTTCTTTCCATTTGTTATCCCTTATTTTAATAAATTCATTATTTTCTAGTTTTTGTAAAGTATTCTCAGACACATAAAAGGTTCCGTTAGCCACATTGCTAAGTTTTGAAAAATCGGTTACATTATGTAAATGATTTGTTTTATGCAGCTTTTCCCGGCCGCCCGTATCATTTTTCGTCAGCTGTGATTTTGTGAAAATTTCATGGGAGCTCTGTAAAGTCAACGTTTCATTCGATCAATTATTTAATCATAAAATCTTTAATGCTAAGATATGTTTCAATACTTACAAAAATTCGAGGTAACAGTTGTTGATTATGAAAATGACGAGGAACCTTCAGTATGTGCCATGACAATAATAAATACATTATTTAAAAAAGGCAATTATTAAGAATACTTGACTTTTTCCATGTCTATATTTTAATGTTTACATTTTTTCTTGTAAACAATGTTTTAAAGAAGATACCGCGAGCAGTAAGTGCAAAAGATATCAAACATCCCATTTGTCGTCTGCAGCAGTTCCCTTCAAAAAAACTGTCGCCAAATTGTCAATTCGTCGTAGCAGCAGAAAGAAAATATAATACACTGGTATTCATTCTCTAAAATTCACGAAAAGTAATTTTTTGAATTATTAAAAAAGAAAAAAACCCCTTCCATGAATTCCCGGCATCAACGTGAAAAGTCTAAATGAAATGAAAGAAAAAGGAACTGAATATGAACTGGGTTTCATATTCTGAAAATCATTTAACAAATTAAAATATTGAGTCTAAAAACTGTGATGTAATTCTGGGGTGGCATAAGCACCAACCCATTAAATAAAAAATATAATACATATATATATGTATATAATAATATTAATTAAAAAATATTAAAATTTTAAACTCATATGAAGTACAAAGCTCGGTAGTTTTTTTCGAATTTGATTGAAAATTTCCGAGCCAGCTCACTTTTGAAAAGTAAATTAAGTAGTATTCACACTGAAATAATGTATATAATTCATATGTATCTTGAAAAATTTTTGCTTCATTAATTTTTAAAATCATCACATTCACGGATAAATTTAAAATAAAATTATATCTATTTGGCTTACTTTTCAAACTATAGTCAACTGTCTCCGGGGATTACCAGACTGGATTGCTTAATTTCTCAAAATTTTCACTTATTCACCGGCAGGACAGCGACTGACTCAAACATTTTCTCCGCCAATGCATCCTATTCACACCTTAAACACTGAAACGGTCACCGATTATATACTTTACTATCGTTTTTTGCAACACATCAAACAAGCGACTACAAAAGGAACGGCACGAACAATGAAATTCTCTATCTCTTCCCGCTCACATCTCCCCATACCTTTTCCTCTTCCCGGCCCACTTCTGTGGATTTTGGCTCTCGCCTGTGAGAACTCGCTTTTGAAGTGGGCTTTCGCCTTCGACGAGGCTTTCTTGATTCGCTTGCCCCCCTTTCTTTTGGGCCCCTCCGTCTTCGCCAAGTCGTACTTCCTCAACAGTTCGCGGTCGTACTGCCTCCTGGAATCCGCTTTGCTCAGCACTTCGTAGGCGGCCACAATGTCCCGGAACTTCTTCGCGCTCACTTCGGAGCCGTTGTTTCTATCCGGATGATATACTTTGGAGAGTTTATAATAGGCGGCCTTAACCTCGGCCATCGTCGCCGAGGGCGTGAGTCCAAGGGATTTGTAGTGGTTCCATCTCAATGAGTGTATTGTTGACAGAACTCTAAAAGAATCAAAAACAAACCGACAACTCCATTTCAGCATAATAACCGAACTTGATTTATACTTTTGCAATTACTAAATGCATATCAAAATTATAAATTAAAAAATATTGTATAAAAGGCAAAACAATTTAAGAAACTCCTGGAAAAAATGAACGTTTCTCAGAAAATAATTTTGTTTTTTACCATTTTGGTTCTTGAAAAAAAAATCAAAACAAATACTTCAACTGTTCATAATATTTTTGAATCAGAGACGGTGATTGGAAAAGATTTTAATCAACACAGGGGTGAGCAACATTTTTAATTAACAGGCCAAGTTTTCAAATTTTATGGCGGGCCGCACATAAATCAGATAATATTTATCAATAACTTACAAATTTTATTTATAATAAACATTAGAATACAAAAATACAAAATTTAATAAAAATTAAAAATTTTATAACAAATTTTATGCAAAATAAAAACATACAAGAAAAGAATAGAAAACAAATTCAATTGAAATTTTTAACGAGAAAATCGGGGTTGTTTTTTCGATACAATCGAGTGGAACTGATATACTATGTACTATCATTTTATGATAATTAATTTTATAAAAAATATATATAGATAAAAATAATTCAGTTTTAGGAATGCTTGGGAGCTGCTCAGCTTTGAGTTAAAAAGTTTCAAGAACTCCATTTAAATAATTTTATTAAATTCAAGATTCTCTTAAAATGACTTTAACTCTTAAACTGAAATCACATGCCAATATTTATTGATTTTGCACCTGAAGGCTTACATAATGTCTTCCAGGTCACTGATTTAAAATTAATTAATCTTTTATATTAAGTTTTGTATTTAATTAATTGAGTACTCAATGCAGTCATTGGTTATTTTAATCCTAAATTGTATTTATTCTTAATTCTGCAGATATACCACTCTTGATGGGTGAAAAACCTGTCTGCACAATGGACATTTTGGTTTTTCTTGAAGCCAATCAAAAATGCAAGGCCAACAAAACAAATGACCACAGGGAGTTACACTGGACATTTGCATCATGTTGAGGCAAAGAGGGCATTTTTCATGGGAGTTTTTTTCCATCTCATTTGCTCTGCATTCAGTTGGCAGCAGCTTCTTTGCACCTGCATTGCCTCCTTTATAAATGGTTGAAACCAAACCAAAAACTGACTGGATTAAAGTTATGATTCCTAATAATTTAAAAGCATAAAGAGAAGATCTGTCCTTCAGCCAGTACCTGACAAGAACCTGTAATATAAACATTATTATATTGTACTATTTATACATCCAAAGGATTATAAATAAGGAAAATAAGAACTCACAAATTTAATTCCACACAACCTCTTTGAAAGTTCATAGTAATGACCATCAAAGTAAAACAATGCTTTGTGGAATTTTAAATAGAAGGGAAGATGAATTTCTAATAAATGAAATAACATCATTAAAAGGCTTATCATAAAATTTTTTCTCTCTGTATGATTAAGAGAATGTTCCTGCTGCAATTGTTTGATATTTTTTCCAAGTTTTTTCAAGGCTTTAATCACAATTTTCTCACCAAAGACATTTAGTAGAATCATGAGAAGCTGGTGCTGAAAGAAAATAATTTTTTGAGAAATTGCTGAGACAAGAACATCAATTCATAACTTACAGAAATAATACTAAAAACTTTTTTAATGATTGGTAATCTTCAGGTCGAAACTTTACCAGTTTAATGAAGTTCAAACACAATCAATCCTAAATAGACACAATAAATAAAAATATATCTAAGTTTCTTTAAAAACCCACCTGTTTCTTAGGTAAAGAATTAACAGAATCATTAATTTGAATTATTCCTGTGTATTCTTCTCCCAAAGTTTGTAAATTTGACAATGTTGTGATGCTCTGATACAATACATCGGAGAATCTTTCAGTCAGTTCCTTATTCTTGATCCAAAAATGAATGCCTACAGAAGTTTTAAAAGTTTATAAAATTTTAAAAAACATAAACTGAAAATTTCGGTTTTACTAAAATTACCCAAAAGCGGCTGAATTATTCCTGAAATACATTCAAACAGATATTTTTTAAAAGTGTCATCTCTTTGGGCCGACCTGAAAATTTCGGCCTGACCCGCCTCTACAAACATTGCCAAAGAATTTTTCTAGGACTGTAAGAAAACACAGCCCCATTAATTTTCCTTAGTACCTCAAATTACGCTCCTTGCCATTTTCATTAAAAGTCAAATGTCGGGGCATTAGAATTGTCGCCACGTGAAAATATTTCCGTCGTTATTTTGGCGCGAAGAGCGGGAAATTTTAAAAAACAAAAAATGAACTGGGATTTGAAAGTACAATAATAATTAAAACACTTTTTTTCAGGCTCCATAAGCAACGAGAATTCTTAAGGAGGATATGAATTTTTAAAATACCAAATGTTTTAGTCATTTAACGATGTGTGTTTCGCAAGTGTTCTAATTAATTGGAAAACAATTAGGTAAGTGGTAAAAGTGAATCTTCACTCGTTGCACAGAAATAATTTTTTTTGAATTTGTAACATTAGGTAAATACAGGTTGGAAAGAATTATCGCATCTTAAAGAAAGATTGGCTACCAAATTGAAGAAAACGAAACTTCACATTACAACACTCACTATTTTTAACCTCTAATAATTTTCCAAAAAAAGGGCATAAGTTTAATATAAATATGGAATTGACATAAATTTATTTTTTATTAGAATAGTTGAATATTTAATACGTAAATTAAATATTATTTAATTAATTTAATATGAAATTTAAACATAAAATTTTTGAACAGAGTAAAAATGAATTTCTAACATAAAAGATGTAACAAACTTATTCTTATAGAATTAATAAATAAATAACAGTAATTAATAGCAAAAATGCAATCGCAAACAAAGTTTATTGTTTCAAAACGACAAATCAAAGACGTGGACAAAACAAATCGAAAAAAATTGAATATTTCATTATTGCAATCCTTTCATAAATCCCCCATTTCTCGATTAATAAATCCCATTGAATCTCAATTAAAAAATGAATTATAAACATAGTTTTAGTAAAACACCAAAAATATCACTGTCTAAATAGAAAAAAATATGACTTGAAACTCTGAATTGGGTGAAATTTCGACCCCTCCAACTTCGCTAAAGGGTTAACTTCCAGTTTCAAAATTTTAATTTTTCTTGAAAATGTTTTATAAAATTACCAGACATTCAGTGTCACAATTCTTTTGAAAGCAAATATCAGAACGGGTCAAAATTGATCTTGTGTCCAAACTAAATTATGTAAAGTTATATAAAATGAAAACCTTAGCCCAAACGAATTATTGCCTCGGATTTACGGTTTCAAAGCAAACGAATTAAATAATAAAAAAATTATGAGAAATCATGTTGCATCGGTGATTTAATTAGTCGAAAATAGGGAGTTCATATTTCAAGTTGCACAAATCGAAGATTCACTCTGTTAAATATCATAAATCCAAAATATGGTTAACTTTATTTAATCTGATGGAAGCCATTAACCTATTTTTAATTAACTCGGTGCTCTTTAGATTGCCTGTCTGATTAAAAGAATGGCTAAAAACGCACTCGAGTCGGGTGGGAACATCCACAAAAGTTAAACCGAATCCTAAATATTTTAAATTGAGTTATATAACGCGACTTTTCTCTTGGCATCACGACGCATATCAATGCACTTTCCCAAGCATGCGTGAAAGTGTTGATTTCTTGCTTTTTTCGAAAATCGAAAATGACATACTTATTCCCGGGAAGTTTAGTATTCGCATCGGATATTTAAGGCTGTCCTCATCGGATGCGACATTTGAATATTATATCAATTTATTCGTTTCTCGGCGGAATAAGAAGGACAACGAAGTCACGTACTCCACCAATCCGCGTCCCTCAGAGGGAAAAACTTCTTCAAGAACCTGATGCCTTTAATTTCTAATCCAGTTCCCTTTATCAGAACTCCAAAAAAATTGTTAACATTTAAGCCCTCTCGCAACTCTAACCCTTAATGGTTTTAACACCGTTGAGCTGATTTTTGCCGTTATCGAATTATCTTACTTGTTACAGGGCTAATTACAAACTATGAGAACTGGAATACGAAAAAGCTAATGATTAAAAATATTAAAATTCAATTAACACCTGAACAGTAACTTCAAGATTTTTCTCTGCTAATAAAGATTTTTTTTATGGAAAGTTCTAATTTAACGTTTTACATTTTAAAGGTTCGTTTTTTTGTTTCTTATTTATTTTTTCATTTTTGCCTTTTAGTTCCTGTTTTTTTGCTTTCTGCTTTCTTCGGGGTTCATGTTAATCTTTTTTTATGTTTTTTATTTTTCTACCTCTTTTGCTTCTTCTGCTTTTTTAAGTTTCGATTGAACAACTTTTTACACCCAACTTTCGTAGAGTTTAAACTTGATTTTGACTTTGTGTCGTCCAGAGACTCCATTTCGAAGGTGTGGACCATCGGATTTTAAATAAATAAAAAGCACACAATGAAAGCAACATAAAAAAACATAGGAAAGAAATCTTTGACAAAAGAAATTATTAGTTATAAATATAAGAAAACTTTCATACTTTCATACTTTCAAATGGAGAGACGGACAAAGAATCACACACGTACCTGAGGAAAGAGGTGGAAGTGGTCGAGCACAATACCACATCTGACACACGGTCCCTGACACCAGTTGGTTACTGAACGACTTCGGTAAAAGTCTCGCTCCTCTCCTCCGGTTATAATGGTGCATTTTGCCTTTGTCCGAGCCGTTTAGCGCCCGAGTTGTATTTACTTTCCGCATTCGCTCGAAATTTCCTCTCTTCACCGGTATGCTTTACTGAAAAAGTTCTCAGAGAAAGTGTCAATTGTGCGCGAGTTTCATTTTCAAATGTCTGCCCTTAGATTTTTGGATTTATAAATTTTTTTTGTATTGGATACGAGCCCATTTTTATTATACTAAGGTAAAATTCATTGTACTTTTTCTGTTGTGAATAAAAAGTTTCAACATTTTTGGTAATGAATCAAAAGTTTATAAATTTTTAATAATAACATTTTGTTTATCTGAATTTATCTAAAATAACGAAAGCTTTGTATTCTAAAACATAGAATACAATACCAAATTTCTATGCAGTAATTGTGAAAATGTAAGCCTCATGTGAGCAATTAGTAAACGAATGTACGGTAGCGAGGGAATTTTGATTCATCGCATTGTATTCTTTCTTTTTATTACTTTTATTGCTACTTGGCATGAATTCCCAGCCGAGTTATTGTATTTGTTATTCTTTGGTTTTTGAACATTTTAATTCTTTTCTGTGCAGTGAATTTGTATGGTTGTATTTTTTTTGTTTTATCGGTGGACTCTTTGCAAGTGTCTGTCGGACGAACGAAAACGTTATGACCGCAATAGAGTTTTTTAATTTGTTTAACTCTTAAATATAAGTCTTTTGTCGTGGATAATTAAATTGAGAATGAAAAAGTCCGTCAATCCGACTGCAACCCGATTAGTCATTAGCGCCGAAATGACCATGAGAATGAGGTGTGGATTGTAAAAGAATTTCTCGGGGCTCCGATTTTCCGCTTACATAAATAAGACAATAAAACGCGCGTTACATAAATGAAGCGAAAACCATTGCTTAAATGCGGTTTCGCTGAGTTCCGTTCACCTCTGTCCACACTTTAATGAATTGCTGACAGAAAGTACACTCGTCCCTCGGTTCACACGATGGATTCGCTCCAGGGAAAACCGTGCAAAGTGAGGCCCCTTCTGAGAGCCTTACATCGAAGGCTTTACACAGAAATAAAGCGTAGAATATTTTTAAAAACCGCGGGTTGTCCGTCCCGGTTTTAGAGTAAAAACCAAGATTCTTTTATCTAAAACAGAAATTAACCCCTCTTATTAAACTGTAATTTCATAATCTAAAATATCTAAAATATCTGAAATCACAGAATACTTCCGTCCTTCCGTAGGCTCAGCTCGGAATTTTCCGGAAGTGTTTGTATTGAAATAATAAATGTTTGAAGATGGCGGTGGCTGAGTGCGAAAGACGAATCTCAACGACAGAATGAGATTTTTCATTCTTTTTAGAATTTATGGCTACAGTTAGTTTTAGATATTTTAGATTTTAGAATAGAAGACAAAAAGTCTACTCTGCCGAGGGTGAATGACGGAGCGAAAGACTTTTGAGTCGAAAGCACTTATTATGACTTTTTGGAGAAAATTGAAGAAAGTAAAGAATGATTAGAGGAAAAGGAGAAAGGATGAAAAACTAAGAAAAAAGAAAGATAGAAAGAAATAAAAAAAGAAAGAAGTAATGATCAGTTCATTCCGATACGAGTGAATTTATCGCCTAAAATTTAATAATAACTCAATGTTAACACCATAACCGCCGTCACCGGTCAAAGTGACCGGTGCTCGTGGGAATCGTAGGCAATTACCATCACTGCCGTTTTAATTACTCGATAACGTCGCCTTTTAATTGATTTCGATAAATTTAAAGTTTTTTGGCACCTTTGGCACCTCCAATCGGTCCTTTTTCACCCCTTGGGGAGAAAGGGCGGAACCGGAAGCACTGGGCGAGGGTGGGGGGGCGGTTTGGGGGCGACACCTCAGAGCGAACGAGTCACGTTCCGAATGGAAGAGAGTTGGCATCGGAAGCGGACGGACGGTGCCTTAAGTTAAGGTTTCACGCGAGTGTGCGAAATTTAGGTCAACTTTCCAATGCTTTCTTTAATTAATGGAAAGACAAAAAATCGGGGAAACGTCGGGGGTTCACTTGCCAAAGAAAGTGGTCACCCGAATCGAATTTTAATTGGATCAAATTAATTATCCATGAGTTGGAGAATTGAACGCGTTTGGCATCGACTCTTGGAAAAGACTCCCGATGACAGAATGGGGTGAAAAATCCGCCATGAGTGCTTTTCGGTGCTCAGAAGTGCGTTTGAACAGCTTTGAGTGCCAAGAGCGCCCGCAAAAGCCTGAAACCTTCATAGTGAAAGTACACAATTCCCAGTTTCATAACCCAAACGGCGCTTTCCGTCATGTTTTGGCCTACGAACACTTAACAGACAACAACTCCTACAAAATGACGGACAGTCAATCGTCCTTTGAAGAAAATAATCGAGACCCGAGTGAGGAAAAAAATTTTTAACCATCGTCAGAAAAATTATGTTCATTGTTCGCTTATAAATGATAACAATTTAGGAATAAAACCAACGGAAGGGGGTTGAGTTTTAAGAAAACTTCGAGTGGGGCTGGAAGAGTAAAACCCGATCGCACAAATAAGAAAACACAAGTAAAAATAGCCTCTTGACCCTCGGCAATTATGGCCTCATGCCAAACTGTTAAATCCGCCACTGTAACCTCACCTGGATTTCTCTCTCTCTCTCTCTCTCGTTTTTCTCATAACCTTGTACTCCCTTATGAATTTCTTTCAATAAACACGCCCATACTCTCTCCTGAAAACTGTGCAAACCGCAGTTGTTGAAACAATCTTCGACCAGGACTCGAGAACAACCCAAACATTTGGGTTTCCCCGAAAGCAAAAAGATGTGGCGTTAACTCCCTTTTGTTTGCTAATCTCGTGTCAACTGAATTTCGTCCGGCAACCTTGTCTAGCCATCAGAAATTCATGAATGTCTCGGATAGGTCAAGAGACAAGGAGTGGCGAGCGAAAAAGGAGAATAAAAACGGTTTTTTGCGGGTTGTTTCGTCTGGCAAACATGTCGGTGCCGTTGTGCAATTTTTATTAGAGCCAATTAAACATTCCGATCAAAATAAGAGTGAAAGACAAAGAAATGAAGAAAAAAGTCTGGGAGGGTCAGAAATCTAGTTTTGTGAAGGTTGGAACTGGTTCCGGTGTAAGAATAAGGCTCGGCTGGATTATAGATAATCGTTTAGGCCTTTGGTGCCATTCTTGGCCAATCCTGGGAATTGGTCTAGGCGGTTGGACACTGTGCCCGGCCGCGTTTAGATCATGAATCAGTTCAAGGGAATGTTTGGTGAATGTTTGGCCATGCGGACTCGCACTGCAATTTTGGTGAGCTTTCTTGGACGAAAGGCTTTGAAGGATCGCCACCGCACTTCGCGGTTTTTCCCTTTCATTATTATTACATACTTTCCTTACAAAGTTTCCCCTTTTCCTTTGTTAATTCTCCTATTATTCTTTTGCGTTTGAAACTTCTGCCACTATTTAGTCCCTAACAGGTTATTTTCAAATGTTTAAAAAATTGTCTCATTTAAGCATTCTTAATCAGATTCACACGGTCCTCGATTTACACGGTTTGAAATCTCAACAAAATAAATTATTATTGTTATTCCGTGGCATCGTGCCACAGTTTTTGTCGATTATGGTACATCGCTGAGTTCGCAACTAATGGAAAATGCAGCCATCAACTCAATTAATTGTTTTTTAGTTTTGTTTGAGAAAAATTTTGTGAACTGAATGAACCAATCTCTGGTTTTGATGAATCCCATGTCTCTGTTTCATACAGTAATCTCGATTCGACTGATGAATACTGTTTCAACTGTACGAGTATTTAACGAGAACTCTTTTTTGTCAAAGTATGTTTTCCTTATTTCTATTAGCTTCTTCTTCGTTAAGTCCACCGATGGTGTTAATAATTATGAAACTCAAAATGTTATCTGTTGATAACAGAAGAAGTAACCGATGCAAAAACCGATGCAAATAAGAAATCTAAAAATTGCGTGTTCCTAATGTTTTGCTAAGTTTCAACCCTTTTAATTGCACTCGATTCGTGTCCGAGCTAAAAAATAATTTCCTATTTTTATAATTAATCTTAAATAAAACCGTGCGACTTAAATTATTTCACTTACAGAATCACTTAAATTATGCAAAAAAACTCGGAGACAATGAAATAGCCATTTCAAAAGAAAAACACATTTCTTAAGTTATTGCATTAAGTAAACGCGAAAGCCGCGTTGGAAGTAAATCTTAAACATCGTTTGGTGCATCGCCTCGTAACTTTAAAACTTAATTTAAAAATTTCTTTTATGTAAATAAATTAATTTGGGTTTGTATGTAAAATGACGAATATTTTTGTCCGTTGGTCTCTTTAAAGATTTTGTTCACCTTAAAAGAATACTTTAAAAAATAAATTTTCAGGGCAAAGATTGATGAAGAAACACATCTATGAACACATCTATGAAAATGCGTCTCAAAATTTTCTTTTTCGATGAGAACCTAATTAGAAACTTTTAAAAGAAAAACTCCCGGTCATGAACTGCTTTCAAAGAGTGCAGTCGATCCGCAAAAAACTATCTTCTCTAACTAATTCTCACTTTTGTTTTTGCCCAGGAAGTGTGAAATTTTCTAAGTGTTAAGGTTTTCAATGCCTTTTGAGTTTTTTTTTTACAAGAAATTAACGCTATTCATTTATTATAGTAAAAACATTAATTTTATGCCCAAAAATTGTCTGTATAATTCATAAGGGAAAAGTATCTGTTATTCAAAATAAAAACACCCAATGTAATTTAACCCGTTATCTCCCAATTTTTTGGGCAGCCAGATCACGTGGGAGAGATACAGGCATACAAATATAATAGCGGTCTTACAAATGGGACACTTGGAGATAACGGGTTAAAGAACGAAAATATTAATGTTAGCACAAGTACTTGGCGTTCTAATTTTGCAAAATACAGACGAAAAAAAGCCCTTTTATTTATAATAAAAAAACACAATATTAATAATTAAAGTTGTTTTTAATTTGAAAAAATAAATATGAAAGTCAATATTATTCTTCCAAGGCGAATAACGCATTCATAAACTCTTTGAAAAATAGTTATGATCGGTCTCCCTTCGACCAATCAGCGCTTGTCTAGTTTTTGTTCCTCAGAGGAAATGCAAAATCGGCCTCACTCGGGCTTCCATTAGTCACTAATCCTATTTAATCATATTTTTTCCAACAAGTTGACCTTATTATGGCCGCCACATTTAGTCGTGAATGTGCCAACGGGCGGAGGAGTTCTGCGGAACTCCTAATTCGAAAAAGTTCCACTCAGGTTGGGACAATAACAAACTTTAATAATTAAGCAAAAGTTAAATGCCCCGTTCATTTATGTTTGCCATAATGGGTCCCCAATGTTTTAATTATTAATCCTTTGCACTCGAAATCTTTGTGGACATCGCTGCTTTTGCTCTTATTATTTTTAATTTATAATTTCAAAACCACAAATATTATTTGGCAATCAATATAAGAATTATTGTACAATAATTTTTTGTAAAAAATTGATAAAAATAAGCTTTAAGAAAATTCTGAAAATTAGATTCTAAAAATTGGGTTTCTGAAAAAAATTTATAAAAAAAATACTTAAAAATAATTTCAGAAAATGGGGTTCGAAAAATATATTTACAAGAATAGATTTAAAAAAATAGATTTCTAAAAATAGATTTCCATAAATAGTTTTTCTAATATAATTTTAAAAGTATATTTTAGATAGAATCTAGAATAAAAATTGATTCTGAAAATAAATTTGCACTCTAATGCCCTTTGAGGGGACAGCAGAGTGCAAAGGGTTAATTCTTTTGAACAGCTTTTCAACCTGTCATGGCGTTGTCTTCTTGCCTTTCTTTTTCCTTTTTACACCTCCGTGCTATTCTATTTTCCCTGTCTATTCCTCTCCTGGAGTGAGGAGCCTTATCTAATCGAGAATTAATCTCCCAGAATAAAAAATTTGGAAGCACATGTTTTCTTATTTTCATTCGCTTTCTAAACCGAATCATACATTCAAAGAATATTTTTTTAAGAGACAAACAGTCGAAATCCATGTCGGGGCCCTTATTTCTTACTAAGGGGCCCTGAACATAATTGCCGTTATATTTGAAGGAAATATGATCTTATTAGTCTTGTTTCACAGTTCATTTCATTTCCATAACGAATTAACGATTAATTTTTGGCAGCCGACGATGCAAATATTGTCAAAAACACGCCAAGGATAAAATAAATAATATTTTCATGTGTGGTCTCTTATATTTTCCCTTGGATTTGAAAATATAGGAATATTGTTTTTATTTTACTTCCCACGATTCCAAAGGCATCGGATCGACCGGTGAGTTCATGCATCGAAATAAATCCTCGAAAACTATAAGTGATTTTTTTCAGTTTATATAAATTATAAGTCTGGGTTTTACGGCTATTAAAATGAGTTAAAAAAATGCGGTTTTCCTTTTCTTAAAAGTTGGCAATTATGTCATCGGACTTGTTACTTTTCAAACGGTGTTTTTTTGCGTGAAAGCCAATACGCAGAATTTAACATTCTACTGCTTTCTTGGTCGTGAGTGAGGCCTCGATTTTAGAAGAAAAAAACAAATTTTAGAAATTCGGAGGACAACGGATGAGATAGAAACAGAATTTTAAAATTAAGTAATTTCCAAAATGGCGGGCTCAGTAAATTTTTGAATTTAGTGAAAAATAATCAGGGAGTTTATCTCTTTAAAAAAGATATCCTAAATAAATATTGTAGGAAAAACATTTTTTTACTTTCAAAGTATCAGTAAGAAAAGCGTTAGCAGTTTTTTTGACAATCTTCGGAATGAGGCTTTAACAGGAATAAACAAAATAATTTTAATGGCAATTAATGATTTCTAATTATTACGTAAGCATAGGTTTTTCTTAGGATTATGCCCAAGGCTCTTCTAAATCGTTTGGTGCAATAATTACCTCCAATCTTAAAATGTAATTATCTTTACCTGTTGGGGCGAAATGCAATGCTCAATTCAGATATGAGAAAACCGAGAAATCAGTGAACTGCGCTTTTAATTTATGGCTGTCGAATTAATATCTTATGTTTGACACATTCAGGCGGAGCGGTTAATGTTCTTATTTGCGCTGGGCTTAATATTGTTGTGAAATATGAAAATTCCTAACACGGTTTTAACGCTTCCAGGTATTAAACTCGGTTGAGACATTTTAACTTGAACTTTTCGGTTACTTTATTTAAAAAGTGCAGCTTTTATTCGTTCGATTTTCAGTTATTTCGATCCACGTAACGATCGCAACCGCAACAATGTGTTTTACTTTCCTTGTTTGTCAAAGAAAACTGAAGAGAAAAAAATTTTAAAATTAATCTTAAAAGCCAACAGTGGAAAACCTCTCGCGCAAACGATTATTGTTTCCACGGTTGATCGATTTGAAAATTAGAATTTTCACGGTCTGTGTGTTGTGCCCTCCGTGACTCCCATACATTTTAATTAAATGTAAAGAGTTTTCTGAAACGTGTTTGCCCAAAAAAAGAGAGTCACATGGCCACAGGCAGCTGCCGAAGGGTGGCAACAATCGTTGCGGATCTTCCAATGAAACAAAGCTTTCAGTCAGGGCCGTTTTCAGCAGCCATTGTTTTTGTTTAAATCCACTGCGATAGAAATTTTTTACATATTTAATCATCCTTACACTTCACAATAAGTAACCGAAATGCATTATTGTTGATTCTGTCCTTGGGATATAAGCTGGGATCATTGAAATACGGTTATTCATCGGAGGGGAAGTTGCGTTACTCACTAAAGAGTTGGCCCGAAAAATAAATCCTAATTTACTATGCAATGAGAATTGCAAGGGAGATAAGATTTGTTTGGAAACGGGAAGGAGGGCGATTTGTAGAAAAATTAATAAATGAAATTAATAAATTCTGCTTGTCGAAGCAGAAAAGAAAGGGAAGGAGAGTCTTGAGGGGACAACAAGAAGGAAGTTATAAAGAGATAAAGTGCAGAACAGTTGGTGAGAAGGAGTTGAGAGGTTCAGAAGCAAATCTAAAGAAATCTAAAGAAAAAAACCTCCTATAAGCGGGACTCCCATTGTATTTTCAGTTCAAAGGAGGAGGGAAAGAGATAAAGAAAGAAGTTTTTAGAAGCGAACGGATTGAGAGTAAAAAGTAGAAGAAAAAGGAAGGAGAAGGAAGGAGAAGGAGATAAATATTTGGTAATATAAATACACTGAGTCCCGAATATGCACTGCAAATTGGTTTCAGAACAAACCCCATAAAATGAGATTATTTTGAAAACCGTGTAAACCGAGTTTAAGACAGGAAAGCTCAATACATGTCTATTAAAAGCGTATATAATGAGGAAAGATTTCAAGAATAAAAAAACAGATTTTTTAAAAAAGAAAAACATGAACATTGATTAACAATGATAATTAATGACAAATACTGCAGAATGAGTCGAAAAAAATTGTTTTAGTTGAAATGTAAGACCGTGTAAAAGCAAAACCGTGTATCGAACACCAAATAAATCGAGGGCCAAATGTGCATTACTTATAATCGTCATCCTCATCATTTCCGTCAGGCGGAGCAGATAAGAATGTGAAAAATTAATAAAAAATAATGTAAACAAACAAATTATGGAATTTAAGCAAATTATTCAAGATAAGCTTTGCGCAGTGCCGATATCGAAATCAATGTGTACTTATCTAAATTATTTAAATTCGGTGAGAAACGCTCTCATGCGTGATAATAACAGATCACCATTTAGGGAAAACAATGAGAAGTTTACCAAAGAAATTTGCCTTTTGTATTCGCCAGGGGTTGGAAAAATATTTGCCTTGAAAGGACACTGACTTTTAAAAGCCAAACTTTCCACGATTTTCGAAATTTAAACTAAAATTTGCCCTTTTGCCCTTAAAACAAACTATAAATTCATTCCAAACTGATTATTATTGCAGGTTAGGCGTGAAACGAATCCGTCAACACGTAACTGTCCGAATTATCCGTACGCCAATTACATTAAAGTGCGTAGCCGGAACCCATTTTCATGTTATTTATTTTTAATAACAAACTCAACAAATAAGGACATAATTTAAGTGTGAGGTCGTATTGTGCAGTTTCTTTTAAGGGGGCGTCGCAATTAATACTTTAATCATTTCGAATCAGTGACTTTCTCGTTTCCCCCAATAGGAAAAAAACAAACGTGGATTGCATTCGTTTCAAAATGAAGGTGCAATTCATTGCGAAAGGTGTAAAGATCGGTCGAGAGCGAAACGAAAAGTCGCATAAAAAGCCCCTAAAAGCGGAAGCAGTTGTATTTGAGAGGGAAAATTATAAAAAAATGGTTTATATTGAATAATATTTTTTGTCGAGTGAATTGTACGCAAAACCAAGTTTCACTAATCTGAAATTGGTTGCACAATAATTCATTGTATCCTTTGTGAGAGAGAGAGTTTCCCATGAGGCTTGTGAACTAGGATAATTTTAAACTGGCCTCTTTTTCTTAATAATTTTTTTCAAACTTGTATCAGTTTTCTAAGATTTTCATGAATTTTTTATGTAGATTTATTTATGACGAGCAGAATTGTCCCTCTGGAGGAACTTTTGTTTTAACACTCAGTTTGAGGGTGTTATTTTGGTTGGAATTCAAATTTTCAAAAAGCTTTTTGTATATTGCCACGTTTCAAATTTTATCGCCTCACATATTCTTTTATTAAATTAAAATTGTCTTCCTTTTTTAATTTGGGAAAACCGTACGAATAATTTTAATTGACAATGAAGATTGGACAGACGAATCAGCACAATTAGTTTGTTAGCACAGAATGAGGGTTTCGAAGGGCTAAAAAAATTTTTAATGCTCAAATTATCATTCCCATTGATCCCGTATCACCGCCGGCCATTTTTATAATAAAAATAAATATGGAGACAACTGCGCCGCACAAATTGAACAAGAGAAAATTAACGCTTTGGCTTAATTATTTGATGAAAACCTAATTGAGAAGTTGGAGACTTATCTGAGGTAAAAAAATTCCATAATGACATTTTTTGTGACGATAAAATCGAACGTCGAGGAAAACTTCATTCAGTTTCGCTTTAATTACCTGTAAAAAATTCAAGGCAGTATAACTTTGAATATGGGTGCATCGTATAACCAAATACTGTTCTACCAAAAATTTTTTCGTGTATTTGTGGAGTCCCAAAATTATAACTGCATTTAGGCAGCGCCGAAGGAGTGAATGAGTACCTTTCATATTTTGTATTCACTTAACCCGCTGAGGTCGTGAGCTTTTCAGGGCAACTGTCCGTCTTTATAACCCGCAACATGGCGGGTGCTCTTTAAGGCCTTTAAGGCCTTTAAGGCCTTGCGAATAAAAGGGAAGTTACTTAGTCCGCTCAGATAAGACATTCACGGTTACGTAAATTCCTAAGATGCTGAAACTTGATGAAATTGTTCAGAGTATAATTATAAAAGTAATGTGAAAAGTCCTAAAAAATCCGCTATCGGTTCAAAAGTCAACAAAATTAGTTTTCCGCCATTTTCGGAAAAACGGTAAGTTTTATCGTAAAAAAATAGCTGAGACAAAAATTGTAGTGGATAAAATTATCTACAAAAAACGCGTGAGTACTTTTTTTTCTAAGGGCGACCGTTTCTGAGACATAACAATTTAAAAAGTTGAATAAGTAAAAATATAAAAATTGCCCGCAAAAGAATTTTCCATTTTTAAGGTTCCATAACTTTTTTCGCTATGTATGGCCACACACAAACACTACTCTCTACAATGAACTACGACGTTCCCAGCATCAATACATCGAAGGCTATGAGAGCTCAAAGTTGCAGAGGAAACACCATTTCAGCAATTTTCCCCATATTTGAGCCAAATATATTAATACTAATTTCGAATGTGTCATCCAATTTTTGGATTTTTTTGATAATTATTTTGTACATAATTTTATCCTCCACAACTTTTATCTCAGCTATTTTTTTTACGATAAAACTTACCGTTTTTTCGAAAATGGGGGAAAACTAATTTTGTTGACCTTTGACCCCGATTCTTTTCTTAGCATCGGATTGATGTCATACTAACAAGTTCACTAAGTTTCAGCTTTTTGGGAATTAATTTGTAACTTCACCCCTCATTTTTAAACTTTAATGAATTTAACTGAACTAACTGACATAAAAAGTGCGTTTTAAACGGCCGTGTTTATATGAATAATTCTTGCCTTTCCCCGTAAAACATGTATGGCAGCTTGAAGTGCTTTAACAATATCTCGACACTGAAATTCACCTAATTGCATATATTAGGAATCGACTTTGGCAATAGCAAACAGTCTCCTTACTTGAAAGGTAATAAATTTTAAATTCAAAAATTTCGCAGGCCGATCGAACCGGTTTTTAAGGGGGAGTGTATGGCTGGGCATTCCAACAGCATGCCAACGTTTATGTGGACACAAGAGAAACCTAAGAGGCGAGTGGCCGTGTTTGAAATTCGCCCCAAAGGGTTCCCCAAATCGAGGTAGCTGAGGGACACTATGGTGGGTTCAGGTTGGTTCAGGTACATGATGTCATAATTGCAGGCTCTTTTATGCACATATGGCCTTTGCAGGCGGAAAAGCACCGCTATACGGTCCTACTGTTTGTACACAAAGCAGAATCCACCGCATTGTTTTTGTATAAGAGACGCCCTTTAATTAAACGCCTATCACTGATTTCGTCTATTTCATTTTGAAACGCACACGTATTCTTTGGTGATTACGTAAGCAACTGTTTCAAGTGCTCTCTGGAATGGTCGCGTTTCCTGTCCTTCCACTTTTTGCGTGGAGGAGCAGTCGCCATGAATTGTGCGAATTGTGCGCCGGCGAATGAAGAAACAATCAGTATAACCAGTTGTGCACCGGTATATATATACTAATGTATAAATCTGTTGGAGGCAACCTGTGTGAATGTGTCCGCATTCCATTTTTGTTACCTAAGATCTAAAGAACCACTGATCGACTACGACCGGACTTTTTCCAAAAGACAATTTTTTAAAGTTTATACCGTGTCATGTCTCGTTTTTCCAAAAAAAGCGAAAGTTGATAAAACAGCCAAAAAATTTGTTTAAATAAAGGGGGAAGAAACCAAATAACTTAAAAAAAATTATTCTTTTTTGATTGCTCACCAAATTGTGGTTTTATATTTATTTATTGTTACTTTGCAACAATTAGGATTTGAGATGGCTTTTTTCAGTAATAAGGGATTTTGAGTACGCATTTGGGTGGGCACACTTTGAGTGCAGAAAATGGCGGTGTTCCACATTCGGTTACATCGAATGTTTTCTTACATTTCCTGAAATTTTTTTTGCCTTTCACTCATATTAGATTTTTTCAGTAAAAAACAAAAGATCAATTCACTGAGAATTGAATTCATTGAAATTCTGGAACGAGTAAAAAATTAATCACACAAATTTTATTTTTGTTTAAGGCCGATTTGAGATGCATTAATGTAACGTTGCGATGAATATACCCAAACTTATTTATATTTTATCCGTCAGTAGAGTCAAATATTTATGTTAAAATTCAGTATAATTCGGTAATAAAAGAATTTATTTTACAACTGCCATTTAATTCAGTTCGAACTCAATTCTCAATGTGTAATAGAAATGACATATTTGTTTTATTATAATTACGTGCTATTATGTAATTTATATTCCAAATTAATATTTTTGTCACTCAACCCTTTGAGTCCCAAAGGCTTTGTACTGGACCCACCGAAATTAAATTATTAAATGTTTTTTGTGACTACATTTTACGGGTGGTCCCAAATAGTTTATCAAAATTTTCAAAAAAAAAATGGTGGGTTCATTTGTCAATATGATTTTTCATGTGAATTAATTTTGATATTTCAAAAAGTTCGGACTCAAAGGGTGAAGTATGTTCATTTTCCAGGAAAACATGTGTTATTTAACGCATCAGACGCAAGTTGTGATTATGAAGTCCCAGGGAGGACAAACCCTCCTAAAGTATAATATATTTAAGTATTGATTTAAATTAAAAAAGGTCAAATTAATATTTGACCTGGCCAATCATGAAACGCATGCATCATTCAGATTTCAAGTTTGGTTGCTTGTTTTAGAGCCTTTGGGGAACATTGAATTTTTATCAAAATCGGCCATTTTATTTTGCGTCTGCTATTATAACCGGCCAATTATACCATAAATCATGGAAACTTAGAAGTTGTGAACATTCGGTGTCAGTCATTTTTCGTGAGAAAGAGCTCACTTTCGAATGCAGAAGTCAGTCGTTGGCCAAAAGGCGAAGAGAAACCCGTTTACCAATGAATTCGTTCTTTAGCAAAATAATTATGTCGCTTCAGGTTTGTCATGACGAAACGGTTGTTCCTGCGAAGAATATAAGGTGATGCAACCGACCGAAAATTATATCACGAACGAAAAAGTGAGAAGAATCGAAGGACAAGAAACTGTTCTTTTTTCGCCAAAATGAGGATAATAGAGTAAAAAGGAGAAGCGGTAAAAATGAGTTCACAGAAACAAGCAGACGACAATGAGAGTAATTTGACAATGGAGACAATTAAAGACTGTTATTTATTGATACGCCTAAAAAATTACGCCACAGTTCTGTTTCTTTCGTCCTTTTTGAAGACGACAAATATGTCGGTTCCGCTTTTATTATTTGATTTTGCTTTCACGTCTTTGGATTCTTTGCGACCGCAGCAGAAGAAACCCGCGTTTGAGGAAGTAATGCATGCGATGAATTGGCAAAGCAACAAATCCATCGAAGAAAGAACTGTGCCTGTGTCATCAACCGTCCTGGAATCGGCCAACAGACCACCACAGTTTGGGAGAATGTGTTATTGGGCAAATGCGATTCTGAAACCTGTATTTATACAGGCGTGTGAATGTTTCATTGAAAAGACAACAATTTTTTGGTTAAAATTTTTGGTGGAAATCGAAATACCTTCTTTTCTGAAAATTGTCCCGGTTTTTACTTTATTCGCAACTTGGTGGTCCCCGAGGGACCCCATTCTTTACCCGAAAACAACAATGGTACACCAGTACATCCTTGCGGTTTCGGATAGCGGCTAATAAAACTGTTGAGGCATGGTCAGGAGAAGGTTACACTGCCAGTGTTAAAGGAAATCGCAAGATCAACCTTCGTCATTAGGAGAGGAATGTCTGAAACGGACAATGAGAAACCCATTACAGGCAAGGAGCAATCGAAAGGGAACTCCGCTAATAAGCCATGCCGGGCTTATCAGGAGATGACGTCATCGTTGCTCACCCTTGGGCGCATCCCTGACCCCAGGTACTTCAATTCTAGGACCGGGACTTCTTCTGAAACCGAGAGCGTTGCTCGAAGGCAGATTACGGTTGGCGGCTTTCGATCCGGTGCAGGTGCTGCTCGTGATGTAATGGCCGAGGTGGAATAGCCCGAAGAAGATGAACCAATGACATAGAGAACGGCCGAAGTTCGACCTATTCGAGCCACCGTCACGTTTTCGCTTTTTACGGCGGTTATTAAAGTTTCAAATTTAAATTGCTAATATCGGTTGCATTTGTAAATTATGCATGGAACGAAAATGCGAGAGTGGACCCTCTCTGCGATTCTTCGGCCCTCCTCCCAAACCGAGTGCTTTATTGCACCTCGTCTCATAAAACTTTTATAGAGCACTTCTCGGACGTGAGAACCAAACTTGAGAGTCGCATTAAAATTCTGCCGTAACTGCGCCGAAAAATGTAACCCATTAACGGGCAAAGGGACGTATATGTCCCACGAATTGCGGAATTGTCCCAACTTTCGATTTATGATTTTTACGTCATTTCATTCGCGAGATTCTCTCTGATATGGAAGGAATTTATAAATCGGTTGATCAGGGACGGAGTCAGGGCTGTCCAAACTTTCACTTTTTTTCACCTTCAAATTTTCATTACTCATGACTGTTCAGTCGGAAAATGAAATGGCTGAGGGGGCAAAATCTGGGAGGCACTGCATCATAATGAACCATTTTGAGCCCTTTCGCGGACTGATTGTTTTAAACCTAGGAAGCCGACAATTGCTCAGAGTAAAATTATAAGGTCAAAAATCAGCAAAATTAGTTTTTTCATCAACGCCAAATCTTAAAAACAATAAAAGGTAGAAAGATTGGGGTTGAAAATTCGAATTCCATGCGTAAAAACACCCTCAGAACGGGTATTAAAACAATTCCTCCAGCGGAAAAAGGATTAACCGAATGAGAGCCTCACAATGGAAGGTTGGATTGCCATTTTTCACCGAAGTCAGCTTCTTTTGCGAGACAGAGCGCACAAGTAAACTTTCTCACGAAGCGAACTGTTAAAGGGATTTTCCTTTAAGTGTTTCAACCGTCACGCCTTCAATCATTCACTCATTTCTCACTTGAACCTGACCCATTATCGCAAACATTTTCCTTCACGATTTATGGGAATTCGAATGTGGGCCGCAACCGGTTCAATAATTTGAAACTTCCAAAAAAAAGACCTCGAATTAGATAAAACTAACAAGGAACTCCGTTCTCCCGATTCGTGACTGATTGGCCGTTTGGTCCGAGGGGAAGAAATTCTTTCACTTTGCTCACTTCCTGGGGGAAGTCACAAGTCTTCTTTCACTGGGCAAACAGTTCTGAGAGCTCTGAACTTTGGATTTCCTTAAGGGAAAACAAATACTTGCCGGGATGTCAAATCATGCCTTAATTGTAGAAGATGATGCATGAAATTATTTTAAGCAACCTCATTATTTTTCAGTCGGAATCAAAATAAACTGAAAACACTCTGGAAATTATTAACTGTCGACCGTTCTCTTTTGTGACCCTCAAAAAAGTATTGTCATATTTGTATACATTAGAGAGCTTAGCTCCACCTCCTAGAAGCCTAAAAATTAATTAAATAATTAAATTTAAAAATACTATATTTTAAATATATAATGAAAGTACTTTAATTAAAATAACAAAAAATTTACTTTATAAAATTAGAAATTATCTAAGAACTGAGTAAACTAATTACTTATAAGAAAGTAAATCTGCTTTTAAAATAAAAAAATCTGATATTAAGAGAAATTATTAAGAAAATTAAGCGAAAAATATTTAAGAATGAGAACTAAAATAATCATTATAAAAAAATGAAAACCCCTTTAAATTAAGAAATGTACTCTAAAAAGGAAATGATAAAAAATTAGCGAAATAATAATTTTTGAGACGCAAAGGAATGGTCCAGTGCTACCAACTCTCACCTGCTCTCCAACCATTTTTTATTATAATAAATAATTAATTATTATTGAATGAATAACAAAATCACTCATAAATCACAGCTTCATATTTTTAAGTTAAAAAATGCCCTTAAAAATAAAGCACTCCTATAAATGCAATAAATTTGGGAGGAGACCTTTAGGTTGGCAACCCTGGAATGATCAACTGTCAACTGCGTCCTCTAGTTTTCTGTTGACCAATCAACGACTGTCTTTTTTATGATACGATTATTTCCGGGAAATTCCGAGTGTTACCGAAGTCGCAAACGTCCCTACCCACGAATTCCGGGATTTTTTATAAAATAATTACCCTTTTACATTGGAATCTTCTTCTTCATATTAAGTAGAATAAAAGGATTTCAAATTCTAATGCTTTTGTCTTTTAAACAAAAAGACATTTACTTCAAAACCAAAGCATTATATAAAACAAACAATGGAATGGCGCGTAGAAACGTGGAATTCGGAAGTTATAATAAAGTGGAACAAATGCATTGCGCGTTATTTAAATTTAAATAAGGTTTATCCGAAATAATTTACTTAATTGAATTATCGTAAAAGAAATCAAATAAAAACAGACCATAGAGACACATGAATTATAACGAACGACCTCAGTCACACGAGAAATGCGTTTATTTTGAGTATTTTTTTTAGTAAAATTGACAAAATCGCCTTAATTTTACGCATCCGCACGTTTCCGTTGCTTCTAATTTGAAAAGAAACAAAATTTCACCGGAATTAGAGAACCGGAATCAGATCTGAGGAAAATTACAAATTTAAGATTTCTACTTCGTCGGCCCGACTTCGTAAATTTATCTTTCAATTAATACTCGAAGACGGCCATTCGAGAGGAAGTTATTTAAATTTCTCTCAAAAGCTTATGTACGAGGCCTTAGAGTCGAAACAAATACAAATACAGTACAATACAAAAAGGGATGGTGAAGTTTTAATCCCGCTTTCTTTTTTCGGAGCTTGTAAATAAGTAATTTTTATTCCTCGACATCGTCATCAGCTTTGTCATCGTCCCTTCATTCACATTTATTTCAAGTTTTGAAGTAAAGTATGATTCTGCAATAAATTAGAAGCGACGCTTTGACTCAAATTGGATTTTTAATTTGTTAGTTATTTCATGTAGTTATTACTTTGGGAATGAGAAAAAAAAATTTTTTTTAAATTTAAAATCAATATATGTTTTAAAAAAAAATTAAGTAATCAATATGCGGAACTTCTTTTCAGATGCGGGTGCTTTCGTGGCTTCTCTTCGTGGCTGCTGCAACGAGTTCAGTATTCGCTTCAGAAGAGAGTAAGTATTTATAAGCATAAAAGAAAGGAAAGAGTTGCCCCCGGGGCCCCGAGAGGGTAATTAGAGACGGGTTCCGGCCGTATTATTGAGAGGATTCGCCTGCCGGGCGGAAGTTTTACAAAAAGTGCGTTTCCTAGTAATTATAAGGAGAGGTGAGAGAGGTTTTCCTTCGAAAAAGGAAAGGGTGAAGAGATGAAATCGGAATGCAGACACTTGAACGGAACCTTGAATTCCACCGAAGATGACACAAATTTCGTCCCGCCTCGGCGAAATTACATCATCGGCCAATATTGTTAAATTTAAATTTTTTATAATTAAGTAATTTTGTTTGTAAATGCATGCACGCCCATGATAATTAATGAAATCCCGAGGATAAATAATTTTATAATAATTCGGGATAATTTTTCAAGAAAGTAAAACACAGGCAGACATGCTAAGGACACGTGAAGTGCCCGTAAATATTAATTAGTTGGCCTTTGAGGCAACTGTCGCCTGTTACATCAGAAGAAAAGAGAAAGTATATTTTTGTGAATTCGCTCGAGAGTCTTTTTAATTATGATATCCCATTATTGATCTTTTATAACGATCATCGCATTCTTTTTATCGGCTCACACTCTCCGCTTCATCACAAGAAATCGCTTTCTATTCAGTCCAACGGCGCCCACCACTCAAAGCGCCTTTGCACCGATTTGGCCTCAGCGAAGGCTGAATAAGCGACGGATTGCCGAGATGATGGCGAGGCTGTTCGGTTGCGTAAGAGAGATGGAGCCATGCCCTGGGCGACACGAAGGCCCATTTTTCCTTATCTTTTGTCTCATGATTTGCATTTATGTGCTTTTACTTTTCACGAAAAAGGAGGGCGGCTCCTGGTCGCAGCGAAGTAAAGAGTAAGAATAAGTAAGAAAGAAAAATGATGGAAAGTAATGCAAAATTAGGAGAAAAAGGAAGGAGGAAATGTGTCGAAAGAAAAGAGTAAAGAGAGGGGAGGAAAGTAAAGAGGAAGAAAAAGATGAAGAGAAAGTCGCCGCAGGGGAGCGATAACGCGAATAATGAAGGCAAAAGACATAGAATCCAAAAAGAAGGTACAGAAAACTACCAAAAACTTTTTTGATTTTGAGGATTTTGGCGGGATTATTCGAGAGCAGGTTTGCATAGGCTTCCACCTTTTGCGCAGGCACCCGTTGGTGGGAACAATCATTGTTAATGTTGCAGAAATTCTTATGGCGGAGCATTTCAAGGCTGGGCGGATCGTTTATTGAGTTTTATCTCTTTGCTCCGAGAAAACCTTCGAAATGTTGGAAATGTTCTTAATTGGCCGATTATGGCAATTGGAGTAATTCCTCTTGAAAAGGAATATCGGGATTGAACATTTCACAAGACAAAACACTAATTGTGTTGACTTTTTGACTCGTTGACACCGATCTTTGGGTTTTTTTTAAATATTTGTAATACCTGTTTCAACATTTTTAATAAAAAAAATTGCAAAATGGCGTCTTTGAGCGGTATTGTTCTAATTATCCCAACTCGGAGAAGAGTAAAACTTTCCTTTACCTCAACTAATTGTTTTCAAACTCCTCACTGCGTTTTAAAGTAATTGCTAATGGTTTTTGAAACCGATTATGTAAAGTGGGCGAAGAAAAGCCATTATTTTTGAACGATTTTCGGAATCGAACAAAGAGGTTTCGACTAATTATTGATAATTACAAATCTTAAAAAGCTGCAGAAATAAAAAACGTAGGGATTCTTTTTCAATGATAAACATCGACACGCACTGTATTTGATAAATATTATTTATTTACTTATTTTTATTACATAAACGTATATATTATATCAATATTTTCTTCCCCTTTTTTTACTCTTTGCTTTCCTCCTCCTTTTTCTTCTTATTCTTTACTTTCTTCCTCTCAATTCGAATTACTCAACAAATAAATATGCTAATTTGATTTAAAAATAAATTATTCAATTGAACGGCCTATTCGTGCGAGTAATAAGCTCATAAAGTGACCAAAACTTTCTCTCTCCCGTTTTATAATATGTTTTTCTGCATTAAAAAAACTTATATAAACACAGGAATACAGAAATTCAATTCGGCGCAGTCTATGTAAATCGAGAAGCACTTTTAGCTAAATTATTTCAAGTTGTAACTGAGACGCCCTTCACACTGTGGGATTTAAGAATGAATAAAAATATACGTATTTACTATATTATATTTGACATACGTGATACATAGTTAATCAATTACAACACACAATTACATTTCACTGACGACCCTTTCATAATGAAATACATTACAATAACTATTCTAAATATGTGTATAAAACTGTAGCTAATGAATAAGGCAATAAAAAGAAACAAATAAAAGGTGTAAAGGACATTCTGAAAGGGAAATTAAAAGGGGCTATATACTGAAGAATGAAGAAATAAAACTATACTGTGCGAAGCGAAAAACGGTGTAAAAGTAAACATTCTAAAAAGTGTAAAAATAGATAACCCCCATTTACAACTCATTCGCACTACAACGCATTCAACAGAACCAGTGGCCTTCCTCCCCGACACCTTCGCATACATTTGTCTTAGGAGTTACCTGACTGGTGTACCTGTACTACTTGATTCCCTCCTCGGCACCAAAATTTTAACTCTTCACTGTGAAAATGGGTCTTTGTGATTAATTAAATTGATTTTTGTTTAGGAAGCATTTCCAGACCAAAGAGAGAATCCTCAGAAAAGAAAATAGTATGCTACTACACAAACTGGTCGGTGTACAGGCCGGGCACCGCCAAGTTCAGCCCCCAAAACATCAACCCCTACCTCTGCACGCACCTAATCTACGCGTTCGGGGGTCTGTCCAAGGACAACGCCCTCAAGCCCTTTGACAAGTACCAGGACATCGAGCAGGGGGGCTACGCCAAGTTCAACGGCCTCAAGACGTACAACAAGAACCTGAAGACGATGCTCGCCATCGGGGGCTGGAATGAGGGATCCGCGAGGTTCTCCCCGCTGGTGGCCGACGCCGAAAGAAGAAGAGAACTAGTCAAAAACACTGTTAAGTTTCTCAGACAGAACCACTTCGATGGGCTCGATCTGGACTGGGAGTACCCGAGTTTCAGGGACGGAGGGAAACCTCGGGACCGGGACAATTACGCCACGCTCGTTCAGGTATTGTATTCTCGGGTCGCGAGCCCTCTGTTCTGCGCAGGGACTCACGGGTGAACACTTGCAGGAGTTCAGGGAAGAATTCGAGAGGGAATCGGAGAAAACGGGGCGACCCCGTCTTCTCCTGACGATGGCCGTCCCTGCTGGGATAGAGTACATCGACAAGGGCTACGACGTACCCAAACTGAACAAGTACTTAGACTGGATGAACATTCTCAGTTATGATTATCATTCGGCGTTTGAACCCGCTGTCAATCATCATTCTCCTTTGTTCTCACTCGAGGAGGACAACGAGTACAATTTCGATGCTGTACTGAACATCGTAAGTCGTTGCGCGTGAGAACGTTATTTCCGTTATTTTCCACGATCCTTTATGGTGAACCTTTGTGTCTCTCCACAAGGACCACACCGTCCAGCACTACCTCAAGCTCGGGGCGGACAAGAGCAAGCTGGTCTTGGGGATACCCACCTACGGACGGTCGTACACTCTCTTCAACCCCGGGGCGACGGACATTGGCTCCCCTGCGGACGGTCCGGGAGACCAGGGCGAAGCCACCAGGGAGAAGGGGTACCTGGCTTATTATGAGGTAAATTTGTGCATTCTTTGTTTGTTAACTTATGACTAAATAATCACTGAACCGATTTCGAGGGATCTTTTTTCGAAAGATTCGGATTGTTTCAAAGTTTCTCATTAGCCATTTCTAATTTCTCGAAAATAAGCAGAAAATTTGTTTCTTTTTCGACTGCTTAGAAATTGTAGCTGTCAGGTTGTAGTGAAGGTGAAGAGAAGGAACCTAAATGAATCTGCTGTTTGGGACAAAATATCAGGTTGTAGTGAATGAGAGATTGAGAGTAACGGAAGAAAAGTGAGAGGGAAACAGAGGACAGAAAAAAGAGAGTGAGAAAGTAAAAGAGAGAGAAGGAGGTGATACTGTATGCAAGTCTAGTCTGGACAAATAGCCACAGGGTGATGAAAAAGAAGGCGAAGGAAGAGCGGAAACGACAGAAAGCAAGTAAAAGCGAATAAAACACAAATAAAACGATAAAAGGTGAAATTGTAGTGAAGGTGCAGGTGATGAGGATGACTATTGTAGTTCGTTATTGAGGTGAGCTGCAGTGACTCAGGGTTTACACCACTGTTCACTATGTTCTGCAGAGGAGAAGTCGGCGTGTTCAGTCTTTTAGTGTGTTTTATACATTTATACAGATACAATTTGTGAATACAATTGGGATTGAAATTGGAATAACTATTAAAAGTGTATTTTTTATGACATTATAATTATAGATCTGCGATAGAGTTAGCTCCGGAGGTTGGACTCTTAAGAATCCAAATCCAGAAGCGATGGGTCCCTACGCTTACAAGGACAATCAGTGGGTGGGTTTCGACGACGAAGACATCGTCAGGACCAAAGCTAAATATGTCAATGACAATGATCTTGGCGGCATCATGTTTTGGTCGATCGACAATGACGATTTTAGAGGAAAATGTCACGGCAAACCTTACCCGCTAATAGAGGCGGCCAAAGAGGCTTTATTGGCGTAAGTATTCGCAATAACCCGACGAAAACGTGGCCTGTGCAATATCGCTTCTTCCTCCATCAAGGACTGCCAATGAGCTCATTCCAAGCACAAGGAGCGGTTCCACCAGGCCCAGCCCGAAAAAATCGGAGCAGGAAACGTCGTCCAAGTCGAAGGGCAGAAAATCGCGGCTGAGGACCAAATCTTCCACAACGACAGAATCCCCCGGCACAAGATCGAGCGGTCGCACTTCGACCACACCACAGCCACCCACGACACCTGACCCCGGCAGCGGTAAGTGGAAACGCTGTCTTTTGCGCTCCCAAATGCATCCGTGACCACGGCATGACGGAATTTGCAGACTTCGTTTGCAAGGACGAGGGATTCTTTCCACACCCGAGGGACTGCAAGAAGTATTTCTGGTGTTTGGACAGCGGACCCTCCAGTCTGGGCATAGTCGCTCATCAGTTCACGTGCCCTTCGGGATTGGTCTTCAATAAGATATCTGATTCCTGCGACTACGCCAGAAATGTTATTTGCAAGACGAAATCGGAGGTGAGCGTTGTTTTATTGTACCGCTTACAATGCTGGAGGCTTCCTCGAAAATTCACGTCTCCGTCGTCGACAGTCTTCAGGTACAACCACCACGACTACAACGACGACAACTACAACCTCGAGAACGACAACAGCCAGAAGTAGGTTAGTAATAACCGCCTCTCCCCCGAGAACAACCACCACAACGACCGCCGCCCCACCTGACGAAGAAGAAGAGGAAGAAGAAGCGGAAGAAGATGAAGAAGATCCCGGAACGATCAAAGAACTGATCAGTGAGTGCGATTCGAGAAGACTCAGAGAAGCTGAGTCAGCATACCTCCACTAAAAATTGTTCCTTTTCACGCCAGATTTGATAAAAAAACTGGGAGGCGTCGAGGAGCTGGAAAAGCAACTGAATCTTCAGAACTCCGAGGGGAAAGAGAAAATCAAGCCGAGCCTGTACAGTCGAGTGCTTCAGGGAAGAACTGGTAACAAATACCGCGGCGTCACCGGTGAAACGACAACGTCGAAGTAAGCGTTCGAAAATAAACTCGTTGCCAGAAGGAAGTGCACAAACGAGGGAATATTTTCAGGTACGTTTCGGTGTTCAGGAATCGTCCCGTTGGGCCTCAAAGTCCGAGTACGGAAGAGACCACCAGCAGAGGATCAGACAAACCGCGATACGTGACAATCCAGAGAAACAGGTGATTTTCGGCGATCGGTGATATCTCCTTTGAAAAGGATCCGAATGACGGTGGTGATTTTTGACTCAGATCGACGAAACGGCCGGGGAAAGTGGAGGAAGAAGACGAAGAGGAAGAAACGGAGGAAGAGGAAGAGGAACCGAAGGAGGTGACAGCAAAGGAGAGGATTCCAAGGCCGTTCAGCAACAGAAGGCGGCCGAATGGGGAGACGACGACAGAGAAGGAGTACGTTGTGCTGAGAAGGTCTCGCCCGCAGAAGGAAGAAGACATTACCACTTCGAGGTAAGCGAATCACCAGAGAAAACTAACAAAAGGTATACTTTACATTGTAAATTATATTAATATATAGTGGCGTACAAACTTTTGCATTTTTACATTATGTTATTTCCTCCACTTATACGAGTAACTCATAAAGATTTCAATTAATTCGTCCCATTTATAAAAAAAAATACATTAAAGAAGCTTTTGCACGCCACTGTAGATTCATGAATGCAAAATAATTAAAAGAAATTACATGCATGAAGAGGAGGAACTTTAAGTTGGTCATTTTTTTCATTGTGACAGATATAAAAATATAGTGAGAGTAAGATCGACAACTGAAGCAGCCGTGGAGGAGGAAGACGACGAAGAGGACGAAGAGCTGCCGGAAGAGGAAGAAACGCTCCAAGAAGAAAAGCCAGAGGAAATCGAAACCGGTCAAAAACCGCTAAAATACTCCTCGATAATACGCGATAATAAAAAAGTAGTGGCAGAGGAGGAGTCGAAGGTGAGTGGCCCAGACGGCCCCCAGAGCCAGAACGGAGTGTCGCCGCCGACCACCGACTCCGCCCCAGACGGAAGGGATCATGTAAATAATGTAAATACACTCTCGAGTCCCAGATACGTCGAGATTAGGCGAACGCAACCCACATCAACGGAACCCTCGGAATACAATGTACATACTGTATATAATTCCGACGATGACGATCAGGAAAACGAGACGAACGAAGTGGCCGGTTTCCAGAGAAGAATCACCACGGAAATCGTCACCAGACCGGTGAGACCGTCCTTGAAATCGTCCGCACTCGCGAGAACGACGCCGATCGCAACCGACTCCGTCGATAAGGTCTCCTCTCAGAGACCCACCACCAACACTCCCACACTCTCCACCAGACCGATCGTGTACAAAACACTCAACAGACACACTCCTCGAGAGAATCTCTTGCCCAAACACGACAAGACTCACACGACCACCACAGAGTCCGCACCCGTCAGCGAGCTCACTCGAAGGTTTCACTTCGCGCCTCGCACCAGGCCCGCCATTCTGTCGCCGAGGCCCCACGAATCCACCACGGAGGTGTTCCAGATCACGGTGCCCGATTTGCCAGACCCCAGCCCGACTGAAGACGCTGCGGTCTCCTCGGAGTTTCCATCCGTGACCTTAGAACCGACCACGGCGACGCCCAAAACAGTGCTGACGACTTTCGCAGAGAGGAAACCCTTTTCGACGTCGACTCAGACCAGCGTCGTGACGTCCATCACGGAGTCGTCCTTCACCGAACGGAAAAGGATCTTCATCCCCAGGAAGTCTCACTGGAACCCGGAAGCGACAGAAAAGCCTGCGGAGTCCACGAGTAAAAGTAGTTTCAGGGCGGGTAAATCGACGGCGGAAACCACCACAGAAACCAGGAGACCGAGGTTCAAGAGCAAAACGAGCACCACGACCACGGAAGAACCCGTCAAGAAGTACCAACGGACGAGGATTTTTAAGCAAACAAGCACGGAAGCGCCGGAAGTGGCTTCTGAAAGAGCGAGGTTCCAGCCGAGGAACAAACCGCGGCATGTGAACGCCCTGCAGGAGAGGTTCAGCACCACCAAGAGGAAGAGAATATTCTCCAAGAAGGAGGAAGACGACTTGGAGGTGCAGCAGACGGCGACATTTTTTGATGAGGATTTGGAATCGAACGATCGGTACATTCTGGGAGGAGCCGTGAAGCAAAGCTCCGAGAAAGACTACCTGAATGCGGATGTCTTCTTCAGAACGGTGCCGACGGTGGAGGAAGAGGAGGGAAGGGAGAATTCGCTGACGGAGAAGAAAGACCCGGTCAGAAACAGACTCATAAACCCCGCTCTGAGGAATTTGAGAACGAGGACGCGACGACCGATCGAAAGTTCCTCCGTGACGGAACCCGGGACTTCTACCCAGACACCGAGAAGCACATTCAGGAGCAGAACTGCTCAAAGAGTGAAACCCCCCGAGACGACACAAGAAACACCCGCAACGGTAAAAACAAGAAAACCGAAATTCAGAAGCAGATTTTTAAAAGCTAACGAGGAATCGGAAGACAAAGAAGACGTCGCTCCAGAAAGCAGAAGGTTCGGTCAGAAGTCAGCAAACAATACTTTGAGAACCGATGCTATTGTAAAAACTCGTCGGGTTATACCCAAAACTGCTGACGACTCCGAATCAGCTGCTGCTCGGGGAGAAATCCGTTACTCAGCAGTCCGCAAGACGACAGATGGTCCGAATTCACTTAAATATCGACAGCAGAAGGAAAACTTGAGCGCTTCAGTAGGGGTCACAACAGCTTCTACTCAGAGATACACCGCTGCAGGAGTTACCCCGAATCCCACAGGGCAGTTGAGTTATGGAGGCGAACAGGTGACTCCAGAAGAGTACTCAGCGATCACCTCCGCGAACGGCTTCACGTTCGGGACGAAGACAGTCCACTCGACAGTGGCGTCCACCCTTGCCGCCACCCAGAGAACCCCCGCCGCGATCAGAGGGACGTTCATCACCGTCGCTCCCCCGACAGAAACCACGAAGTCGACCACTCCCCGAAGCGTCAGCACTAGATTCAGACAAAATGGCGAGAGAACTCGAGGGAGGGTGAAAGCGGTGGACTCGGTATTCCAGGACTCGGTATTGCACAGCGCCTCGGTGAACGGGAGCGTCGCCGAGGAGGAGAGGAGGAGCGGGCCGGCGAAAAGGGCGCGGAAGGTCCTGGTGAGAGGTCGTCCTGTGGCGTCAGCAGCGGAAGTCCGGGCGGAGGAGAACGAGTTAGAGCCGTCAGAGGTAGGCGCCATTGTGAGCCTCGTCTTGGCCACTGCCGACTAATCCGGACGTCGTGTTTGGCTTTTTCTTCTGCTGCGGATGCGGCTGGTGGCTCGATACTAACCAACACTAATGCTCTCTCTCGAGGACGGATGCGCATACACTTTCCTATAGATTCATACAGAGCTGCGAATAACACTGGCTCTTCGTCTCTTTGCTCTTTCCGAGACTAATCCCTCCGACGCCGACCTCCACACACGCACCACAGTTGGCGGAAACACTTGCGAGAACGTGAATCCATTTCCGGTTTCGGCGGTGCGAACGAGTACGGTTCGTTGTCTTCATGTCGCTTTGCTTTCTCTCGCGCACGACGGCAAAGAAAAGGCATTCTTTCCGGTGGCAGACCATTCATTTCTTCTCTAATACTGTGCTCATTTTTTCTCAAAATGTGGAAAATCTTCGGTTGCCCGCCAAGTGTCTGTTGCTCACTTTTTCGACCCCTTTGACGACCACATGGGGAGTCACGTGAACGGACGTCTATTCAAAGTGCTCTCATTTCGTGTAGAATCATCCGATTTAATCATTTTTACGTCATCTCATTTGGGAGGTTCTAAACTTTATCGTCGTAAAGGAATTTAAAAAATCGGAGCTAGGGTTGTCCAAACTTTCACTTTTTTCATGTTCCAAATTTCAATTAATCATAAACTCGAAGGTTATGAAAAAGGGTCCAAAGGGACATTTTTGTCACACTCAATTAACTCTGAAACGGAAAATTAGAAAATTTGAATTGAACGCTTAAAAACACCCTTAAAAAGAGTGCTAAAAGTCCCTCGAATGGGACAATTGTGGTCGTCAAAGGGTTAAGAAACCTATCATATTCTGTCCGAGTGTCGGTTGCTTCCCTGAGTGCCCAAAAAGTGCCACAATGTTTATTTGGCTTTGTTTCATTGTGCTCGTTGACCAGGACTTTCCCTCGACGACGTCGAAGACTTCTTCCGACAAAAAGGGAAACCAGGAGTACTTTGTCAGCCTGAGGACGAGAGGAAAGACGACGACGCAGTCTCCCGTCACCGAACGGAAACGCACTCACCTCGACAGAAGGCGCTTCAGAACGACCACTCCAAAGCCCGAACTCCAAACAGGTTTGCAGCTTTTTCCTTCTTTTTTTCCTTTCTCAACGTGAGCTAATTCCGTTAATTCCCCTCAGAAAACACGCCGGCCTCTCCGAGGGCGAACATCCTCCTCCAAAGGAGGAAACTCCGGCCCACCACCGCAGTCACCAGCACAACAACCGAAGAACAGTACACAGAGCAGCAAGAGGACAGCCGACTGGAGGAGTCCAAGGCCCTGGACGACACCCCGGGCATCCAGGACCTGGCGGACCCCGCGGTTGTCGCCATCCACAAACTGGCGACAGTGTCGCCGGGGCCGCTGTCCTCCGCGAGTGGGTTCCCGCAGACGCCGGCGTCGTACACTGTGCACGTGACGCCTTCGGACATCGCGAGCGTGACTACCCCCGGGGCAGGGGTGTCGGTGACTGAGGGGTTGGTGCCCTCGAGGGGGACGTCCATATTGACACTGAAGCCGTACACTGTCCCTCTGATCACGAGGCAGTACTTGACGGGTCAGAGTCCGTCGCCGTTCAGGACGTCGTCGTCTCTGAGGGGTGAGTCACTTGTTGACTTAAAGCCACCAAAAAATAATTTCTTAATCAAATGAGAAATCCTTCCTCTCAGAAACAGGAATTCCTGTCGCCACGAGAGAACCCTTCAGTCCCCGAGCGGAGATCCTCACGCAGACGAGGAAACTAGAAGCCGTCCAGAGAGCGAAGCCATCGCCCTTCATCCCTTCGCCCCCTCCATCCCCTCAGAAGGAACCGGAGCCCAAGGCCAGGAGACTGAAACCCTTCAACAAACTGCCCAAGCAGGAGGTGGCCTCGTCACAACCCCCCGTCGACTACGAATACTACGACGACAGCGAAGACCCGCTCGCGAATGTACGTCCACGACCACTTTGTAATGGCAATACAATGTTGTATTAATGGTCGGTCACTTTCAGATCCCGGCGAGCGCGCTCAAAGTGAAGGTCCACAGCGACGGGTACATCGAGTGCCTCGACAGGGGGAACTTCCCTCACCCGTTCTCGTGCAAGAAGTTCATTTCCTGCGCCAAGATGGAGAACAACGAGCTGCTGGGGTGGGAGTACACCTGCCCGAAGCACCTGAGCTTCGACCCCGTGGGGGGGATCTGCAACTGGTCAGCAGGTCTCGGATGTCAGCACTAGGGGCGGTGGGGGGTTAGTCAGTGCCATAACGCGGAGGGATGAGGGGAGCGTCCGCCAGTGGAGGAGGAAGGAATGGATTGTAAATTATTTATTATAAAAGTGATTGGATAAACTTACAAAGAGACATTTTGTGAAGAAAAAGTTGTAGACGAAAAGACCATGTACATAATTATCACAAGCAAAATATATCACCGTCTTTTTTAAAAAATGTTTCATTGATAATCTCACGAAGGAGCCTTCCTTTCCATTAAAAACAGAATAAATTTATGTAAAATATTTTATTGGTGAAAAAAATCCAAACAGTGCAATGCAACTCAATCGAGAACACAATTTTTCAATGTCAACTTAGACGATGAATTTGGTTGCGCATTTTCCCTCCCTTCTTGACTGGACAACCGTTGCAAAAACAGAATTTAGTGTTTCTAATATTTTTTATGCACTTGAAGTCGATTGGTCGATCGACGGCCGATTTCAGACTTTTGTCAAAGTGCGGAATGAATTTCGAGTTAACAATCTAACAAAAATGATGAAGAGCAACGTCATCGTCAAAATAAGACAAATTTTTAAATCTCTTTTGATTTCGTCCCTCGTTCAGATCTATAAAAAACTGACAACAGCTTTCACAACAGACAACAATCCATTAAAAAACGGTTAATATTTACTCGATAATTAATAACCGCATTAACCCTCTTAATTAATAATACAAAGCTCAACAATGCATTCAAATTAGTACAAAAATTAGAGTTGAAGTTACATTAATTCCTAAGAAGCTGAAATTTTGTAAAATTGTTATATAAAAGTATAACATCGATCCGATGTTGGCAAAAGAATTAGTTTTCCCCCATTTTCTGCAATATTTGCCGCATACTCATGTTATACTTTTATAATTATACTCTGAACAATTTCTTCTTTTTCAGCTTCTTAGGAATTAATGTAACCTCGAATGTCTAATTTGACTCGCCGAAATTCTTCCTCATTTCATGTAAAAACAGACTTAAAACGTAAAACAAAAAAAGAGAAAAGCGTCTGCTGTTCCCTCTGCGTCTACTGCTGACGATCAAAAAACTACTCCGGAAGTGAGCGATGTTAATAAAAAAGCCGTCTATTAGAGAAAAATCATCTAAAATAATATAAAAATGAATAATAAATCAAAACCCGTGACATATCAACTTTTTAATACAATGGGAGGCACCGATGACATGAAAATAACATCAACCTAAACACACCCAACGAATGCCGCGTCCGCTTCACACCAACGAAAACCCCTGGTTCTGCTTGATCGCCTGGCAGAGCTTGTAGCGAAGCCTCTCCTTCGTCTTGTACCGCGGCAGGTCGAGCAGGTTGAAGCAAGTGTGGGCGACTGGCAGGTACTTCTCGTCGTTCGTGGGCTGGATGTATATCTGCGGAGGGAGAGCGGTTAGCGTCCAAGGGGGACGGGGCCTCCAAGGGGCGGCGGGGCCTCCAAGGGGCGGCGGGGGTACTCGCCTTGATGGCCTTCATCCCCTGGAGGGGGATCCGGTCGCTCCCCGTGAGGAAGAAGAGGAAGTTCTTCTTCTCCTCGAGGCTGAGCTCGTGGAAGACCTCCCAGAAGATCTTGATGGTGTGGCTCTTCCTCGAGTAGCCGTTCTTGTACTCGGCGTTCCTCTCGAACTCCTCCCAGTCGTAGTTCTCGTTGCCGACGACGAGGGTCATGAGCTCGTGGGAGTGGAAGAGGCCGAGGACTTTCCCCCCGCAGACTTTGTGGAACCCGTTGTAGAAGGCGGTGAAGTGCTGATGCACGGATTTGTTTAGAATGAAATCCACGTACAAATCGACGAACTCCTTCCTGAAGACGATTGCACCGGTTAAACAGTATCGCCATTGGAGGGAAGGAAAACTGTTCAAACTTTACTTGTTTTCCTGGGTGACGGAAATCTTGGAACCATTTTCCTTCAACTGATAGGATTTGATTTCCCCGAATATTTCTCTCGTTATTTCGAACGTTAGGGAAAACACGTCAGCGATGTCAGGTTCGGTGTAGTCCAAAAGGTCCTGAAGGCTCCTGAAATAAACCCGCATTGATCAGCCCTCTGCTTAAGGCTCCTGGCTTTATGATGACTGCTTACTTAGCAAGAGTGGGAGAGAGTCCTTTGAGGTCCTTGAGGGACACTTTTTCCCGGAGCAGTTTTTTGTAGAGCGCCAAAGGAAACGGCAAGTCGATTATCGTGAGATTGTAAATGGCCAACCCGCAGAGGAGACCTTTGGGCAGAAAAAGGAAAGTCTGTAGTGGCGATTCTCGCGGAGTGGAAGGCGGTGATTGCGGCGCCCTCAGAGAGAAGATTAGTCGTTCGCTCATGGGATAATCCGACTTGGCGTTGTCATCATCTCGGGAAACCGCTGCTGACTCCGCAGAGTGCTCACTCACCGATGAGGAAGTACATGAGCTCGTCCTCGAAGGAGACCTCGCTGAACCAGATCGTCCTCGTCTCCTCGTAATTCTTGAACATCCCATACTTCGGGTCGAGGACCTCCCGGAGCACCAACATGAAGAACTCTTTCCGCACTCCGCCCGCGTCTTCTGCTTCTTCCCCGAGGAACTTCACCTGAAATGCGTTCCAAACACCGATCAACTTTTTATTATAATTGTTATATTATTTCATTTATTTATATTTTAATTATATTTATATTATTTATGTAAATTTTACTTGTATTTTATATACATTTATTTAATATTTATTTGATTTTAGTTTATTTATTTATTTCTTCGATGCACAGCTTTTTCAGAATGGATCTCATTTTACACTGTTTCCACTCGAGGCAATCTACCGTGTAAATTGAGGGGCGAGACTTTAAACAAATAAGATAACATCCGAGGATTACCCTGAGAGGCTTCTTAAGGTCCGACGAACTGTAATTGGCCAACTGATCAATCGTGTTCTGAACAATGTTTTCCCTGGTCACATGGAGCACCAGAAACTGTTCCTCGGTGAGGCCCAACGAAGGCGCGAACAACATCTGCGTCACCAGGCGAGACGCGGCCTGGGACATGGCGGTCTGCATCTGATGGGGAGAAAAGGAATTAGTGGGGGCGGGGCGGGGCGGCAAGGGGGCGGCAAGGGGAGGGGAGGGTTCCCACCTGTATTGACTGATCTGTCTGCAGCAACGACGTCTTGGCCTCCGCGTCGAAGAGAAAGGGGTAATTACAAAAGAAAAGTTTAGATCCGGGTGGTCCAGTATCAGACAACCATTTAACATAATCTCTGCGAACATCGATGACATCAGTCAATTCCGACAGGTAAAAGGTATCGTAAGGCACTTTTAAGTCCGCGACGTTGTTGTTAAGTGAGTTTAAAAATCCGAGAATATCAAGAGCTACTACCATTGATTCAGAAAAATATTTGCTCTAATAACAAAACAAAAACATAAATTAAATCGAGCAGGCGACTCAAATGAGAACCGAGTCGACGAGCGAGCGAACAGAGTCGCTCGTCGCTGACTCAGCTGTGCGGCAGGGGCTTGTCAAGCACTTGAATCGATCACCACTCTCGTTGCTGTGCCTGAGCAAGCCCGCAGAGATGCAGAGTGCAGCTCAAAGTGAAGGGCGCTGGGCGATCCTCGCCACTCACCTCCTGTTCGGGCTTAATAAAGCGCAAATGAAATGCTACAATGTCCTTGTAAATTCTGACTAGGCGCTCAAAATAATCACTAGACATTTGAACCCACCAAGAACCTGTAATTTTCACGTAGAATCAAACAAATAAACCAAAAGACTGCGACTCTTTTCAAAAGTGAGCCTCATTTTACCGATGACTTTGGAAAATTCAGGTTTAAGGCCTAAAAGTTTTTTCCCGAAAATGGTTTGTAATTTATCACAATGTCTCGGATTGTCAAACTGGTGATACAACGGTAATATCAAGTAGCATCTAAGGCATTCCAAGTCTAATGGATTAGGCGAAAAAGAGGGTATAACGTGTTCGACTATTCCGTCCCAAATCTGAAAACAGAACGGGAAAATGAATTGGAATAATCTCTTGTAAATTTTCGAGTCTCCAAGTCCATTACCAATTCGCTAATTGTTTGATTTTCTATTTTGGCTATCTCATTAAAAATTTCCTCAGCAATTCCTATATTTACACCATGATGTTTACTCGTGCAGCAATAATGTTCATCGTTCGCCAGCAAAAATGAGCAATTGATGGAGGCCTGACTTCGAAAAACAGTTTCCAGGTACCTGCAATTAAACAAATTCATTTCATTACACATTCTTATTCTCTTATATATATAAAATCGCGTACGCCACTTCGGAAATGTCGGAAAGGTAGAAAGTCCACTCTGTCGAGGGTGAGTGGCAGAGCGAAAGACTTCTGAGTCAAAGGCACTTATTATGGCTTTTTTTTACTTATTATGGCTGAGAAAAGCAGAAAGAAAACAAGTAAGGAAAGGAAGAACCTGGCCAACCTCAAAGCTCAAGCCACTTCTGACCAATGCAACTTTCTGCCAAACTTAATGTGGCTTTTATGGAGATTCCTGATTTTCTGGTAGTTTCTCACGTGGGTGAATTTAATTAAAAACCTCAAAATAATCTCATCCCAGAAAACCTAAAATTAAATGATTAAAATGCGAAAACTTACAAAAATAAATCATGATCTACGGCTGCATTATATTTGGTTTTTTGACACAAGGATATTTTCTCCGCTTTTATTGTCAGTATCTGAGTGGAATCCTTAAAAAGGCGATTGTCTTCCGGCTGAACATTTGCCTGCAATGGATATAACTTTAACGTTTTGACGCGACGTTCGCCCACCCCTCCAACGAGCCAAAACAACCGACCCTGAAAGGCACAACTGACACGAAATTTTGATCGCCGCCGCTGAATATGTGGGTGACGAGTACGACGCTTTCGGATGCCTTTTTCTTGTCGGAAATGACGGGAACGCCAGAGGGAGAGACCCAGGGACCGAGAACGACCTGAGGGGTCGAAGTGAACGTGGTGATTCTGCTCCCGAGCTGACCTCCGCCGCCCAGTCCGAAAGAGTAAACGCGTCCGCGAGACGGGACCAGGGCGAGGGTGTGACGTCTGCCAAAGCGAACAACTCATCATGATTCGGAACGAACGTAAGCGCACAAAGCCACTGCTGAGAGAGACCTTCCGCAAGAAATTTGGGTGACGGTGCTGCCCATCAATTCCATGATTTTCCTCGGGAGAATCTCATTGGTGGTGGAGCCGTGTCCCAACTGACCGTACATTCCGGCACCGCAGGTGAAAACCCCTCCGTCGGCCGACAAGAATGCGGAGAAATCTTCCCCGCAAGCTATGTACTTAACTCGTATTGACCTGAGTGTTTTCAACTGCGTCGGGTATAATTTATTCTGCTCGTCGTTTAATCCCAGTTGCCCGTAATTATTTTTTCCCCAACCGTAAATGGCGCCTGAAAAAGAAAAATCCCCTAAAATAATCCTAAATAAAAATAGGAATGCTCACTTTACATTCTTATACAGTATTAAGCATCATTTCTGCTAATTAATGAACAGTTCCCCGAAAAAACTAAAACCCTTCCGAGGTTGCCCTTAAATTTTTACAAAGTATTTATTTTTAATTTATTTTAAGTGAGCTCTTTGCGCTTCAATCCCCACCTCGTTAGAGTACAAAAATTAATTAAAAAATTAAACCTTAACATTCGAAAACTAAATCTACTTTAAAAAATTCACTGTATAATATTAGAACATAAGATGATGTAAGAACTAAATGAAATCTACTTTTAAATTATGAAAAGTAATCTAAAAAGAAACTAATTAAGAAGTTTTTTGAGCCCCTAAGTTGGCAGCCCTGGAAAGACCAACGAAAACGAATCAATTCAATTTGTTTGCAGTTTTTCGTTGAGCAATGATTCCGTGACTTCGGATTTGAACCGAAGTCGCGGACGTAAGTGCAAACGTAGTCTGGGATTTTTCAAGGCTGCAAACAAATTTAAAACAAATCGTAAATTATTAGGCACCTGACTTGGAGAGTGCAAAGCTGTGATTGCTGCCGCAAGCTATGAAAGCTATCGGGACACCGATGAGGGCTCTGACCATACAAGGCTGTCTCTCGCTCTCAGATCGCGTGCCCAAACCAAGTTGACCTTCTGCATTCCCACCCCAAGCATACAATTCTCCATCTGAAACAAAATAAGTACTGTATTTTGAGGAAACTTTTTTAGACTAAAATCAAGTTGTGTAATCTCAAAATACAACTTACTGTTTGTCAAAGCCAGAGAATGAGTCTGCCCACATGAGACCTGGACAATATGATAAGTGGCCAAACCTTTTATAATTTTTGGCATGGGTTGAGTGACGCCATTAAATCCTAACTGGCCATGGCTGTCAGAGCCCCAGCCAAACAGCTGACCCCATTCATTATAAGCAAGAGTGTGGCATCCTCCACAAGATATTTTCAATATCCTGTATGCTTCAAGACCTTCTACCTTCTCTGGAAAAGACTTAATTATTTACAGAAAACATGGAAACCTTCCTAAGGCAGAATGATAAAGTGTTACCTGGCCTGGTTCTTGTTTTTACATGTCCCAGTTGGTCATAATCGTTATTTCCACAAGAGTAAACTTCCCCTGACCTGGTTAACATCACAGTGTGGTTTTCACCACAGGAGACTAAAATTGACAACACAGATATTTAATGAAACAATTTAATAAATGGCTGAAAATGAATTCAAGTTTACCTTGCACAACATTGGCTGCATATTTGAAATTGTGCTCTTTGGGAAAAAATATCTGATCTTGTTCGACTCCTCCCAGACCAAGTTCACCATGCACAGTACTCCCCCAGCAGTACATTATGTGGCCATTGAAGTGCAGGAGCCTTCTTGAATCAAGCTCAGAATGATCCTAAAAACTCAATAAAACTTTGATTAGGCTCACCTATGGTAAACACTAAAATGAACATTCTCAGCTCAATAAAAAAGATAATGGAAAGCAGTTAAGCATTTCAACCATTTTATTAAATATTTCCTTATTAAAAAACTAACCCTACTCATACTTATTTATTTATTTAATTTATTAAATTATTTGTTTAATTATTAAAGATAAAAAAATGTTTAGCAAATATTTTTATATCTGTTAGTTTTTATGCATTTTATTTTTTCTTCTTAATTCTGATAACTGTTAAACCCAAAGCAACATTAGAAAAAATAAATAAATAAATAAATGAAAATAAAATTTTTCAAGATGTCAGGCCATTAATGTCAAATAAGTTATTATAACCACAGCTTCAAAATTGTTTCTTGACTGCTCTTGATTTTTTCTTAAACTATTATGAGGGAAGGCAAAAACAAAGGAAAATGAAAACTAGATAAAAAATAGATAAAAGATAAAATTTAGATAAAAAAATCCCTGTGTTATAAAATAAATGCACATTTGATTCTGAACTTAGTGACAGTTTGGACCAAGCATGTCTACACCAGTCTAACTAAAACCTGCAATACAAACTGATAAATATTTTAAATATTTCATGTCAAAACATGTTTAGGACATGTTTCTTTCAAGTGAATCATGCAAATAAAACTTAGAATTATTATTTTCTTTATTCTTTATTCAATAGCCTATAAAAATGAAAACTTTTACTTTAATAAAATGGGTAAAAAGAAATGAATTTTTTTCATAAACCTACAACTTCCTCCAAATGAAATGAATACAATATTTATTTATTATATTCATTTCTTAAGGTGGTGGAGAACTTGAATATGAAGGCATGTTCAAGAAAAGGAAAATTATTTCAAGGAAGTTGTTCCTCGCGGCTGATTACTCATAACTTCGAGGTAATACTGACAGCTACTTGCTGAAATAGCAGTGTAATGTAAGAATATGAAATGTATGAATTATAATTATAAAGCTGTCATCTTTCTTTCGAAGACTTACACATTTATGAAACCGGGGCGTTATGTTTCCATGTGAGTTATTGCCTGTATCCATTATTCAATATCCATTTCACACGAATTTTTTAACTGTCAGCTTGAAAAACAAAGTCAGGATTATTGGTAGGGAAGTGGTGGAGGACATCCACGGGATTTAATGAAAATAAAATCTAAATATTGAAACTTACCAATGCCAGAAAATTGGTCTCGATATAAGAGTGTGCCTCCCTAAATGACGAACAGAATTTAGTTTAGTGACGTTTGAATAATATCAACGCAGTCATTTGACTGCAGCCTAAGCTTAGGTAATTCCTACATTTTGCTGGGAAATTCGGGCCAGAAAATAATTTGAGAGTCATTGCGATTTTTGACCTGCATCGCAAACCTATTTTGAGAAATTACTCCCAAAAAAAATAAAACATTAAAATGGGAACAGATGTATATATTTAATTAAATGATAAAATAAGGACAGAAGAGTAACATAGGCATTTGCAATACGCAAAAAGAAGTAATATTACATAAAAATCTGTCAGGGATCAAATAATCGCGGTATATGGTAATCTGCTTTAACCTTACCATGATGATGAATTCCAAAAATTGTAACAAATGTTTAGTTCCAACGAATATGTTGGCAACACTGTTCAGCCCAGGGCCCTGAAGCACAAAATATTGCAACCGTAATTTTTATGACGTTAAAGAATTCCTTTAAACTTTATCTAATTAGAGTTGCTTTAATTTTCTATATTATTTTATATTAAGAAGGATATCTATGTATTAGTTAATTAGCGTAGCGTAAGTTGGCAGTATGTAATTAATCATTACTTCTAAGAGGCCATAGAATTAAATCTGTTTTCGAAACTCGCTCTTTTATCGCGAAAAAGTAAAGTGAATATATCCCGTTTTCACAACTCTTGTCCCGGTGTCCCCGCGTTCTTCAACGGGAAAGCCAAAGGTCCCGTTTTTTAATTTAAGACGACTTTTGATCCTCAGTCCAAAAGCGCTTATTTTCTTGCAAAATTTTTGTTGTTTTGGTCGTTTTTATTATTTATTTATTTATTTAGAATGATTTTATCATGAAATTCTCCTAAATAACTTTTAAAACAGAAATTAAAATAAAAATTACATTTATTCAACTTTTAACAGTATTTACAAATTATTATGTTTAAAAAAATCAGGCCCAGGAACGACAAACTACTTTTATAAAATTTTATACAGTTCTCAGAAGATTTATTATCTTTACATAATTTAGTGTAGGCTGTTGATCCCGGGATAAATCACAAAGTATTTTGGGCTCCACACTTACCGGTTACAGATAGATTCGACTCAAACCATAAAGTTCCATTTCGGTCAATATAATCAGAAGTTACACATACTGCTTCCATGACATTCCCATTATGAATGTAGATGTCATCTTCATTCTAATTTTTAGGAAAATCAGATACAATAATTCCTATTTCAATTTCATGCTCTCCTTCTAATCTAAAATCATCACTTTCAAAAGAGAAAAAATATTACACAAATTCTTCACAATAATTTGTACAATTTTTGTCCGCCATCTTCACTCAAAAAAAAAAAAAAAATATGAATGCAAAGAATAAAACTAAAATATTCAAGGATGTATCACTAATAGTCGAATCCATCACTAAAAACAACAATCCCGCGAATTATCTGCTGTTAATATATACTAAAAAATGCATATTTAGTCTTTGAAAATATGTCAACATATAAATTTTTGAAGTACAAAAATTAATAAAAGAGGAAAATCATTTCTTAACACTATATAGAAGAGATCTATGTGCATTTCGTTTTATTCTGAGAGAGTTCGATTTTTGGTACATTTTTAAGTACAAAAAAAACATTGAAAACGTATCGAAAAGTTAGTTTTTCAAATAAAAATGAACAACGGCGACGGCAGAGCTGAGGAGGGGTTTTTTCCATTTCTCTACCTCCTAAAGAATTGATCTATGTGCATTTTGTTTTATTCTGATAGATTTCGATTTTTGGTACATTTGGGAGTACAGGAAAAAGTTTGAAAAAGTTTGAAAAAGTTAGTTTTACGAATAACTTTAAACAACGGCGTCCTCTGAGTTCCAGAGGGGTTTTTTCCGTTTCTCTACATCCTAAAGAATAGATCTGTGTGTAGTTTGTTTTATTCTGATAGATTTCGATTTTTGGTACATTTGGGAGTACAGGAAAAAGTTTGAAAAAGTTTGAAAAAGTTAGTTTTACGAATAACTTTAAACAACGGCGTCTCTGAGGTTCCGACGGCTTTTTTCCGTTTCTCTACATCCTAAAGAATAGATCTGTGTGTAGTTTGTTTTATTCTGATAGATTTCGATTTTTGGTACATTTGGGAGTACAGGAAAAAGTTTGAAAAAGTTTGAAAAAGTTAGTTTTACGAATAACTTTAAACAACGGCGTCTCTGAGGTTCCAGAGGGGTTTTTTCCGTTTCTCTACATCCTAAAGAATAGATCTGTGTGTAGTTTGTTTTATTCTGATAGATTTCGATTTTTGGTACATTTGGGAGTACAGGAAAAAGTTTGAAAAAGTTTGAAAAAGTTAGTTTTACGAATAACTTTAAACAACGGCGTCCTCTGAGCGTTCAGAGGGGTTTTTTCCGTTTCTCTACATCCTAAAGAATAGATCTGTGTGTAGTTTGTTTTATTCTGATAGATTTCGATTTTTGGTACATTTGGGAGTACAGGAAAAAGTTTGAAAAAGTTTGAAAAAGTTAGTTTTACGAATAACTTTAAACAACGGCGTCCTCTGAGGTTCCGACGGCTTTTTTCCGTTTCTCTACATCCTAAAGAATAGATCTGTGTGTAGTTTGTTTTATTCTGATAGATTTCGATTTTTGGTACATTTGGGAGTACAGGAAAAAGTTTGAAAAAGTTTGAAAAAGTTAGTTTTACGAATAACTTTAAACAACGGCGTCTCTGAGGTTCCGACGGCTTTTTTCCGTTTCTCTACATCCTAAAGAATAGATCTGTGTGTAGTTTGTTTTATTCTGATAGATTTCGATTTTTGGTACATTTGGGAGTACAGGAAAAAGTTTGAAAAAGTTTGAAAAAGTTAGTTTTACGAATAACTTTAAACAACGGCGTCCTCTGAGGTTCCAAGGGGTTTTTTCCGTTTCTCTACATCCTAAAGAATAGATCTGTGTGTAGTTTGTTTTATTCTGATAGATTTCGATTTTTGGTACATTTGGGAGTACAGGAAAAAGTTTGAAAAAGTTTGAAAAAGTTAGTTTTACGAATAACTTTAAACAACGGCGTCCTCTGAGGTCAGGAGGGGTTTTTTCCGTTTCTCTACATCCTAAAGAATAGATCTGTGTGTAGTTTGTTTTATTCTGATAGATTTCGATTTTTGGTACATTTGGGAGTACAGGAAAAAGTTTGAAAAAGTTTGAAAAAGTTAGTTTTACGAATAACTTTAAACAACGGCGTCCTCTGAGGTTCCGACGGGTTTTTTCCGTTTCTCTACATCCTAAAGAATAGATCTGTGTGTAGTTTGTTTTATTCTGATAGATTTCGATTTTTGGTACATTTGGGAGTACAGGAAAAAGTTTGAAAAAGTTTGAAAAAGTTAGTTTTACGAATAACTTTAAACAACGGCGTCCTCTGAGGTTCAGGAGGGGTTTTTTCCGTTTCTCTACATCCTAAAGAATAGATCTGTGTGTAGTTTGTTTTATTCTGATAGATTTCGATTTTTGGTACATTTGGGAGTACAGGAAAAAGTTTGAAAAAGTTTGAAAAAGTTAGTTTTACGAATAACTTTAAACAACGGCGTCCTCTGAGCTCAGGAGGGGTTTTTTCCGTTTCTCTACATCCTAAAGAATAGATCTGTGTGTAGTTTGTTTTATTCTGATAGATTTCGATTTTTGGTACATTTGGGAGTACAGGAAAAAGTTTGAAAAAGTTTGAAAAAGTTAGTTTTACGAATAACTTTAAACAACGGCGTCCTCTGAGCTCAGGAGGGGTTTTTTCCGTTTCTCTACATCCTAAAGAATAGATCTGTGTGTAGTTTGTTTTATTCTGATAGATTTCGATTTTTGGTACATTTGGGAGTACAGGAAAAAGTTTGAAAAAGTTTGAAAAAGTTAGTTTTACGAATAACTTTAAACAACGGCGTCCTCTGAGCTCAGGAGGGGTTTTTTCCGTTTCTCTACATCCTAAAGAATAGATCTGTGTGTAGTTTGTTTTATTCTGATAGATTTCGATTTTTTATGTATATAGTTGTACACAATTGAGTTTAGGAAAGTTATGATAGGGTGTGTTTTTTCTTGTATTTCTCACAATGTATAATTTAATAGGAATATATAGTCATTTTAATCTTCTTTCTTTTTTAGTTAGAAAATCTATAAGAGTAAGGGCGAAATATAATATTTCTCAGTTAAATTTTTTCTTTATGTAAAGGATATTGAATATTAAAATAAATTACAGTGTTTCGGTAAATCAGAATCCTATATTTTTTCTGATCATTAATAAATATATTGGGTGAGTGCGGTCAACTACTGGGATTTCTCTATTCGTCAACACAAAGGCGGGAAATGAAAATGTAGACGCGTTGACTTCGGTCTGGCCACGTCATCCTTGAGAGGAGGAGGAGGAGGAGCGTAAGGCCGAGATGAGAATACAGCGTTGCCATTTTACATTAACCGTTGCCGTTGTTTTTATAAAAGAATTGAGAATTTGTGTGGATTTCCAATGAAGAATGAGATTTTTGTTTCTTTGAATGTGAGAAAATGTGAGATTTATATTGAGTGAAGTGTTTTTAGCATATTATTATTAACAGTAATCGGGTTTAAAATGTAATGTTGGTTATTATTTCCAATGAAGCGCAGCTGGCTGAGTTTTTAATGCAACGGTCATTTCTAGATAATCCTGATATAGCCTGGATAAAATTGGAGGACAAATTTTGGATTTTGTATTTACTACGGATGCGCCGAATATTCGGTAGGTATTTGATATTCAGTTTGTGTATTCGGTTCGAGTATGTCTATTTTTTGCCTGAACTAAAAGAAAACCTTCATATGAAAGTAATGGAAAATAATTAAATAGTTAATAAATAAAATATGGAATTAATCCAAGAAAATAAAGCAATTAAACTTCTCTTCAAAATATTTATTTCTTACAATAAACAGATAGCAATCAAATCATTACAAGGGTATCATTACAAAGTATAGTATTGCTAGTATAATTAGTAGAAGTATAAATATTGCCCCACACCAGTGTTTAAACTTAGAATGTTTTTATAAAGAAACGAATCAAGATGTGTAAAGCCTTCATGTTTGAAAAAAATGAACAACGGCGTCCTCTGAGCTCAGGAGGGGTTTTTTCCGTTTCTCTACATCCTAAAGAATAGATCTGTGTGTAGTTTGTTTTATTCTGATAGATTTCGATTTTTGGTACATTTGGGAGTACAGGAAAAAGTTTGAAAAAGTTTGAAAAAGTTAGTTTTACGAATAACTTTAAACAACGGCGTCCTCTGAGGTTCCGAGGGGTTTTTTCCGTTTCTCTACATCCTAAAGAATAGATCTGTGTGTAGTTTGTTTTATTCTGATAGATTTCGATTTTTGGTACATTTGGGAGTACAGGAAAAAGTTTGAAAAAGTTTGAAAAAGTTAGTTTTACGAATAACTTTAAACAACGGCGTCCTCTGAGCTCAGGAGGGGTTTTTTCCGTTTCTCTACATCCTAAAGAATAGATCTGTGTGTAGTTTGTTTTATTCTGATAGATTTCGATTTTTGGTACATTTGGGAGTACAGGAAAAAGTTTGAAAAAGTTTGAAAAAGTTGAGTTGTTACGAATAACTTTAAACAACGGCGTTCTCTGAGGTTCCGACGGCTTTTTTCCGTTTCTCTACATCCTAAAGAATAGATCTGTGTGTAGTTTGTTTTATTCTGATAGATTTCGATTTTTGGTACATTTGGGAGTACAGGAAAAAGTTTGAAAAAGTTTGAAAAAGTTAGTTTTACGAATAACTTTAAACAACGGCGTCCTCTGAGCTCAGGAGGGGTTTTTTCCGTTTCTCTACATCCTAAAGAATAGATCTGTGTGTAGTTTGTTTTATTCTGATAGATTTCGATTTTTGGTACATTTGGGAGTACAGGAAAAAGTTTGAAAAAGTTTGAAAAAGTTAGTTTTACGAATAACTTTAAACAACGGCGTCCTCTGAGCTCAGGAGGGGTTTTTTCCGTTTCTCTACATCCTAAAGAATAGATCTGTGTGTAGTTTGTTTTATTCTGATAGATTTCGATTTTTGGTACATTTGGGAGTACAGGAAAAAGTTTGAAAAAGTTTGAAAAAGTTAGTTTTACGAATAACTTTAAACAACGGCGTCTCTGAGGTTCCGACGGCTTTTTTCCGTTTCTCTACATCCTAAAGAATAGATCTGTGTGTAGTTTGTTTTATTCTGATAGATTTCGATTTTTGGTACATTTGGGAGTACAGGAAAAAGTTTGAAAAAGTTTGAAAAAGTTAGTTTTACGAATAACTTTAAACAACGGCGTCCTCTGAGCTCAGGAGGGGTTTTTTCCGTTTCTCTACATCCTAAAGAATAGATCTGTGTGTAGTTTGTTTTATTCTGATAGATTTCGATTTTTGGTACATTTGGGAGTACAGGAAAAAGTTTGAAAAAGTTTGAAAAAGTTAGTTTTACGAATAACTTTAAACAACGGCGTCCTCTGAGGTTCCAGAGGGGTTTTTTCCGTTTCTCTACATCCTAAAGAATAGATCTGTGTGTAGTTTGTTTTATTCTGATAGATTTCGATTTTTGGTACATTTGGGAGTACAGGAAAAAGTTTGAAAAAGTTTGAAAAAGTTTGAAAAAGTTAGTTTTACGAATAACTTGAGACAACGGCGTCCTCTGAGGTTCCGACGGGTTTTTTCCGTTTCTCTACATCCTAAAGAATAGATCTGTGTGTAGTTTGTTTTATTCTGATAGATTTCGATTTTTGGTACATTTGGGAGTACAGGAAAAAGTTTGAAAAAGTTTGAAAAAGTTAGTTTTACGAATAACTTTAAACAACGGCGTCCTCTGAGCTCAGGAGGGGTTTTTTCCGTTTCTCTACATCCTAAAGAATAGATCTGTGTGTAGTTTGTTTTATTTGATAGATTTCGATTTTTGGTACATTTGGGAGTACAGGAAAAAGTTTGAAAAAGTTTGAAAAAGTTAGTTTTACGAATAACTTTAAACAACGGCGTCCTCTGAGGCTCAGGAGGGGTTTTTTCCGTTTCTCTACATCCTAAAGAATAGATCTGTGTGTAGTTTGTTTTATTCTGATAGATTTCGATTTTTGGTACATTTGGGAGTACAGGAAAAAGTTTGAAAAAGTTTGAAAAAGTTAGTTTTACGAATAACTTGAGACAACGGCGTCCTCTGAGCTCAGGAGGGGTTTTTTCCGTTTCTCTACATCCTAAAGAATAGATCTGTGTGTAGTTTGTTTTATTCTGATAGATTTCGATTTTTGGTACATTTGGGAGTACAGGAAAAAGTTTGAAAAAGTTTGAAAAAGTTAGTTTTACGAATAACTTTAAACAACGGCGTCCTCTGAGGTTCCGAGGGGTTTTTTCCGTTTCTCTACATCCTAAAGAATAGATCTGTGTGTAGTTTGTTTTATTCTGATAGATTTCGATTTTTGGTACATTTGGGAGTACAGGAAAAAGTTTGAAAAAGTTTGAAAAAGTTTGAAAAAGTTAGTTTTACGAATAACTTTAAACAACGGCGTCCTCTGAGGTTCCGAGGGGTTTTTTCCGTTTCTCTACATCCTAAAGAATAGATCTGTGTGTAGTTTGTTTTATTCTGATAGATTTCGATTTTTGGTACATTTGGGAGTACAGGAAAAAGTTTGAAAAAGTTTGAAAAAGTTAGTTTTACGAATAACTTTAAACAACGGCGTCCGCTGATGTTCCAAGGGGTTTTTTCCGTTTCTCTACATCCTAAAGAATAGATCTGTGTGTAGTTTGTTTTATTCTGATAGATTTCGATTTTTGGTACATTTGGGAGTACAGGAAAAAGTTTGAAAAAGTTTGAAAAAGTTAGTTTTACGAATAACTTTAAACAACGGCCTAAGCTGAGGTTCCGACGGGTTTTTTCCGTTCCTCTACATCCTAAAGAATAGATCTGTGTGCAGTTTGTTTTATTCTGATAGATTTCGATTTTTGGTACATTTGGGAGTACAGGAAAAAGTTTGAAAAAGTTTGAAAAAGTTAGTTTTACGAATAACTTGAGACAACGGCGTCCTCTGAGCTCAGGAGGGGTTTTTTCCGTTTCTCTACATCCTAAAGAATAGATCTGTGTGTAGTTTGTTTTATTCTGATAGATTTCGATTTTTGGTACATTTGGGAGTACAGGAAAAAGTTTGAAAAAGTTTGAAAAAGTTTGAAAAAGTTAGTTTTACGAATAACTTTAAACAACGGCCTCAGCTGAGGTTCCGACGGCTTTTTTCCGTTTCTCTACATCCTAAAGAATAGATCTGTGTGTAGTTTGTTTTATTCTGATAGATTTCGATTTTTGGTACATTTGGGAGTACAGGAAAAAGTTTGAAAAAGTTTGAAAAAGTTTGAAAAAGTTTGAAAAAGTTAGTTTTACGAATAACTTGAGACAACGGCGTCCTCTGAGGTTCCGACGGCTTTTTTCCGTTTCTCTACATCCTAAAGAATAGATCTGTGTGTAGTTTGTTTTATTCTGATAGATTTCGATTTTTGGTACATTTGGGAGTACAGGAAAAAGTTTGAAAAAGTTTGAAAAAGTTAGTTTTACGAATAACTTTAAACAACGGCGTCCTCTGAGCTCAGGAGGGGTTTTTTCCGTTTCTCTACATCCTAAAGAATAGATCTATGTGTAGTTTGTTTTATTCTGATAGATTTCGATTTTTGGTACATTTGGGAGTACAGGAAAAAGTTTGAAAAAGTTTGAAAAAGTTAGTTTTACGAATAACTTTAAACAACGGCGTCCTCTGAGCTCAGGAGGGGTTTTTTCCGTTTCTCTACATCCTAAAGAATAGATCTGTGTGTAGTTTGTTTTATTCTGATAGATTTGGATTTTTGGTACATTTGGGAGTACAGGAAAAAGTTTGAAAAAGTTTGAAAAAGTTAGTTTTACGAATAACTTGAGACAACGGCGTCCTCTGAGCTCAGGAGGGGTTTTTTCCGTTTCTCTACATCCTAAAGAATAGATCTGTGTGTAGTTTGTTTTATTCTGATAGATTTCGATTTTTGGTACATTTGGGAGTACAGGAAAAAGTTTGAAAAAGTTTGAAAAAGTTAGTTTTACGAATAACTTTAAACAACGGCGTCCTCTGAGCTCAGGAGGGGTTTTTTCCGTTTCTCTACATCCTAAAGAATAGATCTGTGTGTAGTTTGTTTTATTCTGATAGATTTCGATTTTTGGTACATTTGGGAGTACAGGAAAAAGTTTGAAAAAGTTTGAAAAAGTTAGTTTTACGAATAACTTTAAACAACGGCGTCCTCTGAGCTCAGGAGGGGTTTTTTCCGTTTCTCTACATCCTAAAGAATAGATCTGTGTGTAGTTTGTTTTATTCTGATAGATTTCGATTTTTGGTACATTTGGGAGTACAAGAAAAAGTTTGAAAAAGTTTGAAAAAGTTAGTTTTACGAATAACTTGAGACAACGGCGTCCTCTGAGGTTCCGACGGCTTTTTTCCGTTTCTCTACATCCTAAAGAATAGATCTGTGTGTAGTTTGTTTTATTCTGATAGATTTCGATTTTTGGTACATTTGGGAGTACAGGAAAAAGTTTGAAAAAGTTTGAAAAAGTTAGTTTTACGAATAACTTTAAACAACGGCGTCCTCTGACGTTCTAAGGGGTTTTTTCCGTTTCTCTACATCCTAAAGAATAGATCTGTGTGTAGTTTGTTTTATTCTGATAGATTTCGATTTTTGGTACATTTGGGAGTACAGGAAAAAGTTTGAAAAAGTTTGAAAAAGTTAGTTTTACGAATAACTTTAAACAACGGCGTCCTCTGAGCTCAGGAGGGGTTTTTTCCGTTTCTCTACATCCTAAAGAATAGATCTGTGTGTAGTTTGTTTTATTCTGATAGATTTCGATTTTTGGTACATTTGGGAGTACAAGAAAAAGTTTGAAAAAGTTTGAAAAAGTTAGTTTTACGAATAACTTGAGACAACGGCGTCCTCTGAGCTCAGGAGGGGTTTTTTCCGTTTCTCTACATCCTAAAGAATAGATCTGTGTGTAGTTTGTTTTATTCTGATAGATTTCGATTTTTGGTACATTTGGGAGTACAGGAAAAAGTTTGAAAAAGTTTGAAAAAGTTAGTTTTACGAATAACTTTAAACAACGGCGTCCTCTGAGCTCAGGAGGGGTTTTTTCCGTTTTTCTACATCCTAAAGAATAGATCTGTGTGTAGTTTGTTTTATTCTGATAGATTTCGATTTTTGGTACATTTGGGAGTACAGGAAAAAGTTTGAAAAAGTTTGAAAAAGTTATGTTTTACGAATAACTTTAAACAACGGCCTAGCTGAGGTTCCGACGGCTTTTTTCCGTTTCTCTACATCCTAAAGAATAGATCTGTGTGTAGTTTGTTTTATTCTGATAGATTTCGATTTTTGGTACATTTGGGAGTACAGGAAAAAGTTTGAAAAAGTTTGAAAAAGTTAGTTTTACGAATAACTTTAAACAACGGCGTCCTCTGAGGTTCCGACGGCTTTTTTCCGTTTCTCTACATCCTAAAGAATAGATCTGTGTGTAGTTTGTTTTATTCTGATAGATTTCGATTTTTTATGTATATAGTTGTACACAATTGAGTTTAGGAAAGTTATGATAGGGTGTGTTTTTTCTTGTATTTCTCACAATGTATAATTTAATAGGAATATATAGTCATTTTAATCTTCTTTCTTTTTTAGTTAGAAAATCTATAAGAGTAAGGGCGAAATATAATATTTCTCAGTTAAATTTTTTCTTTATGTAAAGGATATTGAATATTAAAATAAATTACAGTGTTTCGGTAAATCAGAATCCTATATTTTTTCTGATCATTAATAAATATATTGGGTGAGTGCGGTCAACTACTGGGATTTCTCTATTCGTCAACACAAAGGCGGGAAATGAAAATGTAGACGCGTTGACTTCGGTCTGGCCACGTCATCCTTGAGAGGAGGAGGAGGAGGAGCGTAAGGCCGAGATGAGAATACAGCGTTGCCATTTTACATTAACCGTTGCCGTTGTTTTTATAAAAGAATTGAGAATTTGTGTGGATTTCCAATGAAGAATGAGATTTTTGTTTCTTTGAATGTGAGAAAATGTGAGATTTATATTGAGTGAAGTGTTTTTAGCATATTATTATTAACAGTAATCGGGTTTAAAATGTAATGTTGGTTATTATTTCCAATGAAGCGCAGCTGGCTGAGTTTTTAATGCAACGGTCATTTCTAGATAATCCTGATATAGCCTGGATAAAATTGGAGGACAAATTTTGGATTTTGTATTTACTACGGATGCGCCGAATATTCGGTAGGTATTTGATATTCAGTTTGTGTATTCGGTTCGAGTATGTCTATTTTTTGCCTGAACTAAAAGAAAACCTTCATATGAAAGTAATGGAAAATAATTAAATAGTTAATAAATAAAATATGGAATTAATCCAAGAAAATAAAGCAATTAAACTTCTCTTCAAAATATTTATTTCTTACAATAAACAGATAGCAATCAAATCATTACAAGGGTATCATTACAAAGTATAGTACTGCTAGTATAATTAGTAGAAGTATAAATATTGCCCCACACCAGTGTTTAAACTTAGAATGTTTTTATAAAGAAACGAATCAAGATGTGTAAAGCCTTCATGTTTGAAAAAAATGAACAACGGCGTCCTCTGAGCTCAGGAGGGGTTTTTTCCGTTTCTCTACATCCTAAAGAATAGATCTGTGTGTAGTTTGTTTTATTCTGATAGATTTCGATTTTTGGTACATTTGGGAGTACAGGAAAAAGTTTGAAAAAGTTTGAAAAAGTTAGTTTTACGAATAACTTTAAACAACGGCGTCCTCTGACGTTCCAAGGGGTTTTTTCCGTTTCTCTACATCCTAAAGAATAGATCTGTGTGTAGTTTGTTTTATTCTGATAGATTTCGATTTTTGGTACATTTGGGAGTACAGGAAAAAGTTTGAAAAAGTTTGAAAAAGTTAGTTTTACGAATAACTTTAAACAACGGCGTCTCTGAGGTTCCGACGGCTTTTTTCCGTTTCTCTACATCCTAAAGAATAGATCTGTGTGTAGTTTGTTTTATTCTGATAGATTTCGATTTTTGGTACATTTGGGAGTACAGGAAAAAGTTTGAAAAAGTTTGAAAAAGTTAGTTTTACGAATAACTTTAAACAACGGCGTCCTCTGACGTTCCAAGGGGTTTTTTCCGTTTCTCTACATCCTAAAGAATAGATCTGTGTGTAGTTTGTTTTATTCTGATAGATTTCGATTTTTGGTACATTTGGGAGTACAGGAAAAAGTTTGAAAAAGTTTGAAAAAGTTAGTTTTACGAATAACTTTAAACAACGGCGTCCTCTGAGTTCAGAGGGCTTTTTTCCGTTTCTCTACATCCTAAAGAATAGATCTGTGTGTAGTTTGTTTTATTCTGATAGATTTCGATTTTTGGTACATTTGGGAGTACAGGAAAAAGTTTGAAAAAGTTTGAAAAAGTTAGTTTTACGAATAACTTTAAACAACGGCGTCCTCTGACGTTCTAGAGGGGTTTTTTCCGTTTCTCTACATCCTAAAGAATAGATCTGTGTGTAGTTTGTTTTATTCTGATAGATTTCGATTTTTGGTACATTTGGGAGTACAGGAAAAAGTTTGAAAAAGTTTGAAAAAGTTAGTTTTACGAATAACTTTAAACAACGGCGTCCTCTGACGTTCTAAGGGGTTTTTTCCGTTTCTCTACATCCTAAAGAATAGATCTGTGTGTAGTTTGTTTTATTCTGATAGATTTCGATTTTTGGTACATTTGGGAGTACAGGAAAAAGTTTGAAAAAGTTTGAAAAAGTTAGTTTTACGAATAACTTTAAACAACGGCGTCCTCTGAGCGTTCAGAGGGGTTTTTTCCGTTTCTCTACATCCTAAAGAATAGATCTGTGTGTAGTTTGTTTTATTCTGATAGATTTCGATTTTTGGTACATTTGGGAGTACAGGAAAAAGTTTGAAAAAGTTTGAAAAAGTTAGTTTTACGAATAACTTTAAACAACGGCGTCCTCTGAGTTCTCAGAGGGGTTTTTTCCGTTTCTCTACATCCTAAAGAATAGATCTGTGTGTAGTTTGTTTTATTCTGATAGATTTCGATTTTTGGTACATTTGGGAGTACAGGAAAAAGTTTGAAAAAGTTTGAAAAAGTTAGTTTTACGAATAACTTTAAACAACGGCGTCCTCTGAGGTTCCGACGGGTTTTTTCCGTTTCTCTACATCCTAAAGAATAGATCTGTGTGTAGTTTGTTTTATTCTGATAGATTTCGATTTTTGGTACATTTGGGAGTACAGGAAAAAGTTTGAAAAAGTTTGAAAAAGTTAGTTTTACGAATAACTTTAAACAACGGCGTCCTCTGAGTTCAGAGGGGTTTTTTCCGTTTCTCTACATCCTAAAGAATAGATCTGTGTGTAGTTTGTTTTATTCTGATAGATTTCGATTTTTGGTACATTTGGGAGTACAGGAAAAAGGAGTTTGAAAAAGTTTGAAAAAGTTAGTTTTACGAATAACTTTAAACAACGGCGTCCTCTGAGCTCAGGAGGGGTTTTTTCCGTTTCTCTACATCCTAAAGAATAGATCTGTGTGTAGTTTGTTTTATTCTGATAGATTTCGATTTTTTATGTATATAGTTGTACACAATTGAGTTTAGGAAAGTTATGATAGGGTGTGTTTTTTCTTGTATTTCTCACAATGTATAATTTAATAGGAATATATAGTCATTTTAATCTTCTTTCTTTTTTAGTTAGAAAATCTATAAGAGTAAGGGCGAAATATAATATTTCTCAGTTAAATTTTTTCTTTATGTAAAGGATATTGAATATTAAAATAAATTACAGTGTTTCGGTAAATCAGAATCCTATATTTTTTCTGATCATTAATAAATATATTGGGTGAGTGCGGTCAACTACTGGGATTTCTCTATTCGTCAACACAAAGGCGGGAAATGAAAATGTAGACGCGTTGACTTCGGTCTGGCCACGTCATCCTTGAGAGGAGGAGGAGGAGGAGCGTAAGGCCGAGATGAGAATACAGCGTTGCCATTTTACATTAACCGTTGCCGTTGTTTTTATAAAAGAATTGAGAATTTGTGTGGATTTCCAATGAAGAATGAGATTTTTGTTTCTTTGAATGTGAGAAAATGTGAGATTTATATTGAGTGAAGTGTTTTTAGCATATTATTATTAACAGTAATCGGGTTTAAAATGTAATGTTGGTTATTATTTCCAATGAAGCGCAGCTGGCTGAGTTTTTAATGCAACGGTCATTTCTAGATAATCCTGATATAGCCTGGATAAAATTGGAGGACAAATTTTGGATTTTGTATTTACTACGGATGCGCCGAATATTCGGTAGGTATTTGATATTCAGTTTGTGTATTCGGTTCGAGTATGTCTATTTTTTGCCTGAACTAAAAGAAAACCTTCATATGAAAGTAATGGAAAATAATTAAATAGTTAATAAATAAAATATGGAATTAATCCAAGAAAATAAAGCAATTAAACTTCTCTTCAAAATATTTATTTCTTACAATAAACAGATAGCAATCAAATCATTACAAGGGTATCATTACAAAGTATAGTACTGCTAGTATAATTAGTAGAAGTATAAATATTGCCCCACACCAGTGTTTAAACTTAGAATGTTTTTATAAAGAAACGAATCAAGATGTGTAAAGCCTTCATGTTTGAAAAAAATGAACAACGGCGTCCTCTGAGCTCAGGAGGGGTTTTTTCCGTTTCTCTACATCCTAAAGAATAGATCTGTGTGTAGTTTGTTTTATTCTGATAGATTTCGATTTTTGGTACATTTGGGAGTACAGGAAAAAGTTTGAAAAAGTTTGAAAAAGTTAGTTTTACGAATAACTTTAAACAACGGCGTCCTCTGACGTTCTAGAGGGGTTTTTTCCGTTTCTCTACATCCTAAAGAATAGATCTGTGTGTAGTTTGTTTTATTCTGATAGATTTCGATTTTTGGTACATTTGGGAGTACAGGAAAAAGTTTGAAAAAGTTTGAAAAAGTTAGTTTTACGAATAACTTTAAACAACGGCGTCCTCTGAGCGTTCAGAGGGGTTTTTTCCGTTTCTCTACATCCTAAAGAATAGATCTGTGTGTAGTTTGTTTTATTCTGATAGATTTCGATTTTTGGTACATTTGGGAGTACAGGAAAAAGTTTGAAAAAGTTTGAAAAAGTTGAGTTGTTACGAATAACTTTAAACAACGGCGTTCTCTGAGTTCAGGAGGGGTTTTTTCCGTTTCTCTACATCCTAAAGAATAGATCTGTGTGTAGTTTGTTTTATTCTGATAGATTTCGATTTTTGGTACATTTGGGAGTACAGGAAAAAGTTTGAAAAAGTTTGAAAAAGTTAGTTTTACGAATAACTTTAAACAACGGCGTCCTCTGAGGTTCAGAGGGGTTTTTTCCGTTTCTCTACATCCTAAAGAATAGATCTGTGTGTAGTTTGTTTTATTCTGATAGATTTCGATTTTTGGTACATTTGGGAGTACAGGAAAAAGTTTGAAAAAGTTTGAAAAAGTTAGTTTTACGAATAACTTTAAACAACGGCGTCCTCTGAGCTCAGGAGGGCTTTTTTCCGTTTCTCTACATCCTAAAGAATAGATCTGTGTGTAGTTTGTTTTATTCTGATAGATTTCGATTTTTGGTACATTTGGGAGTACAGGAAAAAGTTTGAAAAAGTTTGAAAAAGTTAGTTTTACGAATAACTTTAAACAACGGCGTTCTCTGAGGTTCCGACGGCTTTTTTCCGTTTCTCTACATCCTAAAGAATAGATCTGTGTGTAGTTTGTTTTATTCTGATAGATTTCGATTTTTGGTACATTTGGGAGTACAGGAAAAAGTTTGAAAAAGTTTGAAAAAGTTAGTTTTACGAATAACTTTAAACAACGGCGTTCTCTGAGGTTCCGAGGGGTTTTTTCCGTTTCTCTACATCCTAAAGAATAGATCTGTGTGTAGTTTGTTTTATTCTGATAGATTTCGATTTTTGGTACATTTGGGAGTACAGGAAAAAGTTTGAAAAAGTTTGAAAAAGTTAGTTTTACGAATAACTTTAAACAACGGCGTCCTCTGAGCTCAGGAGGGGTTTTTTCCGTTTCTCTACATCCTAAAGAATAGATCTGTGTGTAGTTTGTTTTATTCTGATAGATTTCGATTTTTGGTACATTTGGGAGTACAGGAAAAAGTTTGAAAAAGTTTGAAAAAGTTAGTTTTACGAATAACTTTAAACAACGGCGTCCTCTGAGGTTCCGACGGCTTTTTTCCGTTTCTCTACATCCTAAAGAATAGATCTGTGTGTAGTTTGTTTTATTCTGATAGATTTCGATTTTTGGTACATTTGGGAGTACAGGAAAAAGTTTGAAAAAGTTTGAAAAAGTTAGTTTTACGAATAACTTTAAACAACGGCGTCCTCTGAGGTTCCGACGGCTTTTTTCCGTTTCTCTACATCCTAAAGAATAGATCTGTGTGTAGTTTGTTTTATTCTGATAGATTTCGATTTTTGGTACATTTGGGAGTACAGGAAAAAGTTTGAAAAAGTTTGAAAAAGTTAGTTTTACGAATAACTTTAAACAACGGCGTTCTCTGAGGTTCCGACGGCTTTTTTCCGTTTCTCTACATCCTAAAGAATAGATCTGTGTGTAGTTTGTTTTATTCTGATAGATTTCGATTTTTGGTACATTTGGGAGTACAGGAAAAAGTTTGAAAAAGTTTGAAAAAGTTAGTTTTACGAATAACTTTAAACAACGGCGTCCTCTGAGCTCAGGAGGGGTTTTTTCCGTTTCTCTACATCCTAAAGAATAGATCTGTGTGTAGTTTGTTTTATTCTGATAGATTTCGATTTTTGGTACATTTGGGAGTACAGGAAAAAGTTTGAAAAAGTTTGAAAAAGTTAGTTTTACGAATAACTTTAAACAACGGCGTCCTCTGAGGTTCCGACGGCTTTTTTCCGTTTCTCTACATCCTAAAGAATAGATCTGTGTGTAGTTTGTTTTATTCTGATAGATTTCGATTTTTGGTACATTTGGGAGTACAGGAAAAAGTTTGAAAAAGTTTGAAAAAGTTTGAAAAAGTTAGTTTTACGAATAACTTTAAACAACGGCGTCCTCTGAGCTCAGGAGGGGTTTTTTCCGTTTCTCTACATCCTAAAGAATAGATCTGTGTGTAGTTTGTTTTATTCTGATAGATTTCGATTTTTGGTACATTTGGGAGTACAGGAAAAAGTTTGAAAAAGTTTGAAAAAGTTAGTTTTACGAATAACTTTAAACAACGGCGTCCTCTGACGTTCTAAGGGGTTTTTTCCGTTTCTCTACATCCTAAAGAATAGATCTGTGTGTAGTTTGTTTTATTCTGATAGATTTCGATATTTGGTACATTTGGGAGTACAGGAAAAAGTTTGAAAAAGTTTGAAAAAGTTAGTTTTACGAATAACTTTAAACAACGGCGTCCTCTGAGGCTCCGGAGGGGTTTTTTCCGTTTCTCTACATCCTAAAGAATAGATCTGTGTGTAGTTTGTTTTATTCTGATAGATTTCGATTTTTGGTACATTTGGGAGTACAGGAAAAAGTTTGAAATAGTTTGAAAAAGTTAGTTTTACGAATAACTTTAAACAACGGCGTCCTCTGAGGTTCCGAGGGGTTTTTTCCGTTTCTCTACATCCTAAAGAATAGATCTGTGTGTAGTTTGTATTATTCTGAGAGATTTCGATTTTTGGTACATTTGGGAGTACAGGAAAAAGTTTGAAAAAGTTTGAAAAAGTTAGTTTTACGAATAACTTTAAACAACGGCGTCCTCTGAGGCTCCGGAGGGGTTTTTTCCGTTTCTCTACATCCTAAAGAATAGATCTGTGTGTAGTTTGTTTTATTCTGATAGATTTCGATTTTTGGTACATTTGGGAGTACAGGAAAAAGTTTGAAAAAGTTTGAAAAAGTTAGTTTTACGAATAACTTTAAACAACGGCGTCCTCTGAGGTTCCGACGGCTTTTTTCCGTTTCTCTACATCCTAAAGAATAGATCTGTGTGTAGTTTGTTTTATTCTGGTAGATTTCGATTTTTGGTACATTTGGGAGTACAGGAAAAAGTTTGAAAAAGTTTGAAAAAGTTAGTTTTACGAATAACTTTAAACAACGGCGTTCTCTGAGGTTCCGACGGCTTTTTTCCGTTTCTCTACATCCTAAAGAATAGATCTGTGTGTAGTTTGTTTTATTCTGATAGATTTCGATTTTTGGTACATTTGGGAGTACAGGAAAAAGTTTGAAAAAGTTTGAAAAAGTTAGTTTTACGAATAACTTTAAACAACGGCGTCCTCTGAGGTTCCGAGGGGTTTTTTCCGTTTCTCTACATCCTAAAGAATAGATCTGTGTGTAGTTTGTATTATTCTGAGAGATTTCGATTTTTGGTACATTTGGGAGTACAGGAAAAAGTTTGAAAAAGTTTGAAAAAGTTAGTTTTACGAATAACTTTAAACAACGGCGTCCTCTGAGGCTCCGGAGGGGTTTTTTCCGTTTCTCTACATCCTAAAGAATAGATCTGTGTGTAGTTTGTTTTATTGTGAGAGATTTCGATTTTTGGTACATTTGGGAGTACAGGAAAAAGTTTGAAAAAGTTTGAAAAAGTTAGTTTTACGAATAACTTTAAACAACGGCGTCCTCTGAGGCTCCGGAGGGGTTTTTTCCGTTTCTCTACATCCTAAAGAATAGATCTGTGTGTAGTTTGTTTTATTCTGGTAGATTTCGATTTTTGGTACATTTGGGAGTACAGGAAAAAGTTTGAAAAAGTTTGAAAAAGTTAGTTTTACGAATAACTTTAAACAACGGCGTCCTCTGAGCTCAGGAGGGGTTTCTTCCGTTTCTCTACATCCTAAAGAATAGATCTGTGTGTAGTTTGTTTTATTCTGATAGATTTCGATTTTTGGTACATTTGGGAGTACAGGAAAAAGTTTGAAAAAGTTTGAAAAAGTTAGTTTTACGAATAACTTTAAACAACGGCGTTCATCTGAGGTTCCGACGGCTTTTTTCCGTTTCTCTACATCCTAAAGAATAGATCTGTGTGCAGTTTGTTTTATTCTGATAGATTTCGATTTTTGGTACATTTGGGAGTACAGAGAAAAAGTTTGAAAAAGTTTGAAAAAGTTAGTTTTACGAATAACTTTAAACAACGGCGTCCTCTGACGTTCTAGAGGGGTTTTTTCCGTTTCTCTACATCCTAAAGAATAGATCTGTGTGTAGTTTGTATTATTCTGAGAGATTTCGATTTTTGGTACATTTGGGAGTACAGGAAAAAGTTTGAAAAAGTTTGAAAAAGTTAGTTTTACGAATAACTTTAAACAACGGCGTCCTCTGAGCTCAGGAGGGGTTTTTTCCGTTTCTCTACATCCTAAAGAATAGATCTGTGTGTAGTTTGTTTTATTCTGATAGATTTCGATTTTTGGTACATTTGGGAGTACAGGAAAAAGTTTGAAAAAGTTTGAAAAAAGTTAGTTTTACGAATAACTTTAAACAACGGCGTCCTCTGAGCTCAGGAGGGGTTTTTTCCGTTTCTCTACATCCTAAAGAATAGATCTGTGTGTAGTTTGTTTTATTCTGATAGATTTCGATTTTTGGTACATTTGGGAGTACAGGAAAAAGTTTGAAAAAGTTTGAAAAAGTTTGAAAAAGTTGTTTACGAATAACTTTAAACAACGGCGTCATCTGAGTTCAGAGGGGTTTTTTCCGTTTCTCTACATCCTAAAGAATAGATCTATGTGTTTTGTTTTAATTTATACATTTCGATTTTTGGTACATTTGGGAGTACAGAGAAAAAGTTTGAAAAAGTTTGAAAAAGTTAGTTTTACGAATAACTTTAAACAACGGCGTCCTCTGAGCTCAGGAGGGGTTTTTTCCGTTTCTCTACATCCTAAAGAATAGATCTGTGTGTAGTTTGTTTTATTCTGATAATTTCGATTTTTGGTACATTTGGGAGTACAGGAAAAAGTTTGAAAAAGTTTGAAAAAGTTAGTTTTACGAATAACTTTAAACAACGGCGTCCTCTGAGGTTCCGACGGCTTTTTTCCGTTTCTCTACATCCTAAAGAATAGATCTGTGTGTAGTTTGTTTTATTCTGATAGATTTCGATTTTTGGTACATTTGGGAGTACAGGAAAAAGTTTGAAAAAGTTTGAAAAAGTTAGTTTTACGAATAACTTTAAACAACGGCGTCATCTGAGGTTCCGACGGGTTTTTTCCGTTTCTCTACATCCTAAAGAATAGATCTGTGTGTAGTTTGTTTTATTCTGATAGATTTCGATTTTTGGTACATTTGGGAGTACAGGAAAAAGTTTGAAAAAGTTTGAAAAAGTTAGTTTTACGAATAACTTTAAACAACGGCGTCCTCTGAGGTTCCGACGGCTTTTTTCCGTTTCTCTACATCCTAAAGAATAGATCTGTGTGTAGTTTGTTTTATTCTGATAGATTTCGATTTTTGGTACATTTGGGAGTACAGGAAAAAGTTTGAAAAAGTTTGAAAAAGTTAGTTTTACGAATAACTTTAAACAACGGCGTCCTCTGAGGTTCCAGAGGGGTTTTTTCCGTTTCTCTACATCCTAAAGAATAGATCTGTGTGTAGTTTGTTTTATTCTGATAGATTTCGATTTTTTATGTATATAGTTGTACAGCAATTGAGTTTAGGAAAGTTATGATAGGTGTGTTTTTTCTTGTATTTCTCACAATGTATAATTTAATAGGAATATATAGTCATTTTAATCTTCTTTCTTTTTTAGTTAGAAAATCTATAAGAGTAAGGGCGAAATATAATATTTCTCAGTTAAATTTTTTCTTTATGTAAAGGATATTGAATATTAAAATAAATTACAGTGTTTCGGTAAATCAGAATCCTATATTTTTTCTTATCATTAATAAATATATTGGGTGAGTGCGGTCAACTACTGGGATTTCTCTATTCGTCAACACAAAGGCGGGAAATGAAAATGTAGACGCGTTGACTTCGGTCTGGCCACGTCATCCTTGAGAGGAGGAGGAGGAGGAGCGTAAGGCCGAGATGAGAATACAGCGTTGCCATTTTATATTAACCGTTGCCGTTGTTTTTATAAAAGAATTGAGAATTTGTGTGGATTTCCAATGAAGAATGAGATTTTTGTTTCTTTGAATGTGAGAAAATGTGAGATTTATATTGAGTGAAGTGTTTTTAGCATATTATTATTAACAGTAATCGGGTTTAAAATGTAATGTTGGTTATTATTTCCAATGAAGCGCAGCTGGCTGAGTTTTTAATGCAACGGTCATTTCTAGATAATCCTGATATAGCCTGGATAAAATTGGAGGACAAATTTTGGATTTTGTATTTACTACGGATGCGCCGAATATTCGGTAGGTATTTGATATTCAGTTTGTGTATTCGGTTCGAGTATGTCTATTTTTTGCCTGAACTAAAAGAAAACCTTCATATGAAAGTAATGGAAAATAATTAAATAGTTAATAAATAAAATATGGAATTAATCCAAGAAAATAAAGCAATTAAACTTCTCTTCAAAATATTTATTTCTTACAATAAACAGATAGCAATCAAATCATTACAAGGGTATCATTACAAAGTATAGTATTGCTAGTATAATTAGTAGAAGTATAAATATTGCCCCACACCAGTGTTTAAACTTAGAATGTTTTTATAAAGAAACGAATCAAGATGTGTAAAGTCTTCATGTTTGAAAAAAATGAACAACGGCGTCCTCTGAGCTCAGGAGGGGTTTTTTCCGTTTCTCTACATCCTAAAGAATAGATCTGTGTGTAGTTTGTTTTATTCTGATAGATTTCGATTTTTGGTACATTTGGGAGTACAGGAAAAAGTTTGAAAAAGTTTGAAAAAGTTAGTTTTACGAATAACTTTAAACAACGGCGTCCTCTGAGGTTCCAAGGGGTTTTTTCCGTTTCTCTACATCCTAAAGAATAGATCTGTGTGTAGTTTGTTTTATTCTGATAGATTTCGATTTTTGGTACATTTGGGAGTACAGGAAAAAGTTTGAAAAAGTTTGAAAAAGTTAGTTTTACGAATAACTTTAAACAACGGCGTCCTCTGAGGTTCCGACGGCTTTTTTCCGTTTCTCTACATCCTAAAGAATAGATCTGTGTGTAGTTTGTTTTATTCTGATAGATTTCGATTTTTGGTACATTTGGGAGTACAGGAAAAAGTTTGAAAAAGTTTGAAAAAGTTAGTTTTACGAATAACTTTAGACAACGGCGTCCTCTGAGGTTCCGACGGGTTTTTTCCGTTTCTCTACATCCTAAAGAATAGATCTGTGTGTAGTTTGTTTTATTCTGATAGATTTCGATTTTTGGTACATTTGGGAGTACAGGAAAAAGTTTGAAAAAGTTTGAAAAAGTTAGTTTTACGAATAACTTTAAACAACGGCGTCCTCTGAGCTCAGGAGGGCTTTTTTCCGTTTCTCTACATCCTAAAGAATAGATCTGTGTGTAGTTTGTTTTATTCTGATAGATTTCGATTTTTGGTACATTTGGGAGTACAGGAAAAAGTTTGAAAAAGTTTGAAAAAGTTAGTTTTACGAATAACTTTAAACAACGGCGTCCTCTGAGCTCAGGAGGGGTTTTTTCCGTTTCTCTACATCCTAAAGAATAGATCTGTGTGTAGTTTGTTTTAATTCTGATAGATTTCGATTTTTGGTACATTTGGGAGTACAGAAAAAAGTTTGAAAAAGTTTGAAAAAGTTAGTTTTACGAATAACTTTAAACAACGGCGTCCTCTGAGGTTCCGACGGCTTTTTTCCGTTTCTCTACATCCTAAAGAATAGATCTGTGTGTAGTTTGTTTTATTCTGATGAGATTTCGATTTTTGGTACATTTGGGAGTACAGAGAAAAAGTTTGAAAAAGTTTGAAAAAGTTAGTTTTACGAATAACTTTAAACAACGGCGTCCTCTGAGCTCAGGAGGGGTTTTTTCCGTTTCTCTACATCCTAAAGAATAGATCTGTGTGTAGTTTGTTTTATTTGATAGATTTCGATTTTTGGTACATTTGGGAGTACAGGAAAAAAGTTTGAAAAAGTTTGAAAAAGTTAGTTTTACGAATAACTTTAAACAACGGCGTCCTCTGAGGTTCCGACGGCTTTTTTCCGTTTCTCTACATCCTAAAGAATAGATCTGTGTGTAGTTTGTTTTATTCTGATAGATTTCGATTTTTGGTACATTTGGGAGTACAGGAAAAAGTTTGAAAAAGTTTGAAAAAGTTAGTTTTACGAATAACTTGAAACAACGGCGTCATCTGAGCTCAGGAGGGTTTTTTCCGTTTCTCTACATCCTAAAGAATAGATCTGTGTGTAGTTTGTTTTATTCTGATAGATTTCGATTTTTGGTACATTTGGGAGTACAGGAAAAAGTTTGAAAAAGTTTGAAAAAGTTTGAAAAAGTTAGTTTTACGAATAACTTTAAACAACGGCGTCCTCTGAGCTCAGGAGGGGTTTTTTCCGTTTCTCTACATCCTAAAGAATAGATCTGTGTGTAGTTTGTTTTATTCTGATAGATTTCGATTTTTGGTACATTTGGGAGTACAGGAAAAAGTTTGAAAAAGTTTGAAAAAGTTAGTTTTACGAATAACTTTAAACAACGGCGTCCTCTGAGTTCAGAGGGGTTTTTTCCGTTTCTCTACATCCTAAAGAATAGATCTGTGTGTAGTTTGTTTTATTCTGATAGATTTCGATTTTTGGTACATTTGGGAGTACAGGAAAAAGTTTGAAAAAGTTTGAAAAAGTTAGTTTTACGAATAACTTGAGAGAACGGCGTCCTCTGAGGCTCCGGAGGGGTTTTTTCCGTTTCTCTACATCCTAAAGAATAGATCTGTGTGTAGTTTGTTTAATTCTGATAGATTTCGATTTTTGGTACATTTGGGAGTACAGGAAAAAGTTTGAAAAAGTTTGAAAAAGTTAGTTTTACGAATAACTTTAAACAACGGCGTCCTCTGAGGTTCCGACGGCTTTTTTCCGTTTCTCTACATCCTAAAGAATAGATCTGTGTGTAGTTTGTTTTATTCTGATAGATTTCGATTTTTGGTACATTTGGGAGTACAGGAAAAAGTTTGAAAAAGTTTGAAAAAGTTAGTTTTACGAATAACTTTAAACAACGGCGTCCTCTGAGCTCAGGAGGGGTTTTTTCCGTTTCTCTACATCCTAAAGAATAGATCTGTGTGTAGTTTGTTTTATTCTGATAGATTTCGATTTTTGGTACATTTGGGAGTACAGGAAAAAGTTTGAAAAAGTTTGAAAAAGTTTGAAAAAGTTAGTTTTACGAATAACTTTAAACAACGGCGTCCTCTGAGTTCAAGGGGTTTTTTCCGTTTCTCTACATCCTAAAGAATAGATCTGTGTGTAGTTTGTTTTATTCTGATAGATTTCGATTTTTGGTACATTTGGGAGTACAGGAAAAAGTTTGAAAAAGTTTGAAAAAGTTAGTTTTACGAATAACTTTAAACAACGGCGTCATCTGAGGTTCCGACGGGTTTTTTCCGTTTCTCTACATCCTAAAGAATAGATCTGTGTGTAGTTTGTTTTATTCTGATAGATTTCGATTTTTGGTACATTTGGGAGTACAGGAAAAAAGTTTGAAAAAGTTTGAAAAAGTTAGTTTTACGAATAACTTTAAACAACGGCGTCCTCTGAGCTCAGGAGGGGTTTTTTCCGTTTCTCTACATCCTAAAGAATAGATCTGTGTGTAGTTTGTTTTATTCTGATAGATTTCGATTTTTGGTACATTTGGGAGTACAGGAAAAAGTTTGAAAAAGTTTGAAAAAGTTAGTTTTACGAATAACTTTAAACAACGGCGTCCTCTGAGGTTCCGACGGCTTTTTTCCGTTTCTCTACATCCTAAAGAATAGATCTGTGTGTAGTTTGTTTTATTCTGATAGATTTCGATTTTTGGTACATTTGGGAGTACAGGAAAAAGTTTGAAAAAGTTTGAAAAAGTTAGTTTTACGAATAACTTTAAACAACGGCGTCCTCTGAGGTTCCGACGGCTTTTTTCCGTTTCTCTACATCCTAAAGAACAGATCTGTGCGTAGTTTTGTTTTAATTCTGATTAGATTTCGATTTTTGGTACATTTGGGAGTACAGGAAAAAGTTTGAAAAAGTTTGAAAAAGTTAGTTTTACGAATAACTTGAGACAACGGCGTCCTCTGAGCTCAGGAGGGGTTTTTTCCGTTTCTCCACCTCCTAAAGAATAGATCTGTGCGTAGTTTTGTTTTAATTCTGATTAGATTTCGATTTTTGGTACATTTGGGAGTACAGGAAAAAGTTTGAAAAAGTTTGAAAAAGTTTGAAAAAGTTAGTTTTACGAATAACTTTAAACAACGGCGTCCTCTGAGCTCAGGAGGGGTTTTTTCCGTTTCTCTACATCCTAAAGAATAGATGTGTGTGCAGTTTGTTTTAATCTGATCAGATTTCGATTTTTGGTACATTTGGGAGTACAGGAAAAAGTTTGAAAAAGTTTGCAAAAGTTAGTTTTACGAATAACATTGAGACAACGGCGTCAGCTGAGGCTCCGGAGGGGTTTTTTCCGTTTCTCTACATCCTAAAGAATAGATGTGTGTGCAGTTTGTTTTAATCTGATCAGATTTCGATTTTTGGTACATTTGGGAGTACAGGAAAAAGTTTGAAAAAGTTTGAAAAAGTTAGTTTTACGAATAACTTTAAACAACGGCGTCAGCTGAGGCTCCGGAGGGGTTTTTTCCGTTTCTCTACCTCCTAAAGAATAGATCGATGCGTGCATTTTGTTTTAATTAATCAGATTTCGATTTTTGGTACATTTGGGAGTACAGGAAAAAGTTTGAAAAAGTTTGAAAAAGTTAGTTTTACGAATAACTTTAAACAACGGCGTCCTCTGAGGCTCCGGAGGGGTTTTTTCCGTTTCTCTACATCCTAAAGAACAGATCTGTGTGTAGTTTGTTTAATTCTGATAGATTTCGATTTTTGGTACATTTGGGAGTACAGGAAAAAGTTTGAAAAAGTTTGAAAAAGTTTGAAAAAGTTAGTTTTACGAATAACTTGAGACAACGGCGTCAGCTGAGGCTCCGGAGCGGCTTTTTTCCGTTTCTCTACATCCTAAAGAATAGATGTCTGTGCATTTTGTTTTAATCTGATGGCATTTCGATTTTTGGTACATTTGGGAGTACAGGAAAAAGTTTGAAAAAGTTTGAAAAAGTTTGAAAAAGTTAGTTTTACGAATAACTTGAGACAACGGCGTCCTCTGAGCTCAGGAGGGGTTTTTTCCGTTTCTCTACATCCTAAAGAATAGATGTGTGTGCAGTTTGTTTTAATCTGATCAGATTTCGATTTTTGGTACATTTGGGAGTACAGGAAAAAGTTTGAAAAAGTTTGAAAAAGTTAGTTTTACGAATAACTTTAAACAACGGCGTCCTCTGAGGCTCCGGAGGGGTTTTGTCCGTTTCTCTACATCCTAAAGAATAGGTCTGTGTGCAGTTTGTTTTATTCTGATGGATTTCGATTTTTGGTACATTTGGGAGTACAGGAAAAAGTTTGAAAAAGTTTGAAAAAGTTAGTTTTACGAATAACTTTAAAGAACGGCGTCCTAGCTGAGGTGCCGACGGGTTTTTTCCGTTTCTCTACATCCTAAAGAATAGATCTGTGTGTAGTTTGTTTTATTCTGATAGATTTCGATTTTTGGTACATTTGGGAGTACAGGAAAAAGTTTCAAAAAGTTTGAAAAAGTTTGAAAAAGTTTGTTTACGAATAACTTTAAACAACGGCCTCAGCTGAGGTTCCGACGGCTTTTTTCCGTTTCTCTACATCCTAAAGAATTGATCTATGCGTGTTTTGTTTTAATTTATTACATTTCGATTTTTGGTACATTTGGGAGTACAGAAAAAAGTTTGAAAAAGTTTGAAAAAGTTTGAAAAAGTTAGTTTTACGAATAACTTTAAACAACGGCGTCCTCTGAGCTCAGGAGGGGTTTTTTCCGTTTCTCTACATCCTAAAGAATAGATCTGTGTGTAGTTTGTTTTATTCTGATGAATTTCGATTTTTGGTACATTTGGGAGTACAGGAAAAAGTTTGAAAAAGTTTGAAAAAGTTAGTTTACGAATAACTTTAAACAACGGCCTCAGCTGAGGTTCCGACGGCTTTTTTCCGTTTCTCTACATTCTAAAGAATAGATCTGTGTGTAGTTTGTTTTATTCTGATAGATTTGAATTTTTGGTACATTTGGGAGTACAGGAAAAAGTTTGAAAAAGTTTGAAAAAGTTAGTTTTACGAATAACTTTAAACAACGGCCTCAGCTGAGGTTCCGACGGGTTTTTTCCGTTTCTCTACATCCTAAAGAATAGATCTGTGTGTAGTTTGTTTTATTCTGATAGATTTCGATTTTTGGTACATTTGGGAGTACAGGAAAAAGTTTCAAAAAGTTTGAAAAAGTTAGTTTTACGAATAACTTTAAACAACGGCCTCAGCTGAGGTTCCAAGGGGTTTTTTCCGTTTCTCTACATCCTAAAGAATAGATCTGTGTGTAGTTTGTTTTATTCTGATAGATTTCGATTTTTGGTACATTTGGGAGTACAGGAAAAAGTTTGAAAAAGTTTGAAAAAGTTAGTTTTACGAATAACTTGAGACAACGGCCTCAGCTGAGGTTCCGACGGGTTTTTTCCGTTTCTCTACATCCTAAAGAATAGATCTGTGTGTAGTTTGTTTTATTCTGATAAATTTCGATTTTTGGTACATTTGGGAGTACAGGAAAAAGTTTGAAAAAGTTTGAAAAAGTTTGAAAAAGTTAGTTTTACGAATAACTTTAAACAACGGCGTCCTCTGAGCTCAGGAGGGGTTTTTTCCGTTTCTCTACATCCTAAAGAATAGATCTGTGTGTAGTTTGTTTTATTCTGATGGATTTCGATTTTTGGTACATTTGGGAGTACAGGAAAAAGTTTGAAAAAGTTTGAAAAAGTTTGAAAAAGTTAGTTTTACGAATAACTTGAGACAACGGCCTCAGCTGAGGTTCCGACGGGTTTTTTCCGTTTCTCTACATCCTAAAGAATAGATCTGTGTGTAGTTTGTTTTATTCTGATAGATTTCGATTTTTGGTACATTTGGGAGTACAGGAAAAAGTTTCAAAAAGTTTGAAAAAGTTAGTTTTACGAATAACTTGAGACAACGGCCTCAGCTGAGGTTCCGACGGGTTTTTTCCGTTTCTCTACATCCTAAAGAATAGATCTGTGTGTAGTTTGTTTTATTCTGATAGATTTCGATTTTTGTTACATTTGGGAGTACAGGAAAAAGTTTGAAAAAGTTTGAAAAAGTTAGTTTTACGAATAACTTGAGACAACGGCGTCCTCTGAGCTCAGGAGGGGTTTTTTCCGTTTCTCTACCTCCTAAAGAATAGATCTATGCGTGTTTTGTTTTAATTTATTACATTTCGATTTTTGGTACATTTGGGAGTACAGAAAAAAGTTTGAAAAAGTTTGAAAAAGTTAGTTTTACGAATAACTTTAAACAACGGCGTCCTCTGAGCTCAGGAGGGGTTTTTTCCGTTTCTCTACATCCTAAAGGATAGATCTGTGTGTAGTTTCTTTTATTCTGATGGATTTCGATTTTTGGTACATTTGGGAGTACAGGAAAAAGTTTGAAAAAGTTTGAAAAAGTTAGTTTTACGAATAACTTTAAACAACGGCGTCCTCTGAGCTCAGGAGGGGTTTTTTCCGTTTCTCTACATCCTAAAGAATAGATCTGTGTGTAGTTTCTTTTATTCTGATGGATTTCGATTTTTGGTACATTTGGGAGTACAGGAAAAAGTTTGAAAAAGTTTGAAAAAGTTAGTTTTACGAATAACTTTAAACAACGGCGTCCTCTGAGCTCAGGAGGGGTTTTTTCCGTTTCTCTACATCCTAAAGGATAGATCTGTGTGTAGTTTCTTTTATTCTGATGGATTTCGATTTTTGGTACATTTGGGAGTACAGGAAAAAGTTTGAAAAAGTTTGAAAAAGTTAGTTTTACGAATAACTTTAAACAACGGCGTCCTCTGAGCTCAGGAGGGGTTTTTTCCGTTTCTCTACATCCTAAAGAATAGATCTGTGTGTAGTTTGTTTAATTCTGATAGATTTCGATTTTTGGTACATTTGGGAGTACAGGAAAAAGTTTGAAAAAGTTTGAAAAAGTTAGTTTTACGATTAACTTGAGACAACGGCCTCAGCTGAGGTTCCGACGGCTTTTTTCCGTTTCTCTACATCCTAAAGAATAGATCTCTGTGCATTTTGTTTTATTCTGATAGATTTCGATTTTTGGTACATTTGGAAGTACAGAAAAAAGTTTGAAAAAGTTTGAAAAAGTTAGTTTTACGAATAACTTTTTTTTTTTTGGTTAGAAAATCTATAAGAGTAAGGGCGAAATATAATATTTCTCAGTTAAATTTTTTCTTTATGTAAAGGATATTGATTATTAAAATAAATTACAGTGTTTCGGTAAATCAGAATCCTATATTTTTTCTTATCATTAATAAATATATTGGGTGAGTGCGGTCAACTACTGGGATTTCTCTATTCGTCAACACAAAGGCGGGAAATGAAAATGTAGACGCGTTGACTTCGGTCTGGCCACGTCATCCTTGAGAGGAGGAGGAGGAGGAGCGTAAGGCTGAGATGAGAATACAGCGTTGCCATTTTATATTAACCGTTGCCGTTGTTTTTATAAAAGAATTGAGAATTTGTGTGGATTTCCAATGAAGAATGAGATTTTTGTTTCTTTGAATGTGAGAAAATGTGAGATTTATATTGAGTGAAGTGTTTTTAGCATATTATTATTAACAGTAATCGGGTTTAAAATGTAATGTTGGTTATTATTTCCAATGAAGCGCAGCTGGCTGAGTTTTTAATGCAACGGTCATTTCTAGATAATCCTGATATAGCCTGGATAAAATTGGAGGACAAATTTTGGATTTTGTATTTGCTAGGGATGCGCCGAATATTCGGTAGGTATTTGATATTCAGTTTGTGTATTCGGTTCGAGTATGTCTATTTTTTGCCAGAACTAAAAGAAAACCTTCATATGAAAGTAATGGAAAATAATTAAATAGTTCATAAATAAAATATGGAATTAATCCAAGAAAATAAAGCAATTAAACTTCTCTTCAAAATATTTATTTCTTACAATAAACAGATAGCAATCAAATCATTACAAGGGTATCATTACAAAGTATAGTATTGCTAGTATAATTAGTAGAAGTATAAATATTGCCCCACACCAGTGTTTAAACTTGGAATGTTTTTATAAAGAAACGAATCAAGATGTGTAAAGTCTTCATGTTTGAAAAAAATGAACAACGGCGTCCTCTGAGCTCAGGAGGGGTTTTTTCCGTTTCTCTACATCCTAAAGAATAGATCTGTGTGTAGTTTCTTTTATTCTGATGGATTTCGATTTTTGGTACATTTGGGAGTACAGGAAAAAGTTTGAAAAAGTTTGAAAAAGTTAGTTTTACGAATAACTTGAGACAACGGCCTCAGCTGAGGTTCCGACGGGTTTTTTCCGTTTCTCTACATCCTAAAGAATAGATCTGTGTGTAGTTTGTTTTATTCTGATAGATTTCGATTTTTGGTACATTTGGGAGTACAGGAAAAAGTTTGAAAAAGTTTGAAAAAGTTTGAAAAAGTTAGTTTTACGAATAACTTTAAACAACGGCGTCCTCTGATGTTCCAAGGGGTTTTTTCCGTTTCTCTACATCCTAAAGAATAGATCTGTGTGTAGTTTGTTTTATTCTGATAGATTTCGATTTTTGGTACATTTGGGAGTACAGGAAAAAGTTTGAAAAAGTTTGAAAAAGTTAGTTTTACGAATAACTTGAGACAACGGCCTCAGCTGAGGTTCCGACGGGTTTTTTCCGTTTCTCTACATCCTAAAGAATAGATCTGTGTGTAGTTTGTTTTATTCTGATAGATTTCGATTTTTGGTACATTTGGGAGTACAGGAAAAAGTTTGAAAAAGTTTGAAAAAGTTAGTTTTACGAATAACTTGAGACAACGGCGTCCTCTGAGCTCAGGAGGGGTTTTTTCCGTTTCTCTACCTCCTAAAGAATAGATCTCTGTGCATTTTGTTTTATTCTGATGGATTTCGATTTTTGGTACATTTGGGAGTACAAGAAAAAGTTTGAAAAAGTTTGAAAAAGTTAGTTTTACGAATAACTTGAGAAAACGGCGTCCTCTGAGCTCAGGAGGGGTTTTTTCCGTTTCTCTACATCCTAAAGAATAGATCTGTGTGTAGTTTGTTTTATTCTGATAGATTTCGATTTTTGTTACATTTGGGAGTACAGGAAAAAGTTTCAAAAAGTTTGAAAAAGTTAGTTTTACGAATAACTTGAGACAACGGCGTCCTCTGAGCTCAGGAGGGGTTTTTTCCGTTTCTCTACCTCCTAAAGAATAGATCTATGCGTGTTTTGTTTTAATTTATTACATTTCGATTTTTGGTACATTTGGGAGTACAGAAAAAAGTTTGAAAAAGTTTGAAAAAGTTAGTTTTACGAATAACTTTAAACAACGGCGTCCTCTGAGCTCAGGAGGGGTTTTTTCCGTTTCTCTACATCCTAAAGAATAGATCTGTGTGTAGTTTGTTTAATTCTGATAGATTTCGATTTTTGGTACATTTGGGAGTACAGGAAAAAGTTTGAAAAAGTTTGAAAAAGTTAGTTTTACGATTAACTTGAGACAACGGCCTCAGCTGAGGTTCCGACGGCTTTTTTCCGTTTCTCTACATCCTAAAGAATAGATCTCTGTGCATTTTGTTTTATTCTGATGGATTTCGATTTTTGGTACATTTGGGAGTACAAGAAAAAGTTTGAAAAAGTTTGAAAAAGTTAGTTTTACGAATAACTTGAGACAACGGCGTCCTCTGAGCTCAGGAGGGGTTTTTTCCGTTTCTCTACATCCTAAAGAATAGATCTGTGTGTAGTTTGTTTTATTCTGATAGATTTCGATTTTTGGTACATTTGGGAGTACAGGAAAAAGTTTGAAAAAGTTTGAAAAAGTTAGTTTTACGAATAACTTGAGACAACGGCGTCCTCTGAGCTCAGGAGGGGTTTTTTCCGTTTCTCTACATCCTAAAGAATAGATCTGTGTGTAGTTTGTTTTATTCTGATAGATTTCGATTTTTGGTACATTTGGGAGTACAGGAAAAAGTTTGAAAAAGTTTGAAAAAGTTAGTTTTACGAATAACTTGAGACAACGGCGTCCTCTGAGCTCAGGAGGGGTTTTTTCCGTTTCTCTACATCCTAAAGAATAGATCTGTGTGTAGTTTGTTTAATTCTGATAGATTTCGATTTTTGGTACATTTGGGAGTACAGGAAAAAGTTTGAAAAAGTTTGAAAAAGTTAGTTTTACGATTAACTTGAGACAACGGCCTCAGCTGAGGTTCCGACGGCTTTTTTCCGTTTCTCTACATCCTAAAGAATAGATCTCTGTGCATTTTGTTTTATTCTGATGGATTTCGATTTTTGGTACATTTGGGAGTACAAGAAAAAGTTTGAAAAAGTTCGAAAAAGTTAGTTTTACGAATAACTTTAAACAACGGCGTCCTCTGAGCTCAGGAGGGGTTTTTTCCGTTTCTCTACATCCTAAAGAATAGATCTGTGTGTAGTTTGTTTTATTCTGATAAATTTCGATTTTTGGTACATTTGGGAGTACAGGAAAAAGTTTGAAAAAGTTTGAAAAAGTTTGAAAAAGTTAGTTTTACGAATAACTTTAAACAACGGCGTCCTCTGATGTTCCAAGGGGTTTTTTCCGTTTCTCTACATCCTAAAGAATAGATCTGTGTGTAGTTTGTTTTATTCTGATAGATTTCGATTTTTGGTACATTTGGGAGTACAGGAAAAAGTTTGAAAAAGTTTGAAAAAGTTAGTTTTACGAATAACTTGAGACAACGGCCTCAGCTGAGGTTCCGACGGGTTTTTTCCGTTTCTCTACATCCTAAAGAATAGATCTGTGTGTAGTTTGTTTTATTCTGATAAATTTCGATTTTTGGTACATTTGGGAGTACAGGAAAAAGTTTGAAAAAGTTTGAAAAAGTTTGAAAAAGTTAGTTTTACGAATAACTTTAAACAACGGCGTCCTCTGAGCTCAGGAGGGGTTTTTTCCGTTTCTCTACATCCTAAAGAATAGATCTGTGTGTAGTTTGTTTTATTCTGATAGATTTCGATTTTTGGTACATTTGGGAGTACAGGAAAAAGTTTGAAAAAGTTTGAAAAAGTTAGTTTTACGAATAACTTGAGACAACGGCCTCAGCTGAGGTTCCGACGGGTTTTTTCCGTTTCTCTACATCCTAAAGAATAGATCTGTGTGTAGTTTGTTTTATTCTGATAGATTTCGATTTTTGGTACATTTGGGAGTACAGGAAAAAGTTTGAAAAAGTTTGAAAAAGTTAGTTTTACGAATAACTTGAGACAACGGCGTCCTCTGAGCTCAGGAGGGGTTTTTTCCGTTTCTCTACATCCTAAAGAATAGATCTGTGTGTAGTTTGTTTAATTCTGATAGATTTCGATTTTTGGTACATTTGGGAGTACAGGAAAAAGTTTGAAAAAGTTTGAAAAAGTTAGTTTTACGATTAACTTGAGACAACGGCCTCAGCTGAGGTTCCGACGGCTTTTTTCCGTTTCTCTACATCCTAAAGAATAGATCTCTGTGCATTTTGTTTTATTCTGATGGATTTCGATTTTTGGTACATTTGGGAGTACAAGAAAAAGTTTGAAAAAGTTTGAAAAAGTTAGTTTTACGAATAACTTTAAACAACGGCGTCCTCTGAGCTCAGGAGGGGTTTTTTCCGTTTCTCTACATCCTAAAGAATAGATCTGTGTGTAGTTTGTTTTATTCTGATAAATTTCGATTTTTGGTACATTTGGGAGTACAGGAAAAAGTTTGAAAAAGTTTGAAAAAGTTTGAAAAAGTTAGTTTTACGAATAACTTTAAACAACGGCGTCCTCTGATGTTCCAAGGGGTTTTTTCCGTTTCTCTACATCCTAAAGAATAGATCTGTGTGTAGTTTGTTTTATTCTGATAGATTTCGATTTTTGGTACATTTGGGAGTACAGGAAAAAGTTTGAAAAAGTTTGAAAAAGTTAGTTTTACGAATAACTTGAGACAACGGCCTCAGCTGAGGTTCCGACGGGTTTTTTCCGTTTCTCTACATCCTAAAGAATAGATCTGTGTGTAGTTTGTTTTATTCTGATAAATTTCGATTTTTGGTACATTTGGGAGTACAGGAAAAAGTTTGAAAAAGTTTGAAAAAGTTTGAAAAAGTTAGTTTTACGAATAACTTTAAACAACGGCGTCCTCTGAGCTCAGGAGGGGTTTTTTCCGTTTCTCTACATCCTAAAGAATAGATCTGTGTGTAGTTTGTTTAATTCTGATAGATTTCGATTTTTGGTACATTTGGGAGTACAGGAAAAAGTTTGAAAAAGTTTGAAAAAGTTAGTTTTACGATTAACTTGAGACAACGGCCTCAGCTGAGGTTCCGACGGCTTTTTTCCGTTTCTCTACATCCTAAAGAATAGATCTCTGTGCATTTTGTTTTATTCTGATGGATTTCGATTTTTGGTACATTTGGGAGTACAAGAAAAAGTTTGAAAAAGTTTGAAAAAGTTAGTTTTACGAATAACTTGAGACAACGGCGTCCTCTGAGCTCAGGAGGGGTTTTTTCCGTTTCTCTACATCCTAAAGAATAGATCTGTGTGTAGTTTGTTTTATTCTGATAGATTTCGATTTTTGGTACATTTGGGAGTACAGGAAAAAGTTTGAAAAAGTTTGAAAAAGTTTGAAAAAGTTAGTTTTACGAATAACTTTAAACAACGGCGTCCTCTGATGTTCCAAGGGGTTTTTTCCGTTTCTCTACATCCTAAAGAATAGATCTGTGTGTAGTTTGTTTTATTCTGATAGATTTCGATTTTTGGTACATTTGGGAGTACAGGAAAAAGTTTGAAAAAGTTTGAAAAAGTTAGTTTTACGAATAACTTGAGACAACGGCCTCAGCTGAGGTTCCGACGGGTTTTTTCCGTTTCTCTACATCCTAAAGAATAGATCTGTGTGTAATTTTTGGTACATTTGGGAGTACAGGAAAAAGTTTGAAAAAGTTTGAAAAAGTTAGTTTTACGATTAACTTGAGACAACGGCCTCAGCTGAGGTTCCGACGGCTTTTTTCCGTTTCTCTACATCCTAAAGAATAGATCTCTGTGCATTTTGTTTTATTCTGATGGATTTCGATTTTTGGTACATTTGGGAGTACAAGAAAAAGTTTGAAAAAGTTTGAAAAAGTTAGTTTTACGAATAACTTTAAACAACGGCGTCCTCTGAGCTCAGGAGGGGTTTTTTCCGTTTCTCTACATCCTAAAGAATAGATCTGTGTGTAGTTTGTTTTATTCTGATAAATTTCGATTTTTGGTACATTTGGGAGTACAGGAAAAAGTTTGAAAAAGTTTGAAAAAGTTTGAAAAAGTTAGTTTTACGAATAACTTTAAACAACGGCGTCCTCTGATGTTCCAAGGGGTTTTTTCCGTTTCTCTACATCCTAAAGAATAGATCTGTGTGTAGTTTGTTTTATTCTGATAGATTTCGATTTTTGGTACATTTGGGAGTACAGGAAAAAGTTTGAAAAAGTTTGAAAAAGTTAGTTTTACGAATAACTTGAGACAACGGCCTCAGCTGAGGTTCCGACGGGTTTTTTCCGTTTCTCTACATCCTAAAGAATAGATCTGTGTGTAGTTTGTTTTATTCTGATAAATTTCGATTTTTGGTACATTTGGGAGTACAGGAAAAAGTTTGAAAAAGTTTGAAAAAGTTTGAAAAAGTTAGTTTTACGAATAACTTTAAACAACGGCGTCCTCTGAGCTCAGGAGGGGTTTTTTCCGTTTCTCTACATCCTAAAGAATAGATCTGTGTGTAGTTTGTTTTATTCTGATAGATTTCGATTTTTGGTACATTTGGGAGTACAGGAAAAAGTTTGAAAAAGTTTGAAAAAGTTAGTTTTACGAATAACTTGAGACAACGGCCTCAGCTGAGGTTCCGACGGGTTTTTTCCGTTTCTCTACATCCTAAAGAATAGATCTGTGTGTAGTTTGTTTTATTCTGATAGATTTCGATTTTTGGTACATTTGAGAGTACAGGAAAAAGTTTCAAAAAGTTTGAAAAAGTTATTTTTACAAATAACTTTAAACAACGGCCTCAGCTGAGGTTCCGACGGCTTTTTTCCGTTTCTCTACATCCTAAAGAATTGATCTATGCGTGTTTTGTTTTAATTTATTACATTTCGATTTTTGGTACATTTGGGAGTACAGGAAAAAGTTTGAAAAAGTTTGAAAAAGTTAGTTTTACGAATAACTTGAGACAACGGCGTCCTCTGAGCTCAGGAGGGGTTTTTTCCGTTTCTCTACCTCCTAAAGAATAGATCTATGCGTGTTTTGTTTTAATTTATTACATTTCGATTTTTGGTACATTTGGGAGTACAGGAAAAAGTTTGAAAAAGTTTGAAAAAGTTAGTTTTACGAATAACTTTAAACAACGGCGTCCTCTGAGCTCAGGAGGGGTTTTTTCCGTTTCTCTACATCCTAAAGAATAGATCTGTGTGTAGTTTGTTTAATTCTGATAGATTTCGATTTTTGGTACATTTGGGAGTACAGGAAAAAGTTTGAAAAAGTTTGAAAAAGTTAGTTTTACGATTAACTTGAGACAACGGCCTCAGCTGAGGTTCCGACGGCTTTTTTCCGTTTCTCTACATCCTAAAGAATAGATCTCTGTGCATTTTGTTTTATTCTGATGGATTTCGATTTTTGGTACATTTGGGAGTACAAGAAAAAGTTTGAAAAAGTTTGAAAAAGTTAGTTTTACGAATAACTTGAGACAACGGCGTCCTCTGAGCTCAGGAGGGGTTTTTTCCGTTTCTCTACATCCTAAAGAATAGATCTGTGTGTAGTTTGTTTTATTCTGATAGATTTCGATTTTTGGTACATTTGGGAGTACAGGAAAAAGTTTCAAAAAGTTTGAAAAAGTTAGTTTTACGAATAACTTTAAACAACGGCGTCCTCTGAGCTCAGGAGGGGTTTTGTCCGTTTCTCTACATCCTAAAGAATAGGTCTCTGTGCATTTTGTTTTATTCTGATGGATTTCGATTTTTGGTACATTTGGGAGTACAAGAAAAAGTTTGAAAAAATTTGAAAAAGTTAGTTTTACGAATAACTTTAAACAACGGCCTCAGCTGAGGTTCCGACGGGTTTTTTTCCGTTTCTCTACATCCTAAAGAATAGATCTGTGTGTAGTTTGTTTTATTCTGATAGATTTCGATTTTTGGTACATTTGGGAGTACAGGAAAAAGTTTCAAAAAGTTTGAAAAAGTTTGAAAAAGTTTGTTTACGAATAACTTTAAACAACGGCCTCAGCTGAGGTTCCGACGGCTTTTTTCCGTTTCTCTACATCCTAAAGAATTGATCTATGCGTGTTTTGTTTTAATTTATTACATTTCGATTTTTGGTACATTTGGGAGTACAGAAAAAAGTTTGAAAAAGTTTGAAAAAGTTTGAAAAAGTTAGTTTTACGAATAACTTTAAACAACGGCGTCCTCTGAGCTCAGGAGGGGTTTTTTCCGTTTCTCTACATCCTAAAGAATAGATCTGTGTGTAGTTTGTTTTATTCTGATGAATTTCGATTTTTGGTACATTTGGGAGTACAGGAAAAAGTTTGAAAAAGTTTGAAAAAGTTAGTTTACGAATAACTTTAAACAACGGCCTCAGCTGAGGTTCCGACGGCTTTTTTCCGTTTCTCTACATTCTAAAGAATAGATCTGTGTGTAGTTTGTTTTATTCTGATAGATTTGAATTTTTGGTACATTTGGGAGTACAGGAAAAAGTTTGAAAAAGTTTGAAAAAGTTAGTTTTACGAATAACTTTAAACAACGGCCTCAGCTGAGGTTCCGACGGGTTTTTTCCGTTTCTCTACATCCTAAAGAATAGATCTGTGTGTAGTTTGTTTTATTCTGATAGATTTCGATTTTTGGTACATTTGGGAGTACAGGAAAAAGTTTCAAAAAGTTTGAAAAAGTTAGTTTTACGAATAACTTTAAACAACGGCCTCAGCTGAGGTTCCAAGGGGTTTTTTCCGTTTCTCTACATCCTAAAGAATAGATCTGTGTGTAGTTTGTTTTATTCTGATAGATTTCGATTTTTGGTACATTTGGGAGTACAGGAAAAAGTTTGAAAAAGTTTGAAAAAGTTAGTTTTACGAATAACTTGAGACAACGGCCTCAGCTGAGGTTCCGACGGGTTTTTTCCGTTTCTCTACATCCTAAAGAATAGATCTGTGTGTAGTTTGTTTTATTCTGATAAATTTCGATTTTTGGTACATTTGGGAGTACAGGAAAAAGTTTGAAAAAGTTTGAAAAAGTTTGAAAAAGTTAGTTTTACGAATAACTTTAAACAACGGCGTCCTCTGAGCTCAGGAGGGGTTTTTTCCGTTTCTCTACATCCTAAAGAATAGATCTGTGTGTAGTTTGTTTTATTCTGATGGATTTCGATTTTTGGTACATTTGGGAGTACAGGAAAAAGTTTGAAAAAGTTTGAAAAAGTTTGAAAAAGTTAGTTTTACGAATAACTTGAGACAACGGCCTCAGCTGAGGTTCCGACGGGTTTTTTCCGTTTCTCTACATCCTAAAGAATAGATCTGTGTGTAGTTTGTTTTATTCTGATAGATTTCGATTTTTGGTACATTTGGGAGTACAGGAAAAAGTTTCAAAAAGTTTGAAAAAGTTAGTTTTACGAATAACTTGAGACAACGGCCTCAGCTGAGGTTCCGACGGGTTTTTTCCGTTTCTCTACATCCTAAAGAATAGATCTGTGTGTAGTTTGTTTTATTCTGATAGATTTCGATTTTTGTTACATTTGGGAGTACAGGAAAAAGTTTGAAAAAGTTTGAAAAAGTTAGTTTTACGAATAACTTGAGACAACGGCGTCCTCTGAGCTCAGGAGGGGTTTTTTCCGTTTCTCTACCTCCTAAAGAATAGATCTATGCGTGTTTTGTTTTAATTTATTACATTTCGATTTTTGGTACATTTGGGAGTACAGAAAAAAGTTTGAAAAAGTTTGAAAAAGTTAGTTTTACGAATAACTTTAAACAACGGCGTCCTCTGAGCTCAGGAGGGGTTTTTTCCGTTTCTCTACATCCTAAAGGATAGATCTGTGTGTAGTTTCTTTTATTCTGATGGATTTCGATTTTTGGTACATTTGGGAGTACAGGAAAAAGTTTGAAAAAGTTTGAAAAAGTTAGTTTTACGAATAACTTTAAACAACGGCGTCCTCTGAGCTCAGGAGGGGTTTTTTCCGTTTCTCTACATCCTAAAGAATAGATCTGTGTGTAGTTTCTTTTATTCTGATGGATTTCGATTTTTGGTACATTTGGGAGTACAGGAAAAAGTTTGAAAAAGTTTGAAAAAGTTAGTTTTACGAATAACTTTAAACAACGGCGTCCTCTGAGCTCAGGAGGGGTTTTTTCCGTTTCTCTACATCCTAAAGGATAGATCTGTGTGTAGTTTCTTTTATTCTGATGGATTTCGATTTTTGGTACATTTGGGAGTACAGGAAAAAGTTTGAAAAAGTTTGAAAAAGTTAGTTTTACGAATAACTTTAAACAACGGCGTCCTCTGAGCTCAGGAGGGGTTTTTTCCGTTTCTCTACATCCTAAAGAATAGATCTGTGTGTAGTTTGTTTAATTCTGATAGATTTCGATTTTTGGTACATTTGGGAGTACAGGAAAAAGTTTGAAAAAGTTTGAAAAAGTTAGTTTTACGATTAACTTGAGACAACGGCCTCAGCTGAGGTTCCGACGGCTTTTTTCCGTTTCTCTACATCCTAAAGAATAGATCTCTGTGCATTTTGTTTTATTCTGATAGATTTCGATTTTTGGTACATTTGGAAGTACAGAAAAAAGTTTGAAAAAGTTTGAAAAAGTTAGTTTTACGAATAACTTTTTTTTTTTTGGTTAGAAAATCTATAAGAGTAAGGGCGAAATATAATATTTCTCAGTTAAATTTTTTCTTTATGTAAAGGATATTGATTATTAAAATAAATTACAGTGTTTCGGTAAATCAGAATCCTATATTTTTTCTTATCATTAATAAATATATTGGGTGAGTGCGGTCAACTACTGGGATTTCTCTATTCGTCAACACAAAGGCGGGAAATGAAAATGTAGACGCGTTGACTTCGGTCTGGCCACGTCATCCTTGAGAGGAGGAGGAGGAGGAGCGTAAGGCTGAGATGAGAATACAGCGTTGCCATTTTATATTAACCGTTGCCGTTGTTTTTATAAAAGAATTGAGAATTTGTGTGGATTTCCAATGAAGAATGAGATTTTTGTTTCTTTGAATGTGAGAAAATGTGAGATTTATATTGAGTGAAGTGTTTTTAGCATATTATTATTAACAGTAATCGGGTTTAAAATGTAATGTTGGTTATTATTTCCAATGAAGCGCAGCTGGCTGAGTTTTTAATGCAACGGTCATTTCTAGATAATCCTGATATAGCCTGGATAAAATTGGAGGACAAATTTTGGATTTTGTATTTGCTAGGGATGCGCCGAATATTCGGTAGGTATTTGATATTCAGTTTGTGTATTCGGTTCGAGTATGTCTATTTTTTGCCAGAACTAAAAGAAAACCTTCATATGAAAGTAATGGAAAATAATTAAATAGTTCATAAATAAAATATGGAATTAATCCAAGAAAATAAAGCAATTAAACTTCTCTTCAAAATATTTATTTCTTACAATAAACAGATAGCAATCAAATCATTACAAGGGTATCATTACAAAGTATAGTATTGCTAGTATAATTAGTAGAAGTATAAATATTGCCCCACACCAGTGTTTAAACTTGGAATGTTTTTATAAAGAAACGAATCAAGATGTGTAAAGTCTTCATGTTTGAAAAAAATGAACAACGGCGTCCTCTGAGCTCAGGAGGGGTTTTTTCCGTTTCTCTACATCCTAAAGAATAGATCTGTGTGTAGTTTCTTTTATTCTGATGGATTTCGATTTTTGGTACATTTGGGAGTACAGGAAAAAGTTTGAAAAAGTTTGAAAAAGTTAGTTTTACGAATAACTTGAGACAACGGCCTCAGCTGAGGTTCCGACGGGTTTTTTCCGTTTCTCTACATCCTAAAGAATAGATCTGTGTGTAGTTTGTTTTATTCTGATAGATTTCGATTTTTGGTACATTTGGGAGTACAGGAAAAAGTTTGAAAAAGTTTGAAAAAGTTTGAAAAAGTTAGTTTTACGAATAACTTTAAACAACGGCGTCCTCTGATGTTCCAAGGGGTTTTTTTCCGTTTCTCTACATCCTAAAGAATAGATCTGTGTGTAGTTTGTTTTATTCTGATAGATTTCGATTTTTGGTACATTTGGGAGTACAGGAAAAAGTTTGAAAAAGTTTGAAAAAGTTAGTTTTACGAATAACTTGAGACAACGGCCTCAGCTGAGGTTCCGACGGGTTTTTTCCGTTTCTCTACATCCTAAAGAATAGATCTGTGTGTAGTTTGTTTTATTCTGATAGATTTCGATTTTTGGTACATTTGGGAGTACAGGAAAAAGTTTGAAAAAGTTTGAAAAAGTTAGTTTTACGAATAACTTTAAACAACGGCGTCCTCTGAGCTCAGGAGGGGTTTTTTCCGTTTCTCTACATCCTAAAGAATAGATCTGTGTGTAGTTTGTTTAATTCTGATAGATTTCGATTTTTGGTACATTTGGGAGTACAGGAAAAAGTTTGAAAAAGTTTGAAAAAGTTAGTTTTACGATTAACTTGAGACAACGGCCTCAGCTGAGGTTCCGACGGCTTTTTTCCGTTTCTCTACATCCTAAAGAATAGATCTCTGTGCATTTTGTTTTATTCTGATGGATTTCGATTTTTGGTACATTTGGGAGTACAAGAAAAAGTTTGAAAAAGTTTGAAAAAGTTAGTTTTACGAATAACTTGAGACAACGGCGTCCTCTGAGCTCAGGAGGGGTTTTTTCCGTTTCTCTACATCCTAAAGAATAGATCTGTGTGTAGTTTGTTTTATTCTGATAGATTTCGATTTTTGGTACATTTGGGAGTACAGGAAAAAGTTTGAAAAAGTTTGAAAAAGTTAGTTTTACGAATAACTTGAGACAACGGCCTCAGCTGAGGTTCCGACGGGTTTTTTCCGTTTCTCTACATCCTAAAGAATAGATCTGTGTGTAGTTTGTTTTATTCTGATAGATTTCGATTTTTGGTACATTTGGGAGTACAGGAAAAAGTTTGAAAAAGTTTGAAAAAGTTAGTTTTACGAATAACTTTAAACAACGGCGTCCTCTGAGCTCAGGAGGGGTTTTTTCCGTTTCTCTACATCCTAAAGAATAGATCTGTGTGTAGTTTGTTTAATTCTGATAGATTTCGATTTTTGGTACATTTGGGAGTACAGGAAAAAGTTTGAAAAAGTTTGAAAAAGTTAGTTTTACGATTAACTTGAGACAACGGCCTCAGCTGAGGTTCCGACGGCTTTTTTCCGTTTCTCTACATCCTAAAGAATAGATCTCTGTGCATTTTGTTTTATTCTGATGGATTTCGATTTTTGGTACATTTGGGAGTACAAGAAAAAGTTTGAAAAAGTTTGAAAAAGTTAGTTTTACGAATAACTTGAGACAACGGCGTCCTCTGAGCTCAGGAGGGGTTTTTTCCGTTTCTCTACATCCTAAAGAATAGATCTGTGTGTAGTTTGTTTTATTCTGATAGATTTCGATTTTTGGTACATTTGGGAGTACAGGAAAAAGTTTCAAAAAGTTTGAAAAAGTTAGTTTTACGAATAACTTTAAACAACGGCGTCCTCTGAGCTCAGGAGGGGTTTTGTCCGTTTCTCTACATCCTAAAGAATAGGTCTCTGTGCATTTTGTTTTATTCTGATGGATTTCGATTTTTGGTACATTTGGGAGTACAAGAAAAAGTTTGAAAAAATTTGAAAAAGTTAGTTTTACGAATAACTTTAAACAACGGCCTCAGCTGAGGTTCCGACGGCTTTTTTCCGTTTCTCTACATCCTAAAGAATAGATCTGTGTGTAGTTTGTTTTATTCTGATAGATTTCGATTTTTGGTACATTTGGGAGTACAGGAAAAAGTTTGAAAAAGTTTGAAAAAGTTAGTTTTACGAATAACTTTAAACAACGGCGTCCTCTGAGCTCAGGAGGGGTTTTTTCCGTTTCTCTACATCCTAAAGAATAGATCTGTGTGTAGTTTGTTTAATTCTGATAGATTTCGATTTTTGGTACATTTGGGAGTACAGGAAAAAGTTTGAAAAAGTTTGAAAAAGTTAGTTTTACGATTAACTTGAGACAACGGCCTCAGCTGAGGTTCCGACGGCTTTTTTCCGTTTCTCTACATCCTAAAGAATAGATCTCTGTGCATTTTGTTTTATTCTGATGGATTTCGATTTTTGGTACATTTGGGAGTACAAGAAAAAGTTTGAAAAAGTTCGAAAAAGTTAGTTTTACGAATAACTTTAAACAACGGCGTCCTCTGAGCTCAGGAGGGGTTTTTTCCGTTTCTCTACATCCTAAAGAATAGATCTGTGTGTAGTTTGTTTTATTCTGATAAATTTCGATTTTTGGTACATTTGGGAGTACAGGAAAAAGTTTGAAAAAGTTTGAAAAAGTTTGAAAAAGTTAGTTTTACGAATAACTTTAAACAACGGCGTCCTCTGATGTTCCAAGGGGTTTTTTCCGTTTCTCTACATCCTAAAGAATAGATCTGTGTGTAGTTTGTTTTATTCTGATAGATTTCGATTTTTGGTACATTTGGGAGTACAGGAAAAAGTTTGAAAAAGTTTGAAAAAGTTAGTTTTACGAATAACTTGAGACAACGGCCTCAGCTGAGGTTCCGACGGGTTTTTTCCGTTTCTCTACATCCTAAAGAATAGATCTGTGTGTAGTTTGTTTTATTCTGATAAATTTCGATTTTTGGTACATTTGGGAGTACAGGAAAAAGTTTGAAAAAGTTTGAAAAAGTTTGAAAAAGTTAGTTTTACGAATAACTTTAAACAACGGCGTCCTCTGAGCTCAGGAGGGGTTTTTTCCGTTTCTCTACATCCTAAAGAATAGATCTGTGTGTAGTTTGTTTTATTCTGTCTGTGTGTAGTTTGTTTTATTCTGATAGATTTCGATTTTTGGTACATTTGGGAGTACAGGAAAAAGTTTGAAAAAGTTTGAAAAAGTTAGTTTTACGAATAACTTTAAAGAACGGCGTCCTCTGACGCTCTAGGAGGGGTTTTTTCCGTTTCTCTACATCCTAAAGAATAGATGTGTGTGCAGTTTGTTTTAATCTGATCAGATTTCGATTTTTGGTACATTTGGGAGTACAGGAAAAAGTTTGAAAAAGTTTGAAAAAGTTAGTTTTACGAATAACTTTAAACAACGGCGTTCATCTGAGGCTCCGGAGGGGTTTTTTCCGTTTCTCTACATCCTAAAGAATAGATGTGTGTGCAGTTTGTTTTAATCTGATCAGATTTCGATTTTTGGTAGATTTGGGAGTACAGAAAAAAGTTTGAAAAAGTTTGAAAAAGTTAGTTTTACGAATAACTTTAAACAACGGCGTCCTCTGAGGTTCCGAGGGGTTTTTTCCGTTTCTCTACATCCTAAAGAATAGATCTGTGTGTAGTTTGTTTTATTCTGATAGATTTCGATATTTGGTACATTTGGGAGTACAGGAAAAAGTTTGAAAAAGTTTGAAAAAGTTAGTTTTACGAATAACTTTAAACAACGGCGTCCTCTGAGGTTCCGACGGCTTTTTTCCGTTTCTCTACATCCTAAAGAATAGATCTGTGTGTAGTTTGTATTATTCTGAGAGATTTCGATTTTTGGTACATTTGGGAGTACAGGAAAAAGTTTGAAAAAGTTTGAAAAAGTTAGTTTTACGAATAACTTTAAACAACGGCGTCCTCTGAGCTCAGGAGGGGTTTTTTCCGTTTCTCAACATCCTAAAGAATAGATGTGTGTGCAGTTTGTATTAATCTGAGCAGATTTCGATTTCTGGTACATTTGGGAGTACAGGAAAAAGTTTGAAAAAGTTTGAAAAAGTTTGAAAAAGTTTGAAAAAGTTAGTTTTACGAATAACTTTAAACAACGGCGTTCATCTGAGGCTCCGGAGGGGTTTTTTCCGTTTCTCCACATCCTAAAGAATAGATCTGTGTGTAGTTTGTTTTATTCTGATAGATTTCGATATTTGGTACATTTGGGAGTACAGGAAAAAGTTTGAAAAAGTTTGAAAAAGTTAGTTTTACGAATAACTTTAAACAACGGCGTCCTCTGAGGTTCCGACGGCTTTTTTCCGTTTCTCTACATCCTAAAGAATAGATCTGTGTGTAGTTTGTTTTATTCTGAGAGATTTCGATTTTTGGTACATTTGGGAGTACAGGAAAAAGTTTGAAAAAGTTTGAAAAAGTTAGTTTTACGAATAACTTTAAACAACGGCGTCCTCTGAGGTTCCGACGGCTTTTTTCCGTTTCTCTACATCCTAAAGAATAGATCTGTGTGTAGTTTGTTTTATTCTGATAGATTTCGATTTTTGGTACGTTTGGGAGTACAGGAAAAAGTTTGAAAAAGTTTGAAAAAGTTAGTTTTACGAATAACTTTAAACAACGGCGTTCATCTGAGGCTCCGGAGGGGTTTTTTCCGTTTCTCTACATCCTAAAGAATAGATGTGTGTGCAGTTTGTTTTAATCTGAGCAGATTTCGATTTTTGGTACATTTGGGAGTACAGGAAAAAGTTTGAAAAAGTTTGAAAAAGTTAGTTTTACGAATAACTTTAAACAACGGCGTCCTCTGAGGTTCCGACGGCTTTTTTCCGTTTCTCTACATCCTAAAGAATAGATCTGTGTGTAGTTTGTTTTATTCTGATAGATTTCGATTTTTGGTACATTTGGGAGTACAGGAAAAAGTTTGAAAAAGTTTGAAAAAGTTAGTTTTACGAATAACTTTAAACAACGGCGTCCTCTGAGGTTCCGACGGCTTTTTTCCGTTTCTCTACATCCTAAAGAATAGATCTGTGTGTAGTTTGTTTTATTCTGATAGATTTCGATTTTTGGTACATTTGGGAGTACAGGAAAAAGTTTGAAAAAGTTTGAAAAAGTTAGTTTTACGAATAACTTTAAACAACGGCGTCCTCTGAGTTCAGAGGGGTTTTTTCCGTTTCTCTACATCCTAAAGAATAGATCTGTGTGTAGTTTGTTTTATTCTGATAGATTTCGATTTTTGGTACATTTGGGAGTACAGGAAAAAGTTTGAAAAAGTTTGAAAAAGTTAGTTTTACGAATAACTTTAAACAACGGCGTCCTCTGAGGTTCCGACGGCTTTTTTCCGTTTCTCTACATCCTAAAGAATAGATCTGTGTGTAGTTTGTTTTATTCTGATAGATTTCGATTTTTGGTACATTTGGGAGTACAGGAAAAAGTTTGAAAAAGTTTGAAAAAGTTAGTTTTACGAATAACTTTAAACAACGGCGTCCTCTGAGGTTCCGACGGCTTTTTTCCGTTTCTCTACATCCTAAAGAATAGATCTGTGTGTAGTTTGTTTTATTCTGATAGATTTCGATTTTTGGTACATTTGGGAGTACAGGAAAAAGTTTGAAAAAGTTTGAAAAAGTTAGTTTTACGAATAACTTTAAACAACGGCGTCCTCTGAGGTTCCGACGGCTTTTTTCCGTTTCTCTACATCCTAAAGAATAGATCTGTGTGTAGTTTGTTTTATTCTGATAGATTTCGATTTTTGGTACATTTGGGAGTACAGGAAAAAGTTTGAAAAAGTTTGAAAAAGTTAGTTTTACGAATAACTTTAAACAACGGCGTCCTCTGAGGTCAGGAGGGGTTTTTTCCGTTTCTCTACATCCTAAAGAATAGATCTGTGTGTAGTTTGTTTTATTCTGATAGATTTCGATTTTTGGTACATTTGGGAGTACAGGAAAAAGTTTGAAAAAGTTTGAAAAAGTTAGTTTTACGAATAACTTTAAACAACGGCGTCCTCTGAGGCTCAGGAGGGGTTTTTTCCGTTTCTCTACATCCTAAAGAATAGATCTGTGTGTAGTTTGTTTTATTCTGATAGATTTCGATTTTTGGTACATTTGGGAGTACAGGAAAAAGTTTGAAAAAGTTTGAAAAAGTTAGTTTTACGAATAACTTTAAACAACGGCGTCCTCTGAGCTCAGGAGGGGTTTTTTCCGTTTCTCTACATCCTAAAGAATAGATCTGTGTGTAGTTTGTTTTATTCTGATAGATTTCGATTTTTGGTACATTTGGGAGTACAGGAAAAAGTTTGAAAAAGTTTGAAAAAGTTAGTTTTACGAATAACTTTAAACAACGGCGTCCTCTGAGGTCAGGAGGGGTTTTTTCCGTTTCTCTACATCCTAAAGAATAGATCTGTGTGTAGTTTGTTTTATTCTGATAGATTTCGATTTTTGGTACATTTGGGAGTACAGAAAAAAGTTTGAAAAAGTTTGAAAAAGTTAGTTTTACGAATAACTTTAAACAACGGCGTCCTCTGAGGTTCCGAGGGGTTTTTTCCGTTTCTCTACATCCTAAAGAATAGATCTGTGTGTAGTTTGTTTTATTCTGATAGATTTCGATTTTTGGTACATTTGGGAGTACAGGAAAAAGTTTGAAAAAGTTTGAAAAAGTTAGTTTTACGAATAACTTTAAACAACGGCGTCCTCTGAGCTCAGGAGGGGTTTTTTCCGTTTCTCTACATCCTAAAGAATAGATCTGTGTGTAGTTTGTTTTATTCTGATAGATTTCGATTTTTGGTACATTTGGGAGTACAGGAAAAAGTTTGAAAAAGTTTGAAAAAGTTAGTTTTACGAATAACTTTAAACAACGGCGTCCTCTGAGGTTCCAAGGGGTTTTTTCCGTTTCTCTACATCCTAAAGAATAGATCTGTGTGTAGTTTGTTTTATTCTGATAGATTTCGATTTTTGGTACATTTGGGAGTACAGGAAAAAGTTTGAAAAAGTTTGAAAAAGTTAGTTTTACGAATAACTTTAAACAACGGCGTCCTCTGAGGCTCCGGAGGGGCTTTTTTCCGTTTCTCTACATCCTAAAGAATAGATCTGTGTGCATTTTGTTTTATTCTGATAGATTTCGATTTTTGGTACATTTGGGAGTACAGGAAAAAGTTTGAAAAAGTTTGAAAAAGTTAGTTTTACGAATAACTTTAAACAACGGCGTCCTCTGAGTTCAGAGGGGTTTTTTCCGTTTCTCTACATCCTAAAGAATAGATCTGTGTGTAGTTTGTTTTATTCTGATAGATTTCGATTTTTGGTACATTTGGGAGTACAGGAAAAAGTTTGAAAAAGTTTGAAAAAGTTAGTTTTACGAATAACTTTAAACAACGGCGTCCTCTGAGGTTCCGACGGCTTTTTTCCGTTTCTCTACATCCTAAAGAATAGATCTGTGTGTAGTTTGTTTTATTCTGATAGATTTCGATTTTTGGTACATTTGGGAGTACAGGAAAAAGTTTGAAAAAGTTTGAAAAAGTTAGTTTTACGAATAACTTTAAACAACGGCGTCCTCTGAGCTCAGGAGGGGCTTTTTTCCGTTTCTCTACATCCTAAAGAATAGATCTGTGTGTAGTTTGTTTTATTCTGATAGATTTCGATTTTTGGTACATTTGGGAGTACAGGAAAAAGTTTGAAAAAGTTTGAAAAAGTTAGTTTTACGAATAACTTTAAACAACGGCGTCCTCTGAGGTCCGACGGCTTTTTTCCGTTTCTCTACATCCTAAAGAATAGATCTGTGTGTAGTTTGTTTTATTCTGATAGATTTCGATTTTTGGTACATTTGGGAGTACAGGAAAAAGTTTGAAAAAGTTTGAAAAAGTTAGTTTTACGAATAACTTTAAACAACGGCGTCCTCTGAGGTTCCGAGGGGTTTTTTCCGTTTCTCTACATCCTAAAGAATAGATCTGTGTGTAGTTTGTTTTATTCTGATAGATTTCGATTTTTTATGTATATAGTTGTACACAATTGAGTTTAGGAAAGTTATGATAGGGTGTGTTTTTTCTTGTATTTCTCACAATGTATAATTTAATAGGAATATATAGTCATTTTAATCTTCTTTCTTTTTTAGTTAGAAAATCTATAAGAGTAAGGGCGAAATATAATATTTCTCAGTTAAATTTTTTCTTTATGTAAAGGATATTGAATATTAAAATAAATTACAGTGTTTCGGTAAATCAGAATCCTATATTTTTTCTTATCATTAATAAATATATTGGGTGAGTGCGGTCAACTACTGGGATTTCTCTATTCGTCAACACAAAGGCGGGAAATGAAAATGTAGACGCGTTGACTTCGGTCTGGCCACGTCATCCTTGAGAGGAGGAGGAGGAGGAGCGTAAGGCCGAGATGAGAATACAGCGTTGCCATTTTATATTAACCGTTGCCGTTGTTTTTATAAAAGAATTGAGAATTTGTGTGGATTTCCAATGAAGAATGAGATTTTTGTTTCTTTGAATGTGAGAAAATGTGAGATTTATATTGAGTGAAGTGTTTTTAGCATATTATTATTAACAGTAATCGGGTTTAAAATGTAATGTTGGTTATTATTTCCAATGAAGCGCAGCTGGCTGAGTTTTTAATGCAACGGTCATTTCTAGATAATCCTGATATAGCCTGGATAAAATTGGAGGACAAATTTTGGATTTTGTATTTACTACGGATGCGCCGAATATTCGGTAGGTATTTGATATTCAGTTTGTGTATTCGGTTCGAGTATGTCTATTTTTTGCCTGAACTAAAAGAAAACCTTCATATGAAAGTAATGGAAAATAATTAAATAGTTAATAAATAAAATATGGAATTAATCCAAGAAAATAAAGCAATTAAACTTCTCTTCAAAATATTTATTTCTTACAATAAACAGATAGCAATCAAATCATTACAAGGGTATCATTACAAAGTATAGTATTGCTAGTATAATTAGTAGAAGTATAAATATTGCCCCACACCAGTGTTTAAACTTAGAATGTTTTTATATAGAAACGAATCAAGATGTGTAAAGTCTTCATGTTTGAAAAAAATGAACAACGGCGTCCTCTGAGCTCAGGAGGGGTTTTTTCCGTTTCTCTACATCCTAAAGAATAGATCTGTGTGTAGTTTGTTTTATTCTGATAGATTTCGATTTTTGGTACATTTGGGAGTACAGGAAAAAGTTTGAAAAAGTTTGAAAAAGTTAGTTTTACGAATAACTTTAAACAACGGCGTCCTCTGAGGTTCCGACGGCTTTTTTCCGTTTCTCTACATCCTAAAGAATAGATCTGTGTGTAGTTTGTTTTATTCTGATAGATTTCGATTTTTGGTACATTTGGGAGTACAGGAAAAAGTTTGAAAAAGTTTGAAAAAGTTAGTTTTACGAATAACTTTAAACAACGGCGTCCTCTGAGGTTCCGACGGCTTTTTTCCGTTTCTCTACATCCTAAAGAATAGATCTGTGTGTAGTTTGTTTTATTCTGATAGATTTCGATTTTTGGTACATTTGGGAGTACAGGAAAAAGTTTGAAAAAGTTTGAAAAAGTTAGTTTTACGAATAACTTTAAACAACGGCGTCCTCTGAGCTCAGGAGGGGTTTTTTCCGTTTCTCTACATCCTAAAGAATAGATCTGTGTGTAGTTTGTTTTATTCTGATAGATTTCGATTTTTGGTACATTTGGGAGTACAGGAAAAAGTTTGAAAAAGTTTGAAAAAGTTAGTTTTACGAATAACTTTAAACAACGGCGTCCTCTGAGGTTCACGACGGCTTTTTTCCGTTTCTCTACATCCTAAAGAATAGATCTGTGTGTAGTTTGTTTTATTCTGATAGATTTCGATTTTTGGTACATTTGGGAGTACAGGAAAAAGTTTGAAAAAGTTTGAAAAAGTTAGTTTTACGAATAACTTTAAACAACGGCGTCCTCTGAGGTTCCAGAGGGGTTTTTTCCGTTTCTCTACATCCTAAAGAATAGATCTGTGTGCATTTTGTTTTATTCTGATAGATTTCGATTTTTGGTACATTTGGGAGTACAGAGAAAAAGTTTGAAAAAGTTTGAAAAAGTTAGTTTTACGAATAACTTTAAACAACGGCGTCCTCTGAGCTCAGGAGGGGTTTTTTCCGTTTCTCTACATCCTAAAGAATAGATCTGTGTGTAGTTTGTTTTATTCTGATAGATTTCGATTTTTGGTACATTTGGGAGTACAGGAAAAAAGTTTGAAAAAGTTTGAAAAAGTTAGTTTTACGAATAACTTTAAACAACGGCGTCCTCTGAGTTCAGAGGGGTTTTTTCCGTTTCTCTACATCCTAAAGAATAGATCTGTGTGTAGTTTGTTTTATTCTGATAGATTTCGATTTTTGGTACATTTGGGAGTACAGGAAAAAGTTTGAAAAAGTTTGAAAAAGTTAGTTTTACGAATAACTTTAAACAACGGCGTCCTCTGAGCGTTCAGAGGGGTTTTTTCCGTTTCTCTACATCCTAAAGAATAGATCTGTGTGTAGTTTGTTTTATTCTGATAGATTTCGATTTTTGGTACATTTGGGAGTACAGGAAAAAGTTTGAAAAAGTTTGAAAAAGTTTGAAAAAGTTAGTTTTACGAATAACTTTAAACAACGGCGTCCTCTGAGGTTCACGAGGGGTTTTTTCCGTTTCTCTACATCCTAAAGAATAGATCTGTGTGTAGTTTGTTTTATTCTGATAGATTTCGATTTTTGGTACATTTGGGAGTACAGGAAAAAGTTTGAAAAAGTTTGAAAAAGTTAGTTTTACGAATAACTTTAAACAACGGCGTCCTCTGAGCTCAGGAGGGGTTTTTTCCGTTTCTCTACATCCTAAAGAATAGATCTGTGTGTAGTTTGTTTTATTCTGATAGATTTCGATTTTTGGTACATTTGGGAGTACAGGAAAAAAGTTTGAAAAAGTTTGAAAAAGTTAGTTTTACGAATAACTTTAAACAACGGCGTCCTCTGAGCGTTCAGAGGGGTTTTTTCCGTTTCTCTACATCCTAAAGAATAGATCTGTGTGTAGTTTGTTTTATTCTGATAGATTTCGATTTTTGGTACATTTGGGAGTACAGGAAAAAGTTTGAAAAAGTTTGAAAAAGTTAGTTTTACGAATAACTTTAAACAACGGCGTCCTCTGAGGTTCCGACGGCTTTTTTCCGTTTCTCTACATCCTAAAGAATAGATCTGTGTGTAGTTTGTTTTATTCTGATAGATTTCGATTTTTGGTACATTTGGGAGTACAGGAAAAAGTTTGAAAAAGTTTGAAAAAGTTAGTTTTACGAATAACTTTAAACAACGGCGTCCTCTGAGGTTCCGAGGGGTTTTTTCCGTTTCTCTACATCCTAAAGAATAGATCTGTGTGTAGTTTGTTTTATTCTGATAGATTTCGATTTTTGGTACATTTGGGAGTACAGGAAAAAGTTTGAAAAAGTTTGAAAAAGTTTGAAAAAGTTAGTTTTACGAATAACTTTAAACAACGGCGTCCTCTGAGTTCCAAGGGGTTTTTTCCGTTTCTCTACATCCTAAAGAATAGATCTGTGTGTAGTTTGTTTTATTCTGATAGATTTCGATTTTTGGTACATTTGGGAGTACAGGAAAAAGTTTGAAAAAGTTTGAAAAAGTTAGTTTTACGAATAACTTTAAACAACGGCGTCCTCTGAGGTTCCAAGGGGTTTTTTCCGTTTCTCTACATCCTAAAGAATAGATCTGTGTGTAGTTTGTTTTATTCTGATAGATTTCGATTTTTGGTACATTTGGGAGTACAGGAAAAAGTTTGAAAAAGTTTGAAAAAGTTAGTTTTACGAATAACTTTAAACAACGGCGTCCTCTGAGCTCAGGAGGGGTTTTTTCCGTTTCTCTACATCCTAAAGAATAGATCTGTGTGTAGTTTGTTTTATTCTGATAGATTTCGATTTTTGGTACATTTGGGAGTACAGGAAAAAGTTTGAAAAAGTTTGAAAAAGTTAGTTTTACGAATAACTTTAAACAACGGCGTCCTCTGAGGTTCCAAGGGGTTTTTTCCGTTTCTCTACATCCTAAAGAATAGATCTGTGTGTAGTTTGTTTTATTCTGATAGATTTCGATTTTTGGTACATTTGGGAGTACAGGAAAAAGTTTGAAAAAGTTTGAAAAAGTTAGTTTTACGAATAACTTTAAACAACGGCGTCCTCTGAGGTTCCGACGGCTTTTTTCCGTTTCTCTACATCCTAAAGAATAGATCTGTGTGTAGTTTGTTTTATTCTGATAGATTTCGATTTTTGGTACATTTGGGAGTACAGGAAAAAGTTTGAAAAAGTTTGAAAAAGTTAGTTTTACGAATAACTTTAAACAACGGCGTCCTCTGAGCTCAGGAGGGGTTTTTTCCGTTTCTCTACATCCTAAAGAATAGATCTGTGTGTAGTTTGTTTTATTCTGATAGATTTCGATTTTTGGTACATTTGGGAGTACAGGAAAAAGTTTGAAAAAGTTTGAAAAAGTTAGTTTTACGAATAACTTTAAACAACGGCGTCCTCTGAGCTCAGGAGGGGTTTTTTCCGTTTCTCTACATCCTAAAGAATAGATCTGTGTGTAGTTTGTTTTATTCTGATAGATTTCGATTTTTGGTACATTTGGGAGTACAGGAAAAAGTTTGAAAAAGTTTGAAAAAGTTAGTTTTACGAATAACTTTAAACAACGGCGTCATCTGAGGCTCCGGAGGGGTTTTTTCCGTTTCTCTACATCCTAAAGAATAGATCTGTGTGCAGTTTGTTTTATTCTGATAGATTTCGATTTTTGGTACATTTGGGAGTACAGGAAAAAGTTTGAAAAAGTTTGAAAAAGTTAGTTTTACGAATAACTTTAAACAACGGCGTCCTCTGAGCTCAGGAGGGGTTTTTTCCGTTTCTCTACATCCTAAAGAATAGATCTGTGTGTAGTTTGTTTTATTCTGATAGATTTCGATTTTTGGTACATTTGGGAGTACAGGAAAAAGTTTGAAAAAGTTTGAAAAAGTTAGTTTTACGAATAACTTTAAACAACGGCGTCCTCTGAGCTCAGGAGGGGTTTTTTCCGTTTCTCTACATCCTAAAGAATAGATCTGTGTGCATTTTGTTTTATTCTGATAGATTTCGATTTTTGGTACATTTGGGAGTACAGAGAAAAAGTTTGAAAAAGTTTGAAAAAGTTAGTTTTACGAATAACTTTAAACAACGGCGTCCTCTGAGCGTTCAGAGGGGTTTTTTCCGTTTCTCTACATCCTAAAGAATAGATCTGTGTGTAGTTTGTTTTATTCTGATAGATTTCGATTTTTGGTACATTTGGGAGTACAGGAAAAAGTTTGAAAAAGTTTGAAAAAGTTTGAAAAAGTTGTTTACGAATAACTTTAAACAACGGCGTCCTCTGAGCGTTCAGAGGGGTTTTTTCCGTTTCTCTACATCCTAAAGAATAGATCTGTGTGTATTTTGTTTTATTCTGATAGATTTCGATTTTTGGTACATTTGGGAGTACAGAAAAAGTTTGAAAAAGTTTGAAAAAGTTTGAAAAAGTTAGTTTTACGAATAACTTTAAACAACGGCGTCCTCTGAGCTCAGGAGGGGTTTTTTCCGTTTCTCTACATCCTAAAGAATAGATCTGTGTGTAGTTTGTTTTATTCTGATAGATTTCGATTTTTGGTACATTTGGGAGTACAGGAAAAAGTTTGAAAAAGTTTGAAAAAGTTAGTTTTACGAATAACTTTAAACAACGGCGTCCTCTGAGGTTCCAGAGGGGTTTTTTCCGTTTCTCTACATCCTAAAGAATAGATCTGTGTGTAGTTTGTTTTATTCTGATAGATTTCGATTTTTGGTACATTTGGGAGTACAGGAAAAAGTTTGAAAAAGTTTGAAAAAGTTAGTTTTACGAATAACTTTAAACAACGGCGTCCTCTGAGGTTCCGACGGGTTTTTTCCGTTTCTCTACATCCTAAAGAATAGATCTGTGTGTAGTTTGTTTTATTCTGATAGATTTCGATTTTTGGTACATTTGGGAGTACAGGAAAAAGTTTGAAAAAGTTTGAAAAAGTTAGTTTTACGAATAACTTTAAACAACGGCGTCCTCTGAGGTTCCGACGGGTTTTTTCCGTTTCTCTACATCCTAAAGAATAGATCTGTGTGTAGTTTGTTTTATTCTGATAGATTTCGATTTTTGGTACATTTGGGAGTACAGGAAAAAGTTTGAAAAAGTTTGAAAAAGTTAGTTTTACGAATAACTTTAAACAACGGCGTCCGCTGAGGTTCCGAGGGGTTTTTTCCGTTTCTCTACATCCTAAAGAATAGATCTGTGTGCAGTTTGTTTTATTCTGATAGATTTCGATTTTTTATGTATATAGTTGTACACAATTGAGTTTAGGAAAGTTATGATAGTGTGTGTTTTTTCTTGTATTTCTCACAATGTATAATTTAATAGGAATATATAGTCATTTTAATCTTCTTTCTTTTTTAGTTAGAAAATCTATAAGAGTAAGGGCGAAATATAATATTTCTCAGTTAAATTTTTTCTTTATGTAAAGGATATTGAATATTAAAATAAATTACAGTGTTTCGGTAAATCAGAATCCTATATTTTTTCTTATCATTAATAAATATATTGGGTGAGTGCGGTCAACTACTGGGATTTCTCTATTCGTCAACACAAAGGCGGGAAATGAAAATGTAGACGCGTTGACTTCGGTCTGGCCACGTCATCCTTGAGAGGAGGAGGAGGAGGAGCGTAAGGCCGAGATGAGAATACAGCGTTGCCATTTTATATTAACCGTTGCCGTTGTTTTTATAAAAGAATTGAGAATTTGTGTGGATTTCCAATGAAGAATGAGATTTTTGTTTCTTTGAATGTGAGAAAATGTGAGATTTATATTGAGTGAAGTGTTTTTAGCATATTATTATTAACAGTAATCGGGTTTAAAATGTAATGTTGGTTATTATTTCCAATGAAGCGCAGCTGGCTGAGTTTTTAATGCAACGGTCATTTCTAGATAATCCTGATATAGCCTGGATAAAATTGGAGGACAAATTTTGGATTTTGTATTTACTACGGATGCGCCGAATATTCGGTAGGTATTTGATATTCAGTTTGTGTATTCGGTTCGAGTATGTCTATTTTTTGCCTGAACTAAAAGAAAACCTTCATATGAAAGTAATGGAAAATAATTAAATAGTTAATAAATAAAATATGGAATTAATCCAAGAAAATAAAGCAATTAAACTTCTCTTCAAAATATTTATTTCTTACAATAAACAGATAGCAATCAAATCATTACAAGGGTATCATTACAAAGTATAGTATTGCTAGTATAATTAGTAGAAGTATAAATATTGCCCCACACCAGTGTTTAAACTTAGAATGTTTTTATAAAGAAACGAATCAAGATGTGTAAAGTCTTCATGTTTGAAAAAAATGAACAACGGCGTCCTCTGAGCTCAGGAGGGGTTTTTTCCGTTTCTCTACATCCTAAAGAATAGATCTGTGTGTAGTTTGTTTTATTCTGATAGATTTCGATTTTTGGTACATTTGGGAGTACAGGAAAAAGTTTGAAAAAGTTTGAAAAAGTTAGTTTTACGAATAACTTTAAACAACGGCGTCCTCTGAGCTCAGGAGGGGTTTTTTCCGTTTCTCTACATCCTAAAGAATAGATCTGTGTGTAGTTTGTTTTATTCTGATAGATTTCGATTTTTGGTACATTTGGGAGTACAGGAAAAAGTTTGAAAAAGTTTGAAAAAGTTAGTTTTACGAATAACTTTAAACAACGGCGTCAGCTGAGGTTCCGACGGCTTTTTTCCGTTTCTCTACATCCTAAAGAATAGATCTGTGTGTAGTTTGTTTTATTCTGATAGATTTCGATTTTTGGTACATTTGGGAGTACAGGAAAAAGTTTGAAAAAGTTTGAAAAAGTTAGTTTTACGAATAACTTTAAACAACGGCGTCCTCTGAGCTCAGGAGGGGTTTTTTCCGTTTCTCTACATCCTAAAGAATAGATCTGTGTGTAGTTTGTTTTATTCTGATAGATTTCGATTTTTGGTACATTTGGGAGTACAGGAAAAAGTTTGAAAAAGTTTGAAAAAGTTAGTTTTACGAATAACTTTAAACAACGGCGTCCTCTGAGTTCAGGAGGGGTTTTTTCCGTTTCTCTACATCCTAAAGAATAGATCTGTGTGTAGTTTGTTTTATTCTGATAGATTTCGATTTTTGGTACATTTGGGAGTACAGGAAAAAGTTTGAAAAAGTTTGAAAAAGTTAGTTTTACGAATAACTTTAAACAACGGCGTCCTCTGAGGCTCAGGAGGGGTTTTTTCCGTTTCTCTACATCCTAAAGAATAGATCTGTGTGTAGTTTGTTTTATTCTGATAGATTTCGATTTTTGGTACATTTGGGAGTACAGGAAAAAGTTTGAAAAAGTTTGAAAAAGTTAGTTTTACGAATAACTTTAAACAACGGCCTCAGCTGAGGTTCCGACGGCTTTTTTCCGTTTCTCTACATCCTAAAGAATAGATCTGTGTGTAGTTTGTTTTATTTTGATGAGATTTCGATTTTTGGTACATTTGGGAGTACAGGAAAAAGTTTGAAAAAGTTTGAAAAAGTTAGTTTTACGAATAACTTTAAACAACGGCGTCCTCTGAGTTCCAGAGGGGTTTTTTCCGTTTCTCTACATCCTAAAGAATAGATCTGTGTGTAGTTTGTTTTATTCTGATAGATTTCGATTTTTGGTACATTTGGGAGTACAGGAAAAAGTTTGAAAAAGTTTGAAAAAGTTAGTTTTACGAATAACTTTAAACAACGGCGTCCTCTGAGTTCCAAGGGGTTTTTTCCGTTTCTCTACATCCTAAAGAATAGATCTGTGTGTAGTTTGTTTTATTCTGATAGATTTCGATTTTTGGTACATTTGGGAGTACAGGAAAAAGTTTGAAAAAGATTTGAAAAAGTTAGTTTTACGAATAACTTTAAACAACGGCGTCCTCTGAGTTCAGAGGGTTTTTTCCGTTTCTCTACATCCTAAAGAATAGATCTGTGTGTAGTTTGTTTTATTCTGATAGATTTCGATTTTTGGTACATTTGGGAGTACAGGAAAAAGTTTGAAAAAGTTTGAAAAAGTTAGTTTTACGAATAACTTTAAACAACGGCGTCCTCTGAGGTTCCGACGGCTTTTTTCCGTTTCTCTACATCCTAAAGAATAGATCTGTGTGTAGTTTGTTTTATTCTGATAGATTTCGATTTTTGGTACATTTGGGAGTACAGGAAAAAGTTTGAAAAAGTTTGAAAAAGTTAGTTTTACGAATAACTTTAAACAACGGCGTCCTCTGAGCTCAGGAGGGGTTTTTTCCGTTTCTCTACATCCTAAAGAATGGATCTGTGTGTAGTTTGTTTTATTCTGATAGATTTCGATTTTTGGTACATTTGGGAGTACAGGAAAAAGTTTGAAAAAGTTTGAAAAAGTTAGTTTTACGAATAACTTTAAACAACGGCGTCCTCTGAGCTCAGGAGGGGTTTTGTCCGTTTCTCTACATCCTAAAGAATAGGTCTCTGTGCATTTTGTTTTATTCTGATGGATTTCGATTTTTGGTACATTTGGGAGTACAAGAAAAAGTTTGAAAAAATTTGAAAAAGTTAGTTTTACGAATAACTTTAAACAACGGCCTCAGCTGAGGTTCCGACGGCTTTTTTCCGTTTCTCTACATCCTAAAGAATAGATCTGTGTGTAGTTTGTTTTATTCTGATAGATTTCGATTTTTGGTACATTTGGGAGTACAGGAAAAAGTTTGAAAAAGTTTGAAAAAGTTAGTTTTACGAATAACTTTAAACAACGGCCTCAGCTGAGGTTCCGACGGGTTTTTTCCGTTTCTCTACATCCTAAAGAATAGATCTGTGTGTAGTTTGTTTTATTCTGATAGATTTCG